>CM053610.1:38482290-38572861 GCA_028646535.1 Procyon lotor
GTGTAGGTAGCCAATAGAGAGAACATGTCCACGTGTCTTCACAGAATGAAGTCAGATGATGAGACAGACCTGGTTATCAGTTATTGCCCTCATGTATTCCGTCAAGGTTCTCAGTCCCTGCACATTGCCCTCCACGTTATCTCATCAGACTTGCACAAGACTTTATGAAACACGGGGAGGAGCTGTTATAAATGGCATTTTATTAATGGAAAAAGTAGAGCTCACATATGAACAGTGGTATCTCAGTTTTGTCTTATGAGTTAGTCCTGGCCAGAGTTGGTGTGAATTCATAAGCCAGTTCTCTCATGGGCATTCACTGCTCCTTGGTTTGAATCAAGATACCCACTTAGCACAGTCACTGTAATCCTGCAGAAGGGCCCTGTCTTTGAAATGTTCCAGAAGCTGGTTGCCATCTCAACTTCATCCTGAGTGAGTTGTTTTACCTCTCCAAGCCTCAGTTTTTATGCTTAACCACATAAGCATGTCCAACAATGATACATAGCATTAGTTAGTGTATTTATTCATTATAATGTACTATAAATTTCTGGAAGTGTAATGTAGATGTAGAAAAGTGCCCTATACCAAGTACCTTCACAAATGGAGCACACTTGTATAACCACCACTACATCATGAAAATGAATACCACCAGCACCCAAAAGCCCCTTCTCATGTATTTTTAATTCCATAAACGGTATTCCTGTGTTTGCATCCTTTTTTTTAAAAAATATTTTATTTATTTATTTGACAGAGAGAAAGATCACAAGTAGGCAGAGAGGGAGGGAGAAGCAGGTTCCCCGCTGAGCAGAGAGCCCGATGCGGGGCTCGATCGCAGGACCCTGAGATCATGACCTGAGCTGAAGGCAGAGGCTTAACCCACTGAGCCACCCAGGTGCCCCTGTTTGCATCCTTTTACAGCTTGCTCTTTTCTTTTCTTTTTTTTTTTTTTAAGATTATATTTATTTATTTATTTGAGAAAGCGGGGCAGAGAGGGGAGGGACAGAAGGACAAACAGACTCCCTGCTGAGGGTGAAGCTGGACCTGGGGTTGGGTCACAGGACCCTGAGATCATGACTTGAGCTGAAGGCAGATGCTTGACTGATTGAGCCCCTCAGGAACCTCTACAGCTTCCTCTTTTCAATGAGCATCATGTTTTTGAGTTTCAACGGCTCCATTGAATTTAGTGTAAACTGAGAATGATGATTTTTCTATGGAACATTTTTAGCAATTTATCATTTGATGAAATAAGATCATGCCCAGAGGAGAGAAGGAGTGGAGAAGAGGAGAAATGAGGGAGAGGCTGTGGCCAGGGTCATAGGTATCCCAAGGCATTTTTCTCTATGCCAGCACAGTGAGTGACCAGACCCAGAAACGACTGAGGTAGAAATTTGACCCCCCTGCTCTATGTCATAGTGGATATAAGACCCTCATTAAGACATGCTGCCTAAAGCCCCACCTAAAGCAAACAACATTGGATATTCCTGGTCACCACTTGAATTTACTCCTGTCTGAAAGCTCAGCTGTGATGATCCCAGTTTCATCCATCCTTTCTTTGGTAGACTGGAGTCCTGGGCGAGCCAGGAGAGACAATCCAGACCCTACAGGATGTGTTTAGTCTGTTGTCCCCTCACGATGCACACAGACTTCTGTCTACCTGTTCCTGGGTTCCTCTTCCCCTCCCTCTTCTTCTTGGAATGGGTAAGAACAAGTCCAGGGGGCTTGAAGCCAGAAAAGATTGGGATTAAATCATGGATGTCTTAGTACCTGGATGACCTTGAGAAGTTATTAGAGAAACCAAGAAATAATTTCTTCAACTACTTTTGTTTTTCTTTAAAAATTTTATTTATTTGACAAAGAGAGAGATCACAAGTAGGCAGAGAGGCAGGCAGAGGGGGGCGGAGGAAGCAGGCTCCCTGCTGAGCAGAGAACCCGATGCGGGGCTTGATGCAGGGCTCTATCCCAGGACCCTGAGATCATGACCTGGGCTGAAGGCAGAGGCTTTAACCCACTGAGCCACCCAGGCACCCCTAACTACTTTTATCTTGTATGAGAAGTCAATGAAATAGAGAACAGAAAATCCAGATCCTAGAACCTGACCCATGCTGGTTACCAAGAAATGTTATTTCCTTTCTTTTTTTTAATTTAATTTAATTTTTTCAATGTTCCAAGATTCATTGTTCGTGTACCACACCCAGTGCTCCATGCGATACGTGCCCTCCTCAATACTCACAACCAGGCTCACCCAACTCCAGCCCCCTCTCCCCTCCAAAACCCTCAGTTTGTTTCTCAGAGTCCACGGTCTCTCATGTTTCGACTCCCCCTCCGATTTTCCCCAATTCACCCTTCCTTCTCTTTCTTGTCTTTATTTTTTTCTTTCTTTTTTTTCTTTCTTTCTTATCTTTAAAATTTTCACCTGCCTTCCCCTCCCTCTCTCCCTCTTTTCTTCCTTTCTTCTTTCTCTATTCTAAAGCAAAGTATTTTGGCACTAAATCTAGGTGACAGGTTGATGGATATGTGCTATATATTAACCACATATCTCTATGTGTTCGGAATATTTCATAATTAACAAATAAAATATGAAAACAATACCCACTGGGGGGAAAAATGCCTGAAGTCTCACACTCAACAAATTGAGGCAGCATCTCTGAAGCTGGGACCATTTACATTCTTTCAGAAGCTCACAGGTTGGGCGAGCCTGGTGGTGGGTATTGAGGAGGGCATGTATTGCATGGAGCACTGAGTGTGGTGCATGAACAATAAATCTTGTAATACTGAAAAAATAAAATAAACATATTTGGGGGAAAAAAAAAGCTCACAGATGATTCCATTATGTAGCTGAAGTTGTAGGTCATTGGTCAGTCCCTCTATCACAACTGCTAATTTTTGAGGAGAGCGAATCTGTTTGGTCCAGGTTGAGTTAGGGAAATGTGCCCAGGTCAGCTTATGTAGCTGACATAGGCATGTGTCAGAGGAATCACTGAAGCATATCTTTGAAGATTCCCATGGTAGCATAGGCAGAAGATGTCCATCCATTTGTCTGGGTCTGAGAAAAGGGGAGGATTTACCCTAAAGAACACAAAAACAAATATAAGTTCAGTTTATGTTTCCACTCAACCCTTAAGTACAGGTAAGGGGACCAGAGGTCTGGAAAAGACATGGGTAAAATTCCATGCTAGCTGTCCTGTGAATGAACGGAGGTTTGGAGATCAGTTTCAGAGCCAAAGTCTCCTGTGTCCTGCTCCAGTATGGTCCTAAATTCCTGGGTCAGGCCCACAACTCCGCAGACCTCAGCCTGGTCATGTGCCACATGCCGGGGCCCAAGATACAACTTGTTACCATTTCTGGACCCCCCAAGTCAGAAAACATGGGAGACACTGGGAGCTGACTCAGAGAGTGAGAGGTGAGGCAGCATTTTATTTTCTGTACAATGGACTTCCAGAGAAAAACAAACAGCAGTTCCACATGTGGTCAGCAAAAAAATTGGTGCTCAAGGCAGACTTGATTTGAACAAATCATGTAGGAGTGATCTGTTGCATGAAGCTCCCTCCCACCACCACAGGGGTTGTTATAGAACAGCTATGACCAAGTTCAGGACTGCCAGGGCACAGGTGACACAGAACAGGGGAATTGTAAGAACAGTCTTAGAGGTAGAGAATGACTATAAAGTATGGTTGTCTCAATTCAAACCACCTAGAATTTTGCTGTAGAACATTGTTAACAAAAATATAAGGGTCATTAAAAATCAGGAGTTGTTCACAATGGTTTTTGGATTTTATTCTTGGATCTGGACATGTTGAGAACAAATTTGTTTGCCTTTGCATGGTATTGGTGAGAGTGGTGACCACATTCTAACACAGCAGATAGAAAAGCTGTGTGTGGGGGCTCCTGGGTGGCTCAGTTGATTATGTGTCTGACTCTTGATTTTGGCTCAGGTCTTGATCTCAGGGTTGTGGGATTGAGCTCTATTTTAGGCTCCACGCTGGACTTGGAGTCTGAGATTCTCTCTTCCCGTCTCCCTCTGTCCCTCCCACCCTCTACCCACTGCCCCCAAAAGAAAACTGTATGTTTACGTTTTCATATGCGTGGTTTGGGGGAAAGGCACCACATTTTCCCAAGGCCCCTACCTTTCTTGTCAACAGAAAAGTGATAAAAAAAAATCACCAATCCTTTGTTTCTGCTATTAACCAGTCCCCAGGAAATTGGCCCCTGATACTCTTGGCTGGAGGCCAACAGGTAACTGTAGGTGTGATCTAACAACTAAAGAATGTCTGATCCAAGGAGCTGTCAGGTCAAGTTCTTGGTGGTCCTTCCTGTACGTGGTAGCTTCTCCAGACAAAACCAAACCCTGCAAGTTATCCCTTTCTAAGCCAAATCTGCCAACATAGAGAATTTAAGCATTTCAAGACTTCCTTTCTTTCCCACTCCCAGATTGGACTTCCCTGTGTTCCTATTCCCATAAGATCCTTCTCTGTTTTTTTTTTTTTTGTGTTTTTTTTTTTTTTTTTTTTTTTTTTTTTTTTTTTTTTTTTTTTTTTTTTTTTTTTTTTTTTTTTTTTTTTTTTTTTTTTTTTGCCTATTCCAACAACATTTAAATACATCAGCATTGGACCCCACTAGTATGTGGTATTTGGATTTTCAAATGTAGAGGAGATGTTTGGGTAAAAAGTAAATAAATAAATTCCCCGTTGCCTCTCCAACTGGATTTGTGTAATTGTGTCAAACAAAATTGAGGGCATATTTAAGTGCAAAGTGTGTATGTGTGTTGAGAGATTGTTTCCGTACACACTGAGAATAAGGATTGAACTCTTTGTGGTCTGATAAGTGGGAAATTAGCAGAACCAACTATCTGAGGAGTCAGCACCTCATATTTTACTGCAAGAAAGTAGAATTGAGAAGATGTAAGTATGCATAAGGATATCTTCAATTGAGAGAGCACAGATTTGCCCTAGCTCTGTTCATTAAGAAGGTCTTAAGGCAATGGATTTCCCATAGTATTAGACAAATTTAGCACCCAGATCTCAGATACTAACCACCATTCTCTACTAAAAGGAACCCAGGATCTTTGGAGGAATGGTTTGGGTAAAGAAAAGGTCAAAATGAGCCTGAAATCTGAGCTAGAAGGTAAAGAAGTACTCGAAGAATGATGGGGGGCATTCTGTGCTAGTCTTCTCTGGCTAACATCACAAATTACCACAGACTGTAGAGCTAAAACAATAGAACTTTATTTTCCCACAGTTCTGGATGTTAGGAAGTCCAAAATGAAGGTGCTAACAGAGCTGGTTTCCAGTAAGGTCTCTTTCCTTGGGGTGCAGATGATCACCTTCTTGGTACATCCTTACATGGCCTTTTCTCTGTGTTTGCATGGAGAAAGGGAGAGAGAGAGAGAAAGAGAGAGAGAGAGAGCACAAACTCTGGAATCTTTCTCACCTCATAAGAACACTTCCTCTCAGATTAGGGTTCCACCCTCACAAGTTCATTTCACTGTAACTAACCCCTTAAAGGTCTTATGTCCATCACAATGGACTTTTGAGCAGATATGTTCCATACATGTGATATAAATGTTGAAATGTTTAAGGGAATTTAAATTACTTAGAATCATACAAAAAACCATGATGGATTAATGGAGGAACAGATATGTGATACAGCAAGCAAGTCTATCAAAATGTTAATTATAGAATGTATGTGGTATGTAGATCTGTATAATACTATAACTATAATATTTTAACTGTAATATTTAAAAATTAATGTCACAATTTTTAAATTACGTTTAAAATTTCCATCTTGAGGAAAATAGAGGGGTTCTACTAAAATAAAATAGCAAAAGTTTATAGCTTTAGGATATTCCAACATCAAATAATATGTGCCATTTGTCCAGAAGCAATCTGTCCACACAAGTCCCTTTTCCTAACATCAAATCTTTCTTTCTCTGTTTAGTTGTATAATGAAATTCTAAGTCAAATCTATATATTCTATGGTATGTTGACCCTAATTGGAACCAGGTGAAGTCATGTCCCTTCATCCAATAAACTTCATTTCTAGTATAAATAACACCCCATTAAAATGACTGTGCCAACGGCAAGATAACCTATCTGTTTTGTTCCAGCTGGATCCCTCGTGCTTAGAACAAAACCTGGAACCCAGTAGACTCTGACTAAATACTTCTTGGGAAGTATTGAATTGGGATGAATTGAAACTTAAAAAATAGATGAAAGCGTTAAAATGTGATTCTTGATAGTACCTGCATGACATTAGTTAAACCAGAGTGAAGTAACAATCATAAGTTTGTCTGGTTGACGTGTCAAGACCAGTGATAATTGGAACTTAATGCTGAGTCTTTAAAGGTTCATTATAAAAATCGTGCTGGTAACTATGCTTTCATGCACAAGGCAACACCTGTGGTTCACTGCCATTAAATGGGTCTGGATTTAAGCTTTTATCTAGTTATTCAGTGTGTGAACTTGGGTAAGCTGCTTAACCTCTCTGTGCAGCTTGTTCCTCATCTACATAATGGAAACAGCCAAAACTACTTTAAAGAGTTGTTTTAAAGATCCATGAGTTGGGGCGCCTGGGTGGCTCAGTGGGTTAAGCCTCTGCCTTCGGCTCAGGTCATGATCTCAGGGTCCTGGGATTGAGTCCCGTGTCGGGCTCCCCGCTCAGCAGGGAGCCTGCTTCCCCCTCTCTGCTTGCCTCTCTGCCTACTTATGATCTCTCTCTCTGTGTCAGGTAAATAAATAAAATTTTAAAAAAAATCCATGAGTTATTTCTGAGAACTTGGCAGAACCAGACAGAAGAGGAGTTCAAAGTCAATAGCTTTTCTTAGGTAATGAACATATATCAGAGTTTGGACCGAGAGGTGAGTACATGGTCCCAAAGATGAGCCTGAGTGAATCATTCAGATAGACATTTGGGCTTTGGGAAAGGACCTGCATGGTGTGTTTAGCCAATCTTGGCAGCGGAATTGCAAGAGCTCCAGGCAATGGCCACAGGCCACAGCCAGCTTGTCATCACATTATCGACGTCAGGAGCCTCCGTCAGTCAGTGTGGAAGGGCTGCTGGTTATCATCAAACTTTGGCACAGCGCCACCACATTCCTAGAAATCACTATTTCAAATTTAAGATTCACAAATGGACAATCATCAGTAGAACAGTTCATCTGTGGCATTTCCCATCTTCCCGTTCATGTTTGCTTTCTTTTCTGAAAGAAAAGACTCCTTGCCCTGTAGACCAAACTCATCAATGGAGAATAATGGTTTTCCAAAGCACAAACCCTGGAGCAGTGGTGTCATGCACTCTACACAAGTGATCTTCAAACTGAGATACTCTTACTCCCGGAGGAATGTGAACACTTTCCCACAGGTATTCAGGCAAGGGTTATGTAAGAAAATCTGTTTATGTCTTAACTTCCCCCACAGTATTTCCCAAAATTGATCTACATTCTCATTTCAATAGCATGCATATTCCACTCTTCAGGAAATCTGGCCCCTCCCCCATCCTTAATCCATCTGTGCTGTACTTCTCCAAGGTGAAAAACTCTCCAGTGCATCCTGCAGACGGGGGGAGTGCTCCTTAATGATTAACATAACCCTTAAAAGTCAAGGAGGATTCCTGTCTTGGACTAGCTTCTTTTAAGAGTGAAACATGTCATTAAAACGCACACATTTGGACCTGAGTTGGGATATTCTGCATTACATGTGACAGATGAATATAATACACTAATGGAAGAGACCTGATGGTACAGATATTCAAGGACAAGTGGGTCATAATATCATTTGTGTTGCCAAACTTAACAATTCCTAATGAAAAGCCCTTTTCCCACAGAGATTGGTTGTATTATTTGCTCTGATCCTTTCAACTGTAGCTTCAAGTGCCGTATCTCTCATAAAGACTGGCAACCCAGGAAAGGTCTACTTCTTCCCTTTACCACTGATGCTACTAAGTGCTTGTTGCAGTCATAACTACAAAACCTATTAATTTGCCACTCTAATTTGATTGGCAAAAGAGGTAGACCAGTTGTTTATGCACATGTAATTTTATGTTTGGGCGGTGGTTCGTGCTAATTAGACACAGAACAAAACAAACTCCAAATCCCTTGAAAGAATTATTTCTTTTATTTAACTTGGTTAAATAATAAATGTTTGTTAAAAATAAACATTTTTAAAATTTTTATTAAAAATAATAAATGTTTTATTTCACTGCCCCTATGCTTGGCCCTCAATACACTGTTGTTAATGGAATAAATATATTGACAAATATTGTGTCTGAGTCACCATCATGCAACCTGGCTCTAAAGAGGGTAACTGAAATATTATTTCAGTTCAGGCTGAAACTGAACGAAAGACCGCCCCCTCCACACACACTACCACCTTAGTGCTCCCTGTTCGTTTTGTTGCATATACTGTGTTCTATTTCTGCTAAACGGGTATTATTGACCTATTGTTTCATTTCTAGTGCCCAAAGGTTTGCTGGAAAAGGTACAAGCTCTTCATTTCTTGCTGCTACATCATCTCTTTGTTGAACTGTCTTAGACACCAGTTGGGAGTCACTGCCAGTAGAGAACATTGCCAATGTGAGGCACAAACCACTGTCCAGACAAGACCTGGAAGGGGATGGTGAAGGATGGTGGGTGAGGGTTGAAATAGCTGTTCTCTGACATCCACTGGGCCACAGCACTCTGCTGGGTCCATTTTGGGGTTTTTGAAATAACCGGTGTGTTTGTTTTGTTTTGTGCTCATACAGCAGTGGGAAAGCATGGATTTCGAAGCATTTAAACCTACCTGAAAATCACCCTGGACTTACTAGCGAACTAGTTGAGTGGTTAGAAGAAGGTGAGACGTGGGTCTAGAATTCCAGCTCAACCACTTAAATTCCTTTGTGAGCTCGGGTGTGTTTCTAAACCTTTCCAGTTCCTGGTTTCCTCATATGTAAAGAGGAAAGTGGCACAGGCTATCAAAAGGCTTGGTTGTTACTTAACAGTACATTTGAGTATTATTATTAATTTTAACAATAGTTTTAATGATACCAGTTTTAATAATAAAAAAAAGTAAGAGAAAAGATGCAGTCAATAACCTAACTCAGTCCTGAAAAGTGAATATCAAAAGCATATTTTATTATTTTGCATTTTTCAAATCAAATAGATGTCTCCTCTGACTCTAACCTCTTCCATTCTCTTTTCTGCCCTTTGGAGGCCATTAATCTCCTATTTTCAGATTGATTTAAAAAAGCAAGCCACAGAACCGGAGCCTGCCCTCATTCCTTAGCTGAAGTGATTTCAGTTTCCTCTAAAATATTAAATTTTTCCCTTGCTCGTATTTACTATGCACAGATGCAGAAGGAGAATTACTCAAGTTTTGCAATAAAAATAAGTTTGGCTTTGCGAGCACCTGCTTTCTGCCGTTTAATAATGCCGAGCTCCCTTCTTCTGTGTGCTTCTGTTTACTCTTCTGCAAATTATTTTTGTTCTCAGTTGACAAAGATAAATGATGGGATTAATATATATTGAAGAAGTCTCTGTGAACAGTATGCCGGCCCAGAGGAAGGGTGGGTATTATTTCCCTCAGGTAAGGCAACACAGCAAACTGGATTAAGAGTAATTTGCTGTGGGGTTTATAGATGATCACGATCCATTAGTGGTACACCATTTATGAAAATTGCTTTTTCTTAAATAAAAATTAGAATGACTTTCATTACCTTGTCAGGACTGAGCCATGCCAATGGTGTTTCCCCCAAGGAAAAACAAAACACCAATGACAAGGTTTAGATTTTTGATTTAACCCCATAGCAATCTTCAAACTGTTGAAATGTTGAAAGTAATGGCGAGTGGAAAAAATATGTGGCAAGAAACTTTCGTTTACAAGATTCAGGGATACTGTTGTATAATTAGAGCTGAAAGCTGTAAAATAAATTACTTATAAGGAAAATGAGTGGAGTGAATCCAATGTTATATCTTTTCATGATTGTTTTTAAAATTATACAAATCTATGTGATTTAAGCAGAGATTTTGCAAAATGATATCAGGACTTTCAGTGTCATGATGCTTTTATTCAATATTACAGAATCTTTTTGAGAAAGAAAAGTAATATTTTCAACCAATTGATTCAAATTTTATCTAAACATCCCCCCTTATTTTGGCAGCCTCCAGAATCCGTCCCAGCACTCACACAATTTGTATGATGTGTAATAAACCCTTATTTACATTCTTGACTGTCCTATGATAGAACATTTTCCCCTTGTTAGGAATGTACTCCTTTATTGTTGTGCCTGAAATAATTGTTAAGACATTTTGACATTTGAACAGTTCTTTTAAAAAAATGCTTTAATAAAAAATGCTTTAATAATGATAATAAAAGGTATGAAAAGTGCTTATTATTTATGATTACATTTGGGATTTTATTTTTTTGTTTTTACCTTTCCTGTTTTGGTGTGTGAGCAAAATAATTTTACTCTTTTGTTTTATACTTCCAATTTGCATCTTGGGGTGGGAGTTGTGTCAGGCCAACACCTTCGAAGAGAAACAAAAAGAATCTAGGGACCAGCCATGTCCCTACATTGTGCTTATACCAACCTCTGTCTTGCCAAGATCAAAGGCAGCTGTGGATTTGGTACAAGATTATGTCATGGGTGGTTGCAAAGTCATGGATTCCCTACAAGAGAATTGGGGTGTGGATCACAAGCATGATTCAGAAAAGAGAAAGGAAGACTTATGTGTTCGGGCATTTGGGTGAGGTTAGAATAACACACATTTCTGCCTTAAGTTAACCAACTGAACACTGGACTTCTCTTGCAGCTGGAGAAGTTATCAACAAAATGCATTTTAAAAATAAGAGACTCTAAAGCTTTCACCAAATCTGACACCTTGGGCCAGGATTGATCTGGTATGACCTTAGTAGTTCTATTGAGCAGATGGTACTGATTTGCAAGAGTTCCCTAAAGAATGGTGATGGGGCCTCCTAGGTTCCAGGTTCCTCCTCCTGGAACAATGGCATGTTCCCATCTCTCTCCATTTAGCCACATCATAGGCACACGAACCCCAAAGTCACCAACACCTGCCCTGTCACTTGGGCCTGAGTAAGCACAGATAATATAGACACTGGGTGAGAGACTCAACCAACAAGGGAAACAGAGTGGAAGGATTAAGCAGATTATAAATCCCACAAAAATTGGCTTTATCGATTCAGTAATTTTTACTGCATCCAAGTGAACAAAGTTTTGGCCAGAGTCTTAAGAATATCACACCAAAGGAAATTCCACATGGGCCTACAATGTAATCAGTCTTCTTAAACCCAAATGTCCACAGCTGAATTTTCCAAGGCTGTGCTAGGAGATCTGGTCAACGCCCAAGTGAGTCAGAAACCTTCCTCCTCACTGGAGGCCAATTGCTGAACGATATTAAAAGTCACAAAATTGGGTGGTATTAAGTCTCATACCCAGACTTGAACCCTCCCCCATAAAGTTACAAAGGTAGGTCATTAAGTGCCTATATTAAGTGCCTATATACGACATCTAAGGAGAGACTGGCATAAAAGAACAAGGCCTTGGTTAGTGCAAAAACACTGAATGGTTTTCTCTACTAGCCTCTCACAGGGGAACAAGTTGGGAACTATAGCCTTAAACCAATTCAGGTGTTCCACTCAAGAAACTGGGAGTGCTTTGGTGTGTTGACCTGGGGAAGCAGCATCCTGAACAGGGAACATGAGACTCACAGAGGACATCAGGTCCCTTGAAGCCCTTGATTTCCTAAGATTGTCACTCAGTGACTGACACGGTGGTAGAAACATGGGTTTCCTGGGAGCACCTTTATTGTCACTATTCCTTTCAATGTTGGGGTTAAATTTCATGGTGAAACTTGCCTCCAAGAACCCTATAAATATTGGTTGAGGGAATGAGGGATTAAGTATGCCATCTTGCATAGTTGAGATTCAGATCGATGGAAGCACAAAATCTGGGTGACAAGCATCAAAAGGGGCTCTGCCAAAAAACAAACAAACAAAAAACTCCACACCTCTGAGGGTGTGAGAACAGTGAGGCATGAACCATGGGAGGCTGTGGTCTTAAGTACAGGGATAGGAACCAGTGATTTAAATCCCTTAAATCACCTCAAGAAGTAGAGTTTAAATATTTTATAGCTTAAATCATCTTCCATACTGTCTTCAATTTATTTTGTATAAAATAAAAATGCATACCAATAGGTGTTCTGAGTCCAACTACAGACACAAAAAATAATTTTGTTCAGGACAAAGAAATCCAGTTGCCACTACATTCTCTTTTTTTTTTTTTTCTATTTTAAGGTCTGTCCTGTCGTCTACCTTTCTGTGTCTTACTTAAAAAGGCACATCATTTAAAAGTAAGGTATGTTGGGGCATCTAGGTGGCTTAGTTTGTTAAGTGTCTGTCTTTGACTCAGGTCATGATCTCAGGGTCTTGGGATCAAGGCCCGTGTAGGGCTCCATGCTGGGTAGGAAGACTACTTCTCCCTCTCCTCCCCGCTTGTGCTCCCTCTTGCTATCTCTATCTCTCTTTCTCAAATAAATAATAAAAACTTTTAAAAACTATATTGAGCTTGGATTATGATAATTAATATGTATTAAAGCTTACAAGTACTAAATTTTTTGAAGTGCTTTCATATGTTGAAATCCATGACTATTGTCTTACATATCCTGGGTACCCTCTCCTGGTAACAGAACTCCCTTCGTCCTTTGGGGAGGGCTTGTGGTTTGACTGGGACTCGCTCACCTACCAAGGCTTAGCACCCTATCCAGGCCTGGCCATTGTCAGCCCATGGTCAGGAGTCTTTTGCTGGAAAGAAATTTGTTCTCCTGGGTAACAAGGCAGGAAAATCAAGCCTTAAGATATTGATATTTATTGTCCTATAATGTGGCAAAACCTGTCTAATGAACCCAATAGTGTAAAAGTAGAGATGAATGATGGGGGAAGAGAACGGCATCCTCGGGCCGTTCTGGATCCTCCTATGCCTGAATTCCCTATTTATGTGAACCAAAAAATTCTCCTTTCTGTTTCAGCAAATTTAAATTGAGTTTCCCTTCCAACTGAAAGAGTCCTAATTAAGGCATAATGTGACAACCATTTATTAAGCCTATTTACACACCACACACTTAGCCCTAGATATTTCGGTATAAGAATCATTTTATTTACATTATCTTAAAGTGGGTGCTTTTATTGTTATTATTAACAACCCTTTGAAAATAAGCCCCCTGAGACTCCAGGGAGTAATTCTCTCCATTTTATAGAGGAGGAAACTGAGGCTCAGTGTGATTTAGCAACTTGCCCAGCATCACACAGTTCAGACTCCTAGTCCAATGTCTTTATACTTTCAAGCCCTGTAGACATATAAGATACACTAGGGCTTTGATGAAGCTCTCAATCTCTTTCTGTACCAACAACTTTATGCATAGTAGAGACCATTTACAATTCAGTGCTTGGTTGGGTGACAGAATATTAGAGGAAGGGCTTGCCCAGGCTGTGGCAGCCAGGAAGGTTGGACAAGGCTTGGCTTTTCATCAGGCCTGGAAGTGTGGCCAGGCTCAGAAAGGCAACGCCCAGAGAAGGAGCTCTCAGAAAGAAGAAGGCATAGGTGAAGCCTGGAAATGGGCATCTGGGACTTGTAACACCATTAGAGATGGGACTCTCAAAATGACCCATGTCATCTGAACCTCAACTTTCTAAGTGACACAACTGGAAAGATACAATCTCCCACTACTCCCTTCTACTCCTCCCTTTCCCTACTCCCTTCTTCCCCTCTCCTATCCCTCTTCCTTCCCCTTATCTTTGCCCCTCACCTCTCTGTCCTCCAGTGTCCTAATGCTTCTGGACACTGAGGATTGGCAACTCCAACAAAGGACACTGGATTTACAATCAGTACACTTGGTTCCCTATCCTGTCTCCACTTACAAATATATGTGAGCTGTATCAAGCTGTTTAGCCTCTTTTAACTCAGTTTCCATGCCTGTAAAATGGACAGAATTTCTTCCTCAAAGATTTTTCAAATGAGGATTAAAATTGTCCCCCACATCAACTTTTGGCCTGTCCAGCTCATGTTCTGCTTTTTGCTTTGAATGAGGTTTCCGGCACTAATTCTCTTGCCCCAGTCTCAAACCTTGCATTCCTTCTGCTGATGAAAATTGCCTCCACAGCCTGAGTTCTTGTCTCCTGCTTGTTTCCCCAATTATGCATGCTGTGTGGGTTCCTCACTGCTCCTATGGTCTCCATATCACCTGGGGGTTTGTTAGAAATGCATACTCTCAGGTCCCACCCTGGACCTTCTGAAGCAGAGCTTGCAATTTAACTGGGCCTAGGGAGACAGATTTGTGCATAAAATTTGAGAACTTCTATCGGAGGCTGCAGCTTCTTCCCCCTCAGATCCCATAAACCCACTGCCTGCTCATGGCTGCACTTAGCTGACCCACCCCCCATTAATTCTACTCACTCTTCCATTTTATGCAAACTCCCCACTCCAGGAAGCCTCCCTGGTTACCTGCCCCTGTGACACATTGCACTTGTCCTGGTGACATTTAGCAGAGTTATAATAAATAATTATTAGAGTAACCTCTGTGGCGATGAAATTCTGGTGTATATTATTCATCATATAACCTCTACATCTTAGGTTCCCAATAAATACTTCTTTAATAAACTAATGACGAAGGGAGGAATATGAAATAAAGTTTACTGTTTATGTAAATAGCTGACATAAAGAGCTGAGTAAATGTATGTTTTCATTTTTCCACATGTCCCACAGCATAGGAGGTATATACACTCTGTGTATGTGTCAGTGTCAGTGTTGGTTGGGTGCCATGTAATGCCAAAGCCAGACAGTCCAGGTGTTGCCCTCTGGAGCTCTCAGAAGTGTTTCCTACATCAGTTTGCTCTTCCATCATTCCTATAATGAATCACAGCCTCCCCCACCTATGCTCAAGGGCACGTTTGTGTGGCATGTCTTCCAGCTAGGGCTCCTCGCCCCAGAGGGTGATAAGGAAAATGCATGCATTTGACCTGAGTACATGTGTGGTGTGTACTGCGTGTACTGCTTGTCTCTAGGTACAACTCCGAGGTAGAAGACATGAGACCACTGGGTTGGCCCCCAATCCTACTCTGGACTGGAACCAGGTATCATGGATGTTTTGTAAGTTTCCTTTTAGAAAAAGATCCACATAGACCAGAAACAGTTTGGAAAGTTGCAATTGCGATTTATCAGCAGGGCAAAATATTCTGTATTTTCTATCAGAAGCTCTCAACTTAAGTCAAGTGGATCTTAAAAAAAATTAATATATTCTTTCATACAGTAGAACTACATCTAAATCATGATAGATAAATTAAAGGCTTGAATGACTTCATTTCAAGAGAAGCCCTATTCCATCCAATCCGATCACCAGGTTGTTCTTCCTTGTGTGTGACCCCAGATCTTTTCTCCTGCTGTGTACTTACACTTCCTCCATGGCCTCACTATAGATGGAGTCTGGTTGATGGATAATCATGGCCACATTGGACATACTTTTTGACTGTATCTTATTTGGGGTTGTTCCGCTCCATTCTTAGAATTTTTTTTATCCCATTCTATATTACATTATCTCCAAAATTAGGTCATATTGAACTACGACGTTGTTATTATCATTTTGGATTTTATTAAAATCTTGCAACCTTCATGAGTGCATTAAATGTTCTATGTCTTTGTAAGCTTTCAGCATAATTCTATGGTGTTTCTGACTATGGTAACTGACTTAGCATTGAAGTCTGAATGCTTGGGAAGGAAGAAAGAGCACTAAATGGTGAGCAATGAGTTCTGCTCACAATTCCTGCCTCCACAACAATTGCTGTGAGAATTTAGCAAGCAAGCTCAGCTTCTTGGGCTTCTATGACAATATATGTAAAATGAGGACATAAACAGACCTGAGGTTTCCAAGGGTAGGAATCATCAGAGTTACCCAGTTGTGAATTACACCACAGACTCAAGTGCTGGTCCCAGGAGACACGATTCAGTAGGTTTGCATGAGGTCCAGCTGGACTGCATGTGATTGATTGATTGATTGATTGATTTAAATATTTTTTTTAATTTATTTTTCAGAGAAAGAGATAGAGAGGGAGAGTGCACAAGCAGGGGGAGCTGCAGGCAGAGGGAGAAGCAGGCTCCCCGCTGAGCAAGATGCCTGATGTGGGACTTGATCCAGTACCCTGGGATCATGACCTGAGCCAAAGGCAGATGCTTAACCGACTGGACTCAGGCATCCCATGGAATGGATGTGATTTAAAGACACACAGCTAAGGGCTCAAAAAATTTAGAAGGAGGGCAAGAATCAGTGTCAATTTCTATAGATGAGGTTGATGTAAAGTGTGCCTAGTGAAAGGCAAGATTTCAGTAGGTAAAAATGAGGCAAGGCTCTTTGGGGCAGAAATAAGGAAAGCAGATAATGTGTGAGGACAGGAAAGTGAAATTTTACAGGAGCCTGAGGTGGGTTGACCAGCTAACTCCTTATTTTTCTGGAGTAGAAGGTTTCCAGGGAGTAAGGGACACAATTGGAACTGATTGGGCAACTTATTTTATGCCCCTGTGATTGGGCAACTTATTTTATGAATTTCTTAATTCTCCGGTAAAGGTAGATAGCCTGATCTTACCCATTTCTACCTTCAATGGCTTTCTATATAGTCTCATTCAATCTCTGTGCTCTCCTTGCCCAGATTTCTTCCTCTTTTTTTTAATCTTATTATCCTGTGGAGGTTTTATAAGCCACATTTCATGGGGCAGATATATCTTAAAGATGTGTGCCTCTTTGGGCTTGGTAAATTTAGGGAGAGGTTGAGAATTGGGGTCAACTTTGTGGATGAGGGATGAAATGACTTAAGTTGAAAAGTCAGCATGATTTCAATTGGTAGAAACTCACTTTAACTTGCTTGTCCTACCTTTGCACTAGCCATGAGCCCCACAGGACATGGAGAACTGCATTAACCTCTGGGTGTCATCCCCACAAGCAGAACAGCACTGGGCACCTGACCTCATGCCACAAATACTGCCTGACAGGTGGGTAGCATGCAGGAATACCAACCCAGGTGAGACACGGTCTCCATCTGGTCTCCAAATGGTCATACTTCCATCAGGGTGGTGGTTCCAGGTAGATACATTTGTCAAAACTCATCCAACTATTCCTTTAGGGGGTGCCTGGGTGGCTTAGTCAGTTAAACATTGGGCTCTTGGTTTCGACTGAGGTCATGATGTTCAGAGTCCTGGAATTGAGGCCCACGTGGAACTCCACACTCATTGTGGAGTCTGCTTGGTCCTCTTCCTCTGCTCCTTCCCCTGCTCTTTCTCTCTCTAAAATAAATAAGATCTTTTTTCAAAAAAAAAAAAAGAAACTATTCCTAAAATATTTTAGGGATCTGAATCTGACGAAGGGCTATTGAAAGATGCTGCTCTGACTTTAGTTGTGTAGCCAGCAGGGAAGCAGCAGGACACCAGATCAAGAAGGTGGTGGTGCTGCCTCAGCAGTCCAGGCTGAGGTGAAGGATCCGTGGTGTGGAACATTGGAGAGGGATGCATAAACCTGAGGGGACAAAAGGAGACTGATGGCTGGCAGAGGGAGCAGAGATCCACACTGATGGTACATTTTGGAAAATGGTTTAGAAGTCAGTTGCTTCCTCAGACACCCAGGATATGGGTTGCCCCTTAGCAGGGGCATCACCTGAGGAGCTTTCACTTAATGCAGATGCTGGGACCCTTCCCATTCAGCTGGTCTGAAGTGGGGCCAGGAATTGGTGGGTTTTTTTTAAGCTTCCCAGATGGGCAGACACGAACACCAACCCTCATTCTGTGTTCCTGGAATCAGGGTGGGGAGAAGCTCAGTGGAGGGGGACTGAGGTCCAGAGAGGTTAAGTCACTGACCCAGAGGTTGCACAGTTTATCTGGCCCCTGAGCCCAGACTTGAACCCATGAAGTTGGTTCCTCACCCAGCTGCTGCATGATGGCTTCCCTCTGCTCCCCCTTCTTCCTTTCCCTCCTGTTGACAACTCAGACACCCAGGGGTTCAGTGTCAACCCTCTATCCTTGGGGCTTCCTCAGACACATGCAGAAATTTCAGCACCTCAAGGTTAAGACCAAGGTTCTGGGCCTAGGTTGTCATGTCGGCTACAGAAGTTGGCTTCCCCAGTGCAATGTGATCAGGTCTCCCCAGTCCTGCTGAGGCACCTGAAATGCCACAGGGAACCATACATGCTTTGTTTTCCCAGACACAGACTGTGGATAAAACTTTGAGATTTCAAAATTAAAAGAATAACAAGCTTCCATTTTCTGTCCCTCCCAAACCATCCCAAACAGTGCTGCAAAGGGAATCTTCCAAAACTCACTCTTAACTGCCTTTGTGCTGGCTCTCCATTGCCTCCAGGACAAAATCCAAACTCCTGGCCAAATGTCAATGGCTGTCCTTTGAGCCATAATGCTGAGTTGTCACTGCACAAGGATACATCTCAAAAACATTTGGTACCTCCCCGACTGGTTTCTTAATTGTTCCCCCAGGATCCCACAACTTTTCTCACATGATTTCTCGGGATTGAGAAAACTTAACCTCTCGTCAGCAATTCTCGGTCCATCTTCATTCGACAGCCCTTACGAAAGACTATGGTCTCCACCAAACACCGTGCTCTTGATAGCACTTCCCGATCCAAATTCCTATGTCATTATTTGTCAGATTCTGCCCTCTGCATTTGCTTTTCTGTTCAATCTTCCCAGCTCTTTCTCCTACCCAGCTCTTCTAAAGTCTCACTCCCCAACCCAACCAGTGACACTTACATCAGCTTATTTTATCTTCTTCCAGTGCACAGGACCATCTGAAATCATCTTGACTCTCTATTTGTGTGTTATCTGCCTTGCCCTACTTAAATGTAGGCTCCATGGGATGCAGCCCTTCTTCTCTATGGCTCACAGCTGTACCTTCAGCGCCAGTACAAGCACAGAGTGGAGTTTCATTCACAGTTAGTGCAATGAAGTAATGCAGGAATGTAGTTATTCCCAGCCACAGTATGCCAAATGCACTTTTTGTCCAAGGCACGGCTTCCCGGGCTTATAGTCCAGCCCACCTTCTGTCTCGGCTCACTGTGTCTGTCATCTCAGATGAGTCCTTCTTTTCATCAGTTGGATGGCAGGTGTTTTCAAAGGTAGATAGATATCTGACTTCACAGGTGAACACCAAACGCTTGGGAGATAAGGCAGGCTGATACGCCCCCACTTCCCATGGTCTAGGAGGTAAAAAACAATTCCTATCTTTCCCCAGTGTGAGGATGGACTATTTTGAAAACAAAACAAAAACCTGCCTTGTTTGTAATGACGTAGAGTCACAAAACTTTATACATTCATCTGCAAAATAAATCGTAATCACTGGCAGGGGCCAGAAAACTATGACCTGTGAGCTAAATCCAGCCAGCCACCAGTTTTCTTATAGCTCAGGATCTAAGAGTGGTTTTTATGTTTTTAAATGGTAGCATTCTAGAAGACTAGACAAGCACTGAGATAATATTCTTGAATTTTCCCTCTTGACCTTCGAGTCTAAAATATTTACTGACGTCTTCTTTAATGAGAGTTTGCCAACATCTGATGTAAAGGAAACTTTAATTACCTTCCAAAAACCTTACAAAACCACAAATGGATGTCAATACTGTTGTTCAGAAGATCAAAAGTGCACAGGATGAAGTGAACATGGATATAATTTACTTTTTTTTGATATAATATACTTTTGCCAGTAGAGAGACTGCTAATGTCCTAGAAGAATCTGGTCGAGAAATAGGCCGTCTATTGCATGACATGGACAAGCTGGTCATGGTCAGGAAGCAAGGTCACCAGTCAGAACATGACCATTTAGGAGTGTAAAACTGTGTAAGGAATCTGCCACAGAAAAATGTATTCAGTAGTAAACATGAATCCATGGGTGAAAATGCCAACTTGGCTTTGTTTCAACCCATTTTTATCCATCAGCATTAACACTGACCCCTTACAGTTTTGCTTTTAAGTGTGGCATCCACATTACAATTCTTTCTATTAGTGCATGATACATGTTTGTTCTAAATGATTGCATAGACTGTCCTCAAACAGACTGAAAACCCAAATTTTCCTTCCTGACCTGCCCAATGTTGTTCTGCAGAGCAGACATACTTACACATGTCCACTTGGGGGCTCCATAGAACGATGTCTGTGTTCCAAAGCAGCTTTAAAAAAAAAAAAAATTCAACAGCATCTCAACTGCCACTTCAGGCTAAATCTAACACATGTCTGATCACCTGCTCAAATTTATAATTTTTGCAAATATGATAATAAAAATTATCGGATAATTTCTTTACTGAAATAGAAAAAAATGAGGTGAGATTTTTCCAGCTAGAGAAGCCAAACCAGGAGTAAGACTTATTTAACATTGTCCCCTTTCAGGTAAGGAGATTGCACCAATGGTCGCCTGAGTTGAAGAATCAGGGGGGTGTGCGGGGTTCACCCCACCACCTTGCTCAACCCCCTCATGAGCACCATGCACTAGGAAGCAAGAATTCCCTCTAAACTCTCACTGTCAAAAATCCACTGTCTAAGCCAAATGGATGCCAGGTCTGAACAAAGAAAACATTCTAAATGGCCCTAATTTCACAAGAAGTAACATGCAAATGGTATCCTATTGATAAGAGAACTATTCATGTCATCAGAACCTCTTTATGGCCTGGAAAACATTTAGTTATGATTATGACCCTAATTTTTTACAACTCTTTATCACATTTATGGACTTCCATGTGTATATCTCATTTTATCTCCTAAAATACACATAGTCTGGTATTTGATTGAAATGACTATCTCAGAGTTAAATGACTCACTTTCATAATATCTGGTCTAATACTTTCTGCTCCTTGACTATTCTTCAGGAGGTTGGGTTAATTTACTTTAAACATCTGTATGCCCTCCTTTCAACAACATGGTCTTTCTGAAATATACAAAGCATAAGCATGTGATGCAAACAGATACATCTGAGCTGCTTTGAGACATTAATCATTCAGTACCTAAGTTTGTAAAAACCTTTACCCTTTACCTGATGCACCTGGTTCTGAGAAGCTACCCAAGAGCTAGGGCGGAGCCCTTTCACTGGGGTTCTGGTGCATTTTTCTGAAATAAAAACAAATATTCCCAACTCCATTTAAACTATATCCTGCTATTAAAGGTACATATGCTCTGCCATGGTCTTCTTTTTCTCCTGCCCAGTTTGAACAAATGTTACCAGTTTCAGGGCTTCTGGAATTATTATCAGCTAATAATTTCACCAGCCCTCTGGGTTTAGAAAACAATACTTGAAGTAAGCTGTTTTTGATCTCCTGCTAATCCGAGATAATTGCTTTCGGGTTTCATGGGGAATCTGAAATTCTCAATGCTGGATTCACTGAATGGATCTACTGGAAAGGGGCTTTAGGAGGAACTTTGTGCCTGTCTTAGCAACCTGGGCTTTAGCAGAGAGGTCCTATCACAAAAGAAGCCTTTACTTTGATGGCTGCCAACTGCCAACTCCCTGTAAAAACCAGGTACGCTTACTGAGGGACTCTACAATATTCTTCCATAAATTCCCAGCTTCCTTCCTCCCACCCTCCCTTCCTCTCTTTGTCTCCTTCCTTTCTATCTTTCTTCCTGTTGGTTTGTTTGTTTGTTTCAAATGTTTAATAGACTTCTCGTCAGCCCCTAGAAAGTGGCCATCCAGGAGGGCTCCCTGCTGTTTGGAGGATTTAGAGCAGGTGTGAATGGTAGAGGGTGCCCCTGGGCTTGGCTTCTCAGTTCCTAGGAGAGAACATCAGGGTTATGTTGGTCCCGCTGAGACTGCTGGTCCCCGGGTAAATCCTCAGACGCCCCAACAGTTTGGTTTGAATTCTCTAACTTGTCACTTGGTAGTTGGTTCTGATCATTTAAACTTTGACTTTATAACCTTAGAACAGGAATGCTGGGGGCTCAGGACCTGCCAACCAGTCTCCCATAAATTATGCTTTCAGAAATAAGGGAAGAAGAGCTAGAATTCTAAAGTATAAGGCTCATTGTAGAAAGCATAGCATCACCCAGGACATGTGTTTTGTTTTGTTTTGTTTTGTTTTTTTGCAAAGATAAACCTATGGGGCTGCCTGTGTGGCTCAGTCGGTTAAGCATCTGATTCTTGATTTTGGCTCAGGTCGTGAGTCAGATTGGGTCCTGATCTGGGGCGTGATGATCTTGAATTTGTGAGATCAGGCTCCACATTCAGCATGGAGTATGCTTGAGATTCTCTGCCTCTGCCCCCGACCTCACTAAATACATACATATATACATACATACACACATACATAATATCTTTAAAAGACAAACCCACCTGTTCCATGGATCCTGGAATTCTCCCGGACACAGATGGCTTCACACTGAGGAATGGTTCCTCACACCTCTATGTTATATGAGAATTAGATGTCATTACCAAGGGCTCTGTTGACCGAGTCTCCCTGTATGCTTCGTTTTCCTAGGGACATTCAGATTCATATCTAGCTCCTGATCTTCTTTAGGCTTCAGAATGTTTCCACCTCTATGAATTTATTCACATTTGTCTGCTCACTCCCTGAACACTGTGAAGGCTCAGATGAAGGCTCAGTTGCTTCCAGAATGGCTACAAATTAACCTGGAATTAGCTTTGGGTCTTTGAAGGTCCCCTCAAAATAAAACTTCAGGGACAACTAAGAAAGCCAAAGGTCAAAATGGCAGGACTTCCTTTGCAGCCCAGTGGGTTAGATACACACTAGAGCAGAACATTCATTGTGAGGAAGAGCAAGCATGACTGAGAATGTATTCTATGATTTGGCTCCTTTGATTCTTGTAAATATATATATATGGGGGAACAATCATTGACACCCACTTTGCAGAGAAGGAGCTAAACTTTGGAGACTTTAGGTAAATTTTCCAAAGTCACAGAGTTGGCAGGTCATTGAAGTAGAGCCCACACGAGGTTCCTCTTCTGATCTGAAATTTCAGGAAGGCAGGGACACCAATACTCACCAGGACTTACTGGGAGTTATACATGTTCACTATTGAGTGCTCAGAAATACCACCAAGAACTACTTGTTGAGCCAGCAAAGCTAAGCTCATTACAGGTACCACAGTAGAGGAAGATGACACCTGACAGCAGGTCTCAAAGGGGTCATCAGGAAATGGTATTTATCGGGTTTTGGGGCTGCAGTGGATTTTGGCAGGTGGGGAGAGATGAGGATTGGGCCATTTCTCACCCTAGCAGCTATATATTGGTGGACACAGGAAGGTGGGGGACCTGAATTGGGCCTTGAAAAGCCAGAGTCAGTCTTCATAAGTGAGCTGTGTAATTGGTTCAGATAGTTATTTTCTAGGAGCCAAAAATTCCTGGAGTGCACACGTGAGTTCCTTTTGCTTGTTCTCTATATTAACAGAGCAAGTTAGTTCCAGCTCCCGACAGGAAGGACAGAATGATGGCTACAAACAGGTGGAATTCCTGCTCTCAGGGAGCTGTGTCCCCTCTGGAGTAGCCACTATTCTTATCAGACAGCTGAGAAAATAAAGTCTCAGGAAGGTGCATAATAGTAGAGCTCACAGGTGGGTGAGGACTGGTCCTTCTTGAATCAGGGCTTGCATTTTGGCTGAGCTCTCAGCCTCTGATTTGCGCTAGGGGGCATTTCTCCACTTCAGGCTGCTGAAATACTCAGGGTCAGCAGGGGGCAGCAGTGGGACAAGAAAATGCTTTTGGGAGAATTTATTCAGAGATCATTCCAGAAACGTCCTGTATCATAGAATAACCTGAGGATACCAATCACCTAGCTTATGTCTCAAGTCTTTAAACCTGTAGGAATTTTGATGGACTATATTAATTTGTAGATTACTGAATTTTAATCTTTTAAATTATATCTGGGGCTCCTGGGTGGCTCAGTTAAGCATCTAAATAAAATATTTAAAAGAGACTATTAAAAAAAGATAAATAAATTATAAAATATTTGGAGTCAGGGTGTGAGTGAGGCTTGTTGAACAATAAAGAGCATTTGTTTTATATAAAACTATAGGTCACTAAAGGCCCATTGCTTTATCTTTAGTACTCAGAAGTAAACCCTCAGTGGCCTTCCTTCTCATTTGTCGCAGCATCCCAAGTGTATGATAGGAGTGGAATATCATAGAACAGAGCCTGAAAGTTGAGGTGCTAATAAAAAACAACCAGAAATAGGTGAAAAATCTAATTTTAAAAAAATGGAGAGGCAGGATTTGTTTTTTTTTTTTGTTTTTTTTTTAAGATTTTATTTATTTGACAGAGAGAAACACAGCGAGAGAGGGAACACAAGCAAAGGGAATGGCAGCGGGAGAAGCAGGCTTCCTGCAGAGCAAGGAGCCCAATGCGGGGCTTGATCCCAGGCCCCTGGGATCATGACCAGAGCCAAAGGCAGACGCTTAACGACTGAGCCACCCAGGCGCCACAGGATTTGAGTTTTGTTTTTTTTTAACAGAGACATATTTTTATCCCTAGGCATGTTGTCACTTCTACTTTTAAGTCATTTTTTTTTCATATTTTGGCTTTATACTCTTTTCTTTCTAAAGTCCATAAGGCAGCAGTAAGAAGAGCTTGGATGGTTTCAGCCACCAGGGGGCGTGTTAGACCAGCAAATTGACACAATCTCAGTGGCCTATAGGGTCCAGAATTACACACCAAGTAAAGATGAAGGTGAGTGTGATTAGATGTGACCGCTGGGGGACAAAAAGGGAGGGGGAATTCTGAGCTTCTTTTGTGCAATTTCGCCTTGGCCAGGTCCTGGCTTCTTTCTTCCCTTTACTGTCTCCCATCTCCTTGTGAGTTCCCTGGCAGAGGCTGAGGAATGGGGCATTCTCCTGAAACTTGTGAACACTTTTCTACCAAAAGGGAGCAATGATTTAAAAGGAAAATGACCCAGGGCTATGATTTGTGCCAAGCTGCTCAAGGCTTCAGGGAATCCAGCTTTCTCAAGGCTCAGACTCTTCAGGATAATTCAAGAAAGACTAGAGTTGAGGGACAAGATAGAAAGTCACCCACTTTTGGTGCCTGTTTTCTGAATCTAGCAGGGAGGCAATCTTAGATCAAAAAAGTAACTGGGGCGCCTGGGTCACTCAGTCAGTTAAGTGTCTGCCTTTGGCTCAGGTCAAGATCCCAGTGTCCTGGGAATGAGCCCTGCGTCCAGCTCTCTGCTCAGCTGGGTGTCTCGTTCTCCCACTGCCTCTACCCCAACTTGTACTCACTCTGTCTCTCTGTCTCTCTCTCTTTCAAATAAATAAATAAAATCTTAAAAAAAAAAGTAACTGCCTTGTGACTGGTGGCACAGGAGCCAAATCTAGTCCACTGCTTAGTAGGACCACAGCTAGAATAAGGTTGGGACTTGTCACAGCCAGGCTTGAGAGGGATCCCAGAACTATCACTGCCTTGTGACAAGAGGCTGGGACCCTGCAAACCACAATTTGGTTTGACCAGCTGCTGTCTGATGGGCCTGCCTGGAGGGGGCTCAGAAAGTGGGAGCGGGCTTCTTCACCCTAGGAGTGGCAGCTGAGGCCCCTCGTGTTCCTGCACTCCCAGGACCAGCTGCTGCATTGTACCCTAGGAGTGTCCAGCACAGAGCCTAGGTCTGTGGGGGCTCAGCCACTGACCTCCCTGGGGTTGAGCATTGTGACCTCTTCCCCTTTGACCCCACATCCAGAAACCCATGCTTCTGCTGTCACTGTCTTTGTGATATATTAGGGTCCCCTTTTGGCCCTTCACTTTTGCTATAATGGTAAACATTCTTTTTTTTTTTTTTTTTTTTTTTTTTTGAGAGTGAGAGAGAGAGAACAGGAAGAGGAGGGAGGGGAAAAGGGAGAGAGAGAATCTCAAACAGATTTACCCTGACCTGAGCCAAAATCAAGAGTCGGACAGACACTCAGCTGACTGAGCTACCCCGGCCCCCCATGGTAACATGGTAACAATTCTTTATATGAAATCCTCTGTGTTATAACAACTGTAGTGGTTTCTTTCTCTGACTGATAGATATTCCAACCATAACCCGACAGATCATCGGTATTGCAGATTGTTTGGCTTCAGGTATGAATTGGAAGAAATGTTAAAAAGGCAAAGCCAGGGTAGGAAGGAGGGTGGCAGAGTTCTGGTATAGTTAGAAAGGCCAAAACCTTCAGGAGCAGAGGCAACTTGTCCAGATGAGACTTCAACCACCAAAAGTGACCCTGCCTCCTTCCACAGGCCAGGCAAAGGGTGCTGATTCCCATGGCCGCAGGCTTCCCTTTCTGGGCCTTTTCTTTCTCAGTTTTAATTAGCTGTCTTGTCCCTGGTAGAAGCGCCACCCTAGCAGATCATCTGTGGGTCACATTACATCACATATAAATGCCTGATAAAACTTTAACACATCGTAGAGAAACTTGCATTTTAAAAATTACCTCCATGGCTGAAATCCCAAACACTGACAGCACCAAATGCTAGCAAGGATGTGGAGCAACTGAAATTCTCATCCACTGCTGGTGGGAAAATGCAAAATGGTACAACTCCCTTGGAAGGGAGTTTGGCAATTTCTTACAAACTAAATATACTCTCACCCTATGATCCAGCAAATTGTGCTTCTTGGCATTTACTCAGTGACTTGAAAACTTATGTCCACACAAAAACCTGCCCATGCATGTCTACAGCAGCTTAATTCACAATTACCAAAATTTGGAGGCAAACAAGATGTCCTTTAATGGATGGATAAACAGCCTGTGATGTATCAGTATGATGGAATATGATTCAGTGCTAAAAAGAAATAATAAAGCCATGGAAAGACATGGGGAAACTTTAAATACATATGGTTAAAGAAAGAAGTCAATCTGAAAAAAGCTGCAGACTGCATGACTCTAACATTCTGGAAAACGCAAAAATATGGAAACAGTAAAAAAAAAATCAGTGATGGGGTGGGGGAGGGAGGGGTGACCAGGTGAAGCACAGGGATTTTCAAGGCAGAGAAACTACTGTGTGTGATACTATAGTGATGAATACATGACATTGTACATTTGTCTAAACCACAGAATATACAATGGCATATTAAGCCCCAATGTAACCTATGGATTTTAGTTAATAATAATGTATCAACGCTAACTCATCCATTGTAACTGAGGTACTACATTAATGCAAAAGAAAAACAGAGGAGAAGAGGACAGGAGGCTTATGGGAACTCACTGTTTTGTCTGCTCAATTCTCTTTAACCTAAAACTGTTCTATAAAAAAGAAAGACTGCGATTTAAAAAAAAAAAAATCAAAACTCAGCAAAGAACTTTGGCAATGTTTTACTACTGTATGTGCCACTGGGTAGTGGTCCAGCACTGGGCAATGCTCTGGTTCCCTGGTCAACTCTCAGTGTCTTAGTGTTGATTACAGGAGACCCATGTCAACTTTATGGGTCACTTTCCAGAGCTCCTCCCTGCCTACCATATCCAGCATTTTCCAGTTCCTTGGAGCTTTCTCTTTGGACTTTCTGATGACAAAGCTGAGACTTTGGTTGCCTTGCTCTGATGTGCACTCCTACCACTGTGCCTACAGCCAGAGCCAGGCAGTTGAAGGAACAGAAATTTTGAAATGATGGTAAATTCACCTCCTGTTCAGTGATACTTTACAATCTGGTGTCCTTCTATGATTTACTTCTCTGAGTCTTCAGAAGCTGCCCTGTGCATTTGTCCGGGTTTTATGGCCACATTCTGTGGGAGAGATGGAGCTGCCTCACCCCTATCTTACCTGGAACTAGAACCTCTCATGATTTATTTATATACTCAAATGTTCAAAGCCAAATGGATAACTATTTAGTCAAGTGAACCCGCTAGCACTTCTCAAAAACGCCGAGGTCAGATCACACACAAAACCATGGAGGTGTCCAAAATAAGACTAAAGAAGTAAGCCTAGCTATAAAGGGCATTACTATATGGAGGACCTGATAAAATGTAAATATCGCCTGTGGATTGAACAATGGTGTTGTATTGATGTTAAATTTGCTAATTTTGGTACTGTGTTATTGTTATATAAAGGAATATCCTCTCTCTTTGTAAATATGCACCGAAGTATTTAGTGGGCAAAAGGACATGCTATCTCCAACTTATTGTCAAATGGCTTGAATATGCACATAAACATGCACACTTTCTCACACTCCCACACATATTTTCTCTCACACAGACAATTCTGCACACTCACACACTCTCATATTCTCACAAACTGTCTCAACCACATTCTCACCCACCGACAAACTCTCACACACTCACTCAAACACACAGTCTCTCACACACTGTGCACACACATTTACACTCTTATACTCTCTCTCATACACACACACGCCACACACCTACATAACACTCAGGGTGAAGAATGTGGAGAAAAGAGCATTGATGGGAGGACCAGGAGCTTGATGTCTGGTCCTGAGTCATCTGCTCACCTGCACGTGGAGCCATTGACCTTGAGGCACCTCGTTCACTTCTTAATGAAATGTGGGTGTGGGCAGGACTAAGACCACCTCTGCCTCTAACACGCTGAACAGGGTCTATGAGGCGTGAAGGAAGTCTCTCTCTTATGCAGCTCATATAAGTATGAGGCTCCTGATAGAATAATAATATTTTCTTTGGAGAAGAACGTAACACAGCCATGTTAATACTGAATGCAGGAAAAGTGCAGGCGAACAGCATCGCACACTGACTTTAGCCTTGGTTTCTCCATCTGATTCTCCATCAGCCTGGTGGAAGTTATATGTATATATATACACACATACATATATGTATGTACATACATAACATACATATGTTATGTACATATATATATGTATATATAATATATATTTAAATTCATTTATGATCATTAACTTCAATGTCTAATGAATGGAAATTTAACATTAGAAATAGTATAGAAATACACTTATATTCCAGGAAGTCTCTTTTAACCTCATCACAGGAAACAGGGAGCAAACAAGTTATAAGCCAGGAATGTGAAAGACCATCCGCTTGAACCCACTCATGTGTTCCTCAGAGTTGTGGTTTTTCTTGGCTTTTTTTCAGGACAAGACTAATGAAAATAGAAAGGCTAAACAATTTTCTAGAACATGGCAGAGGTGGGATTTTAACCCAAGTCAGTCTCACCCCAAATCTTGAGTCTCAGGCCAAGAGTAAGAGTGCAATGAAAGAGCTGGACATCTGGGCCTGGAAGCAGGATGACTGAACCCTCATGTGGGGCCACTTGATCCATTGTCTTCTTTCAAAGGAACCCTTCCTCTGATGGGAGAAGTGGGAAAGAAAAGATTGAGGTTTTTGCAAACTGGAGTTGAAGTAATGGTTTTGAGTCCTGGGCAAGTCACTTAACTGCTCTGACCCTCAGTTTCCTGTACTGTACAATGAGAATCCAAGAACCTACTTGGTAAGGTTGATTGCTGAAAGGACACACTGCAGTAATTGAACTTACAACACCTTACACAGTATACTAATCAGATTCCTCAAAGAAACAGAATCAATGGGAGACAGATAAACAGAAAAGGGCATTTATGATAGGAATTGGCTCAGCTGGCTATGGAGGCCAAGAAGTCTCACAACCTGCCACTTCAAGTTGGAAAAGCAGGAATACCAGTGGTATATTTCACTCTGAGATCAGAGAACTGAAAACCTAGAGTCTACTCATCAGAAAACCAAAGAAGACGAACACCCTAGCTTGAAAAGAGGAAGGTTGCCCCTTCTTTTGCTGTTTTGTTCCACTGAGGCCCTCAACCAATTAGATGACACCACCCGTATTGGTGAGGGTGAATCTCTTCACCCACTGAATGAAACCCTACTGTCTTCCAGAACCACCCTCACAGACACATCCAGAAATAATGTCTCGCCAATTATCTGGACATCCTTAAGCCAGTCAAGTCGACACATAAAATTAACCATCACAGTGGCCCTATGTAAATGATAATCTATGGTAATGACCTTGAGGACATGAACGTCTCACTTTACAGCTGTTGTTTGGGTCTCACACTGCACTCATTCTTATTTCACATACAAACAAAAAGCAGGAAACTTCATGCTTCAATCCACAGCAAACTTCTAACTAAAAGTGTTCTGTGGTGGGGACAAGGCTGCCCTTGATATTCTATCAGGGCCTCGCAGCAAGGCAGCCTCATGCAAATCCTAGAGCAGCGCTGTCTCGAAAATACAAGTCACAAAGGCAGTGTTAACGTTTCCAGAATCCACGTTTAAAAAAAAAAAAAAAGGAAATAGATGAAATTCACTTATATGTAACTCAGTATACCCCAAATGTTATCCTTTCAACACATAATCAACCTCCTAAATTATTAATATTTTACATTCTTACATTCTTATTCTCATACCAGTCCTTGGAAATCTAGTATGTCTTTTAGAATTACAGCTCATCTTAATTAGGATGACAAAGTCTCATCTGAAATACTGAATTTAGATTTCATAAAGTTTACAGTTGAAAGGTAGATTCACATACCTAAGTTGTTCTGAAACTACTTAAGAGTTTTCTAATAACTGAACCAAACATCCATTCTTAAGCTTAAGTTGAGAAATAACTAAAATTAGACAATCATACTACCTCTGTCACACTACATTTCAACTGCTCCAAGTCATATGTGGCTAATGGCCAGTGTAGTAGGCAGTGTAGTCTTTGCTACAAAGATTCAAGTGCCCTTAAAATCTTCAGTGTGGATTCCACTACATTCCTCTGAAGAGATCTTTAAGGGCCCATGTATGATAAACAGAAGGTCAAATATCTCTTTTATTTCTGAATGATGGACAACAATCCATGCTGGAAATACATCTAACTTGAGATGAAATTGTCAAGCATTAGTTACTCGGTCTACCAATTACTCACTAATTTATTATTTGTCAATATAATGTTTACTAAAATCCAATTTTATGCCCAGCATTGCACTTCAGAGAGGACCCCTGGGTGTGTCTTCCAAAATGAGAAGAGAATGCCAACCCAACAATGACAGAGGAGTAGGGTTGATACAGGCTATCGTTTCAGTTGATACTGAGAATGTCTAGGTCACCAACCTGGGGTGTCATCACTGCATAAGATAACCCCCATTCAGAAACATCTATGAGGAAAGCTACCCTCTCGTGGGTATCAGCATTTCTCAGCCTGACCCCTGGCCAACAGCAAACAACCCCCAACCAGCACGACACATGGCACCATTCCAGTGCCTCAGGATTTGTGCAGAAGTGTCTGAGCCAGCCTGAAAGGAAGTCCTCTTCCCCAGGGAAAAGTAAGGCAGGTGCACAAGTCTGATCCATGCACCATACACACACACACACACACACACACACACACACACACTCCCCACATCATGAATCATTGGAAGGGATTCAATTGGAAAGACAATCAAGAAGTTTGGTGGTGGACTCAGTCTCGTTTTGCCTGTGGTCCTGTAGTATTCATTCCTTCATTTGTCATTTGTACACTCATTCATTTGACAAAAGCTCACTGAGCCAGCAATACGAGGCAGTGCTGACAGTATTCCTGTTAAGAAAATGTGGACTCTGCCCTCCAGAAAATCAAAATCTACTGGGGGGAGAAAAACTAGCAGGACATATTAGACACCACTTGGGAAACTCAGGTAGAAATAGAGAAACTTGGAAGAGAGCTGGAAAGTGTTGCACAGAGGAAGAAGCCAGAGAAATTCTGTTGAATACTGTTAGGCTAACACGGGCTTATCCTTAGGATAGGATGGTTTGGGTGACACAGGTTACCCTGAGCAGAGGTAGGAGTTGGGCTGTTGTTCAGTGCAGCTAAAAATTAAGGGGCCTATGGGAGATGGCAAAGAGGGGTTATCAGATTTTCAAGGACTCTGTATATCTGCTAAGGACTTCGGACTTCTAATTAGATCTAATGTGTTAGACAAGGCAATTGGGAGTGGTAGTTCTCAATACTGGCTACACAACAGAATCAGGGCAGTGAGGGGGTATATGGGAACTCTTTGCTTTCCTGCATTTTTTCTCTATAAACCTAAAACTGATCTGAAAGTTTATAGAATCTATAGCCTATATATGTAAAAGTCTGAAGTCTACTAATTATAAGGAAACCACTTCAGACCAATGGCTGAAATGAAAACATGGTCCAGACACCTCTGGAAGCTGAAGGGTTGTTTCAGGAGAGCCAGGAGGTCAAAACTATTTTCATGATCCTGTGTTCCTAAGACATTATTTACCTTTTTCCCCAATGCTTCTCTCACACATGTACAGTGGCATTTGCCAGAAGCTATGTGACAGGTGCCGTCACAACAGATCGAATGCAGACGTGGACATGAAAATCTGGTTGTCTTTTTTTACTCTAGTTTTTAAAGAAAAAGCAAAGATGTAAAGCAGCATTGCTGTTTTTACTCATTTTTTTTCTCTCTTGTAACCCATAACATGTTTCAGAAAAATATTCCTTTCAGATTACATTAATGAGTTTATTGTTGTTATTACAAATGAATTAATAAATAATTATTTTTAAATGTCTCACTTTTGATTTCTGATGCATTAAATATCAGTAGATGTGACTCACACAAATCAAAGGTCTTGAAGTACTGAATAATTTTTAAAAGTGTAAAGGGATCCTGAGAAAACAAGTTTGAGAAACTCTAGTCTAGACTCTACTACTAAAAGAGAGTAGGCATAGAGATTAGCCAACAATAGAATTGATAGGAGGGGATAGTTTTTTCTTTTTCTTTTTTCCTCATTTACAGAAGTTTGGGTCTGAATGGAATCCTAACATTGAAGCAGGCCAGGTCCATAAGGGGTGTATTTCCAGTCTCCTGGATGCTCCCTCTTCCTTCCGCATCTATTCTCATCAACCAGCTTGGAGTTGGCATAGAATGCATACCCCTTAATTCTAAGTCTTAGTTTATATGCCTGTCCTTTGTACCACCTGAATTGATGACAAACAAAGAATAAGGAGGGTTTTTTTGGAAGTGGAAGATCACGAAGATCTCTTTGGAAGGCTGATAATAATTCTCCCTTCTTATTACTTAGATTAATTTTCCTAAAACGTTTGCCAATCCATTAGTGCTATTTTTTTTCTTTCTTACATTTTAATAAGAGGTCAAGTTAAGCCATATTAAATTACGATGTCTGTAGGTTGAAGAAACATAGCTGGATGTTGGCCATTTCACATGATATAATCTAATAATTTCCATAGCATTAATTGTTACTTTGTGTCTCATTTAACTCAGCTAAGAAATGTGTTTTGCATGCTTGGACATATACAGAACAGCTGCTAAAACAAACAAACAAACAAACAACAGACTACTATCCTGGTAGTGGCAATATGTCTTTAAATGTATAGTAGCCCTTGTTTTTTGGCCTTATTTTTGGGACCTAGCTAATGATGTGTGGCTGGGTATAGTCGAGCTTGAGAACAAACCAAGATCTACTGATTCCCAAGTCTGCAGTCTTGGACCACTGTGGCCACACATAGTATTGATCAACAATCTCTATTACTTGGCACATGTCTGCTCTTCAAAGTAATGTTACCCTCTATTTCTTTTCTTTTTAAGATTTATTTGTTTTAGAGAGAGAAAGAGACAGTGTGGACATGTGCGTGAGTGGGTAGAGGGGCAAAGGGAGAGAGAGAGAATCTCAAGCAGACTTCCTGCTGAGCATGAAGCCTAATGAAGGGCTTCCATCCCATGACCCTGAGATTATGACCTGAGCCAAAATCAAAAGTCAGACCCTCAACTGACCGAGCCACTCAGGAAGCCCTTACCCTCTATTTCTAATTCGATTCATTGCAGTATCTTTACAGTGCTGTCTGAATCATCTAGGGAAATTTAGATTATATTTGCTATGACTCTTGAAATCAATGGATCATATTACACATTGATAGTATATATTATCTAACTCAAATATTAAATTAAAAACACCATCTCATTCTCAGGTATGAGATTGGTGCATTTCTGCACACTTGCCTTCCTTTGCTATAGGTTTTATCATCTGAAAAGGTTGGATGATGGTAAATAATATCTACCTAGAATGTGTATTGGTGAAGGGCAATAATTTATAGAAGTTCTTGCTCAGTGCTAGGCACAAAGTTTTGGTCTCAGTAACTATTATTTTTTCCCTTTCCCACCCCAAACATACTCACATATACACTCATGTAGATGCAGAAACTCATGCACATGCACACACATGCACACCCACCACACTGACACACAGTCACTATGCACACACTGTACTCATATGCATAGATGCTTGGAAATGCTGGGGCTGAAGACAAATGAAGGTGGTAGCCTTTTATACTATTATGCACACGGAAGCACTTTAAAGATGGCACTGTGGAAAGAGGAAACATGTATCCAGAAAGCAAAAACCCGAGTCTTATTCCACTGGGCTGTTCTTTAGTGTATTATGTTCACTGACAAATCCTTAATCCACTGGTTCAAGCTTCATCACCTGCAAGATGAAGATGTGGAAGATGACTGCAGCCTCTTGTGACTGGAACATGTTTCTTTGACAAACATGAGCAAAGGCTTTGTATTCTGGACAGCACAAGTTCAAACTCCAACTTCATCCTTTGGTAGTTTATTCATTTGGAAGCCCTGCTTCCTCCTGGGTTCGTTGGAAGACTGCCAGCCTTGTGGGTCATTGTGAGGATTAAATGAAATACAGAAATACACCTAGCCACTCTTAGGATCCCACAGAAGGACTGATGGCACCCAGAGGGTGACCAGATCCTGTCTCTGTCCCAGAGCCCCAGGCAGAGGACTCACTCTCTTCCCTGACAGTGAACGAGAAAATCTTCCCTGCCTCCTCTGAATGAACTTAACACTGTGTTCAAACATCATGTAAAAAAAAAAAAAAAAAAAAAAAAGAAGGAAACCCCTCACACCCACTCTGGTACACCTTGGTGTTTGCCATTATAAGAACAGCAAACTGAATATTATTGATTCAAAGGGTTTGTGGTTTACCGAACTGGTGCAGTTAAGTTTCTCTTCCTACCCCTGTGACTCATGAATACACATCAAATCCTAAATAGTTTGTTTACTGTTTGAACAGATTTTTGCTTCTTGTCTTATTTCCCTTTGGACAGATAACCCAGGATGCTTCCTTTAGCCACAAAAGAAAATGCAAAACAAAAAAAATACTGTTTTAGGAGTAAAGGAAGATGTAAGACCATGCGTTTTATTAGGGGTGGGGGAAGCATCAGTAGAGAGACATTTTTGGGAAAAAATCTCAGTCCCCTATGTCTCAACATAATAATGCTCCTTTCCAACCCAAAAGTGTCCTGGATTGGATAAGAAATTATACAGCAAACTTACTTAGAACAGAACACTTAATTTAGATGGGGTCGGGGAAAGGACCAGAACAGTAGCTGCTGGGGCAGAACTTGACTTCCACGTGAGGAGAGAGGATTGATCATTAACCCTTCCTAAATTTCCTAAATTTTAAAACCTTCCTACTTGAGGGGGTCCTGGACCAACAGCACCAAGTTGAGTGATTGCTACCGTAGCAGAATCTCAGATCTCATCTACTGAGCCTACTGAACCCAAATCTGCATTTTACCTGGACCCCAAGTAATCCCCATGCGCATTTAAATTGGGGAGCTGTGCCTTGGCAAACCTTGCCAGGGGCACTGAGCCTTGCAAGTTTCAAGACTAACTATCCTTCACTGAGAGTTAGGGATAACGTTTCCAAAATCTTAGAGGGTTTCAGAGTTGGAAAGACCTTCCCTCAACCTTAGTGAATGCACGAATTCCTTCAGACAGGCCTCACTGGTGGGCCCCATTGTGTGCTGGGGAGCTCTCCCTCCCAGGGAGAGCTTTTCAAAAGTACTTCCCTAAGGCAAGTTGCAACTTGTTTCCCTAGAGCTACCACTTACTGGCCTATAGTTTACATTACAGAACCACCGAGAGAAAAGATTACCTCCCTTTCCCTGTAAAGAATTTTTGCAACTCCAAGACACTTCCCATAAATAAGATCCCATATCCAGTTCCTTTTGAAGTCTATCTGGTAGTTTCTGGAAGAACAACATCCCTCAGTGCTTTGGACCCACACCGCTGCTGGCAGGGCCACAAGAAGCCACATCAGCAAGATGACATATAGGTCCCTTCACTTGTTTCTGATGTACCAGCATATTATTAAATTACAGCTATCTGCTTTATTTCCCAGGAAGTTCAGTGGAGAGCTGTAGCTAGTAGAACCCTGGAACAGGTCATTTTTGTAGGTCATTCTCAAGCGCTTGAAGACAGGCATCAATCTGACAGGTGGGGTTAGAAATAAATCTTAATCAACAGCAACAATAAATCCTCATGAAACAACATTCGATTCTAGAGACACCAACTACAGAACAAAGAAAGTAAATCTAAATGATCTCCAGGCAGCCAATACCTAATACCTAATCTAATACCTGCCCCCTAGTGGATACTTCCTGTGTGCTTGGTTCATTCTGCAGCTCCTAAGTGACTGGAAACCAGAGCTAACTGCTTCTCAGCTGCCTCCTCCTCCTCCTCCTCCTCCTCCTCCTCCTCCTCCTCCTCCTCCTCCTTCTTCTTCTTCTTCTTCTTCCTTTTTTCAGCTGTCTTCTTGACCATGGGATGACACTGTGTTCAGTTGGCTAACTTTTACCTTACATACAAGCCTGTCCATCAGGGTGGAGGGCAGTGGCAAAACATGAAATCGTGGCAAAAAAAAAAAGTATGATTAATTCCTTTTGTCCCCCCAAGTACTTTTATTTTTTCAGTGTTACAAGATTCATTGCTTTTTACTCCATCAGAGTAGGGTGGACCCAGGATTTCAACAATAGTAGCTAATGATTTATTGGAATATTGTAGATTCAAATTCTTCTACACAATAAGACTTATATTAATAGTTATGATGTTGAGTCGTCCTGAAGAGAGTAGCTAATTGAGATGGCAGAGAAATGTGTAAAATGTTTTACAAATATTTCCATTACAATGGTTAACAAAAGTTATTCTTTATTATTTCATGGTAGTGCACTGCAAATGAAGTCCTTTTTGTAGGACATCATTGGGTGTAAGGCTGACCTGGCTTTAAATTCTGGCTCTGCAACTTTACTAGCTTTGTGAACTTGAGCAAATAACCCAACTTCTCTGAACCTCAGTTTGTCATCTGTGCTTAGAAACAAAACTTAGTAACTTAGTAACAGCGACTTCCAAATGCTGTTAAAGGCATGGAATGGTAAATTGTGTTTAGAGCATAAGGCACCCAGCAATGCATTTAGCATGTAACAAGAAAATAAATTTATGAGATAAAAATTTAAAGGTATACCAATCTAGGAAAGATATTTCAAGACAGGTATATGAACAAATATATATTTTTATATCCTTTGGGCAAGAGAATATGGCAAGTGTGGATCAAGGGTTGGAACTGGAGGTGATTTCTACTACTTCCTTCACTACAGATGCATCAAGAAGTTGAATTTGAAGTTTAGGACAGACAGTCAATAATCACTGGGAAGAAGTAGGTGCTTCGTGCTTAGAATATCATGGGCCAAAGCTGGAGAATGAATAAGAAAGACCTGGAAAGAACAGTAAATGTGTGTTGAACTCTGAGTGACAATGACAGCAGGGCATTGATAGATAATGGGAAGTTGGATTTTTATGTTTTACAACAGGAGTCAAGAAACATTTTCTGTAAAGGGCTAAATAGCAAACACCTTAGGCTTTGTGGATCATACAGTCTCTGTCCTGGTGACTCAACTTTGCTATTGTAGTGAGAAAATAGACATAAACAATCTTTAACTTAATAGGTATGGCTGTGTTCCAATAAAACTTTATTTACAAAAAACAGGTGGTAAGTAGGATTTGGCCCCAGAGGTCATAGTTTTCTGATTATATCAGATCTGATAGATTTAAAAAATAACTTGGAATCTCATCATCAAGAAATTTCCTAAATGCAAAGGATCCAAAGAAAACTATTAAAATCCTGAAGTCTAGTCCAAGAAAATTTATAGGAAGAGATGACTTCTGCCATGAAAAATAAACTCTTTTCCTATCTTAGAAATGGCTCCCAGGAGAATATCCTGAGTAGGGGAGTGTTTTCTCTATTCTGTATCTGAAAATATATCTCCAACAGAAAATTCAAATGTGCTAAAATGTAATTTCATCCAATGAGAGGTGGCAGTTTGGAGAAATAAAAAGACACGGGAGCCAGAAGCTGCTGCTTAACAGAGAGGTTTATGTTTCAGGGGAGTGGAAGTCATGCCATAGCCTCTATGTCGGCTTGGGCTGGCAATGGATTACCCATTCACCAGAAGCTGGGCTTCTCAAGGCAGAAGCATACACAAGGAGACCTTCTTTTCCTCTGCAAAGGAGGAAACTGGACGCCTGAGGGAATTCATGATTCTATAACTGGCTTATTGAGAATTTATTGAACGAGTTGCACATACAGAGATTCTCTTAAGGAATTCTAAGGGATTTTGCTGGCAGGAACTTCGATCTAAAGGTCAAAAGGAGAAAATGGCTCAGTTTCTAGAAAAGTCCATGATTACTATTAGCAAACCAAACAATGAGCTGGGAAAATACGCTTTTTTTTTTCTTTTTTCCTATGAGGTTCAGGAGGGGAGGGTCAATGACTACCTCACTCACCTTGGCATCTCCATCATAAGGCACAGGGACACAAACTGTAGGTGCTCACTTGGTAATGTTTACTGCACATGAGGAAGTTGTTTTTCTTTTTTTTTTTTTTTTAAGATTTTATTTATTTATTTGACAGAGGAGAGAGATCACAAGTAGACAGAGAGGCAGGCAGAGAGAGAAGGGGAAGCAGGCTTCCTACTGAGCAGAGAGCCCGATGCGGGGCTGGATCCCAGGACCCTGAGATCATGACCTGAGCCGAAGGCAGAGGCTTTAACCACTGAGCCACCCAGGCGCCCCAGAAAGTTGTTTTTCACTCTCCTTTGGTATTTCTGGCCTTACGCACAGCTGGCAAAAGGGCTGGGCTATTGGCTGTTGACTAAAAGGATAGATGAACATCACGAATCTGATTATTTCTGCTCCCTGCATTCTCAGGGAAAATATGCTGTCTTAGGGCAAATAATGCAGCCTTAGAGTACTGAGTACTGAGTTCACTTACCACCAAACCAGAGGAAGAGGAGAAAGGGGCCTAGCTGGGCTCAAGCATTTGGAACCCTTCCACACAGTCTGTTTGAAAACTTCCCATGAGATCCTGCTCCTTCAGAAGAGAGACATAGTCTTATACTTGCCCAGAAATCTCAGAAGTTTCAGAAATAAAGTTCGTAGGAACCGGTTGACCCCATACAATGTCCTACCCACTCTCAAGGATAAATAGAAGGTCCTGCATTCAAGATGGGGGAAAGTGGGAAGCTCAGTTTCCGAAGTTCAGAGTTAGTTCTTGATTCCATAAGTTAAGCTTTACTCTTCAAAATAATTTACTCTAGTTTTAATCTATTTTTAACTAGCGTTAAAATATGCTTTGGGTATTAGAAGATACTTAAACTTTGAGCTTTTGATCTCCATTTAAATGTTTGCTTCCCAAAAATATGAGCAAACAAAAAAAATGTTTGCTTCCCACAAATATGATACAATGGTTATGACATAGAATCAAGGTATTTCTTTGTTCTACAGTGAATTTTGTTAAATCTGTATTTCTTCACTGAATCATCCTTTATGTTTCACTAGATGTTTATCCTATGAAGGAAAAATTTTTATAAAGGCAAAATATTCATTATTTCTTTTTTACAGTATATTTTTCTATATCATTTAATTTTAAATTTTTTTACTTAAGGAAGTATAAGTTACTATTTCCTTCTGTGTCCATAATTATCTTATTTTCCAAACAGAATCAAAGGATTTAAAAATGACTACCGAAACTGATTTGTACCTGTATAACGTATTTTCTGTATATTTGGACTATGAATCAATTTGAAAGCAGTAATTTAAAACTAGGTTAGCCTAAACAACAACTACAACGTAAGAACAAATCTGCAATCAAATTAGTAGTCAAATAACCAACGGCAAGTGGAAAATTGGTCAACGTATTATTTCTTCTATAACCTAATTCAAAATGCGACATTTAAAAATGTAAATCTCTCTTTTCAATGTTAGAGAAGCATCGATGAATATTTCTATGAGTAGGAAAATATTTATTAAAATAGTGGCCACCTATTGGTATTGATCTTATTCTTTTAACCGTCAACTCTTTTAAGAAACATCTGGGCCAGATGGAACCCAAGGCCAAAGGAAAATAGAACGCAAAATACCGTCCACCTGTGATGGCCCACACAAAGTGGGAAAACCACAGTTCCAATGCTTTCTACTTACAAATCTAAACAGCGAGTAATAAATCGTTTTTTCATTGGAGAAAAATTGTCTCAAATACATTGGTTGGATAAAGAGTAGCTTCTTTGATAATCACAGTTTGGTCTTCTCTTTCTCCTTCCCTCTCTCCCTTCCTCCCCCCTCCCTACTTCTCTCTCTCTCTCTTTCTTTCTCTTTAATGGGGTTGGTTTTGTAGAGCTCTAGTTCTTTTTTCAACTAAAAATGGATAAAAGTTAAAATCGCCTACCTTCCTAGCTCTTCCCTTCTTCTTTTCTGTTGTCCATTTTCATCCCCAGAATTCTAGAACTGTTCACTTTGCATTTACTTGTCCATAATAATATCAAATCCACAGATGAATTCATAACTCTATGGATTTAAAGAAGGCTTACAAAACAGAGTAAGAGAGCCAAGGATGACCTAGAACTTCTCTGTAAAACTAAGGTTTGGGCTGATGGCCAGGAATCTACCCGCTCTACTTTAAGAACCTAGTAAACCAAACTCCTAAATCTAAAGTTCAGTCACATCAGTAGGAAAAACATTATATTGAGGATCAGAAGACCTACCTCTGAATCCACATGTATCACGCTAAACTTTGTAAAACTAGACAAGTGGCTTGACTTCTTTTAAGGCACAGATCCTTCCTTGTCATATGAGTGTTTAACATCACTAGGTCAGTTCTAACATGAATATTCTATGATTCTAAGCCTTATTCCTAACTGGGATATAGATGATAAAATATGTTCTACTGAAGTTCTATCGATTAGGAGACTATGTGAATTCCTTTTTAAAGTGGTAAAGTCTGCTTTATTAACTATGATCCTCATTCATTTCTACATCACCTGCTTTGATAGCTGAATTTGTTTGTAACTTGAGACAACTTTTTTCACCCAAAGTTCTTTGCCATAGGAAGCTAGAGGTAAAGTATATGTCCTATAATGTGAGAAGCAGTTCTCTGAGGTTTTGTCTCTTTAGCCAGACAGCAGTCTCTCTAGGAGCCACACTTCTAAGGATTAGATTGATTATCTCTTTTGCTCAAAATACATCTGTGCTATTTGCAAATACCTGACATCACATTTCAAATGGTTATTTTTAGAAGGGTGTCTATAGCACATGAAACACATCTCCATTTATATAAAGTCAGGTTGGAAAAGAAAATGTCAAAAATGATGATCTCTAAATATACTAATTTCTGAATTGCATTTATTCTCAGCTCTCATACTCACATCTATATTATAAAAATAATAATCATTTTCTTCATGGTTTTGGGGTATTGAATGAACTAATGCATGTGTTATGCATATGAAAGTCTTGAAAATGTAAAATGCCACTTAGAAATTCCTAGTTGTTATCATGTAGTAAGCTCAGAACTGATGTCCAGGACAGCAGCTCTCCCTCTGCATTTTTTTTCTGTGGGGCAGGTGAAAGCTATTTACAATATATGTACAGAATGTATTTACAAACTTACAAATCAGACTTACTTTATGTAATCAGGCAATAGACCACCCTTTGAAGTAGGTAAGAGATGTATTAAAATCTGAGTCATAATCTACATTTAACAAGATTTCTGGGTGATTCATCTCCACACTCACATGTGAGAAGCTCTACTGTTAGTGCTGGTTGAAAGAACCAAGGCTACCCTACCTGGAGTATGGACTTCTGATTGGTGCTTTTCAAAAAGCACCAATTGGTGCTTTTACAAAAAAAGTAGGTAGGGCACCTGGGTGGCTCAGTGGGTTAAAGCCTCTGCCTTCGGCTCAGATCATGATCTCAAGTTCCTGGGATCAAGCCTCACATTAGGCTCTCTGCTCAGCAGGGAGCCTGCTTCCCCCCCTCTCTCTCTGCCTGCCTCTCTGCCTACTTGTGATCTCTCTCTATGTCAAATAAAAAAAAATCTTTTTTTTTTTTAAAAGTAGGTAAATTACACACACACACACACACACACACATACACACACACACACTCTAATGGAGGTTCAAGGATAAGTACTTTGGTGAAAGTGACAACTCTGGTGACAGTATTAGCAATTTGTACCTGACCCAGACCACCAGAATTGGTGGTCTTAACTTTCCAGTGCATATCCTCATCAATGACATATTGAGAAGAAAAAGTACACAAGCAAGAGTCAGATTCTAGAATGATGCTTCTCATTAAGCCTCTATTCTCTCACTTCCTGTATTTCTTCACAAGAACTTCAGAAAACTTCTCATTAGGAATTGGAAATTTGATGTAAGACTCCTTAAGATTTCCTAGCTGAAACCCCTCGCATCCTACCATTGAAGGTTAGACTTGGGGGGAAATGTTTTATCACCTCTCATGTACTTCTAAATGTATCAGCAGTGACCATAAGAAATCTAGGTGAGTATATGTAGTTTTGATCTTTACCCTGAGTCAGTTTGTAAACATTTACATGCCAGGATCTGGATGCACACTAAAGGCATGGTTAGCTTTTGAAAGACCTCAACCAGAAATCTACATTCCACCTAGGGTAGCCTTGGTTCTTTCAACCAGCACTAACATTGGTGCTTTTCAAATTTGAATGTGCAGGTGAATCGCCTGGAAATATTGTTAAAGTGTAGGTGATGACTCAGTAGGTCAGAGATCAGGCCTGAAATTTTGCATTTCTATCACGTCTCAGGTGACTTGTGATGCTATAGATCTCAGTGCTACAGTTTGAGTTGCAGGTTGCAGGTATGTTATTTATCATAGGGATATCATAAGTAAGGTTTCATTGGAGAAATAGGTGGAGTTTAGTGAAAACCTTCTAGTGTTTCTTGCTAGAGTATAAGCATCTGGCAAACCCTCAAGTCAAATTCCCCTAATGGACCTGGAATTTCAGTTTCTATGGAGAGATGAGTTTGGCCACAAGAGGTAGGATTCCTGCACAACACAGGAAGATGTGGAAAGGAACCTTCCTTAGTGAGATATATCTATTATTATTGATAATCTAACAATAAGAATAACTTCAGCTTGTTGAGACTTACTGAGTGCTAAGCAAATATTAACTTGCTTTACTCAATATCTGAGACACAGATATTTTCTCCCTTCTCATTTCTTTACTGTTCCACAGTAATAGACCACTCTGTCTTAGCTGGCACATGGCTACCGGCCTCCCATATAAAAAGGCTGATCATATAATTGTGTCCTGGCTGAGGGAATGAAAGTGCAAGGGATGGTACAACTTCTAGGTTGTGACTTCAGGAAAGGTTGTCTCTTTGACCTCCTTTCCTTGACACAGGCTAGAATTTGGACAGTCTAGGGGAAGTTTCCAACAGATGGAAGCTGCATATTGAGAATGGAACATACTGGGACCCAAGGGGATATGGGTAGGGCAAAGAACACTTTTGCTATATATTTAATAATTATAAATGTTTTAAAAGGTAAACATTTTATCTGCTCTTGTTTGGGCCTTACAATGACTATGAGGGTTAGAGAGATATGTTCCAATTTCACAGATGATGATACTGAGGCTTGGAAAGGTTGAATAATTAAGCTAAGGAAAACCTGGATTTGAATTTGATGCTTTGCCTATAAATCCTGTTTACTTTCTATTTCCTTATACTTAGCTGAGTTTATGAATATTTGGAAAGCACCCTACAGAAGAGAGGTTAGCCTAGGTTTGAAAAGCAAGCCAGAGTTCACAATTATAATATTAAAATGCAAGGAGGAAAAAACTCTTTCACCTGTGAGTACAGGCTTGGACAAACCAGCACTGGGCTCAGGAAGGTTGCCACTCAAGTGTGTCTTATATTTTCATTAAAGGAACAAAACAAAACACTATACAGTCAAATGCTCTGCCCCAAACAAATCATGATAAATGCCCAATTTAAAGAAAGACATGGGTCTACAAATCTAAGAAGCTTGACAAACTTCAGGTTGTATAAACTTCCGCTAGACAAATTATAGTCAAACTCTAGAAAGCCAAAGGCAAAGAGAGAATCTTGAAAACAATGTAGCTTGTTATGTACAAGAGATTCTCAATAAGATTATTAGGATATTTCTCAGCAGAAACCCTGGAAGTCAAAAGACAGTGGAATAATATATTTAAAATATTGAGCAACAACAACAACAACAAAAAGCGTGAATATTGAGCAACAACAACAACAACAAAAAGCCTGTCAACCAAGGATTCTATATCTGGCAAAACCGTCCTTCAAAAATTAGAGAACAGTCAAGACATTTCCAGATAAACAAAATTTAAGGGATTACCACTAGGACTGCCCTACAATATCAGCTAAAGATAGTACTTTAAGTGGAAATGAAAGGATACTAGACCGTAACTGAAAGCCTTGTGAAGAAACAAATATCTCTCTCTTTTTTTTTAATTTGGATTTTTTTTTAAGATTTTATTTATTTACTTGACACACAGAGAGAGATCACAAGTAGGCAGAGAGGCAGGCAGAGAGAGAGGGGGAAGCAGGCTCCCTGCTGAGCAGAGCCCGATGTGGGGCTCCATCCCAGGACCCTGAGATCATGACCCGAGCCAAAGGCAGAGGCTTTAGCCCACTGAGCCACTCAGGCACCCCAGAAACAAATATCTCTTACTGGATACATATACAAATGCAAAACAAATATATGGATAAATATGAAAAACAGTATTATCATAATTTTGGCTTATAACTTCACTTTTAGATTCCTACAAGAAATAAAGACAAATGCACCATACAGTAGTACAACATTAGTTTTTAATGTAGTGTTCCATGGTTCATCATGATGGGTTAGCCCAGTGATTGGTATTAAGGAGGGCACATATTGCATGGAGCACTGGTTATATGCAATCAACCAAACATTTAAAAATTTAACACTGATCTGTATCAAACTCTTCCAAAAACATTGAAGAGGACACTTCCTAACTCATTACGTAAGACTAGTACTACCTGATACCAAATTCAAAGATGCTAAGTGAAAACTACAGACCAATATCCCTTATGAATATTGATGCAAGAACTCTCAACAAAATGCTACTACTGAATTCAATACCATATTAAAAGGTTCATACACTGTGACCAAGTGGAATTTATTGCTTAAATTCAAGGATGGCTCAACATATGAAAATCAATAAATGTAATACATTATATTGACAGAATAAAGAGGGGAAATATAGAATTAACTCCATTGATACAGGAAAAAACTATTTGACAAAATACAATACCTACGTACCTTTAAAAACTCTTAACAAGCTTTGAGTATAAGGAAATTACCTTAATGCAATAAAGACTATATATGAAAACCAGACAGTTAACATCACATACAAAGGTGAAAGACTGAAAGCATTTCCCCTAATACTGAGAACAAGACAAGGATGTCTGTTTCACCATTTGTATTCTATATATAGTGGAAGTTTTAGCCCAAAGCAGTCAGGCAAGACATCTTTAGGTTACAAGTCATGTAAATCAGACAGGAAGAAATAAAATTATCTCTGTTAACAGATGACATGATCTTATGTGTAGAAAACCCTAAAGATTTCACAAAAAATAACTGTTAGAAATGATAACTGAATCCAGAAAAATTGTAAGATATAAATCCAGCACAAAAAAATCAACTGCATTTCTATAAACTAATAATGAACAATCTGAAAAAGAAATTAAGAAAACAATTCCACTCACAACAGCATCAAAAAGAGTAAAATATTTAGGAATAAACTTGACCAAGAAGGTGAAAGACTAATAAACTGAAAACTACGGTGTTTTCAATTGTTGTTAAAAGAAATTTTAAAAGACAAGGATAAATGGAAGGATATGCATGTTCATGGGTTGAAAGACTTAATATTCTGAAAATATCAATATTGCCTAAAGTGATCTACAGATTCAATGCCATCCTTATCCAAATCCCATTGTGGTGGTTTTTTTTTTTTTTTTTTTGGAAATAGAAAAATCCATTCTAAAATTTATGTTGAAATCTCAAAGAATCCTGAATATCTTAAACAATCTTCAAAGAGAACAAAACTGGAGGATTCACATTTCCTGATTTCAAACTTAATACAAAGCTATAGTAATCCAAACAATCTGGAACTGGTAAAAATGCAGGCATAAAGAACAAATGGATAGAATAGAGACCCTAGAGGTAACCCTGGTATATACAGTCAAATCATTTTTGACTAAGTTTCCAAGACTATTTAATAGCAGAAAAGACAGCTTTTTCAACAAATGGTGGAAAATTGGATATCCACATACAAAAGAATGAAGTTGGACACTTACTTTAAATATACAAAAATTAGCTCAAAATGGATCAAAGACTTAAGTGCAATACCTGAGACTCCTAAATTCTTAGCAGAAAATATAGGAGACAAGCTTCATGATGTTGGATTTGGCAGTGATTTCTTGGCTATGACACAAAAGCACTGGCAAAAGAAAAAGTAGATATACTAGACCTCCTCGGAATTAAATTTAAAAAAAATGTTGTACCTAAAAGGGCACTATCAATATACCGAAATAGCAACCATAAAATGGGATGAAACATTTGCAGATCATATGTTTGATAAAGGATTAATTTTTAGAATACATAATGAACTCCTATAACTGAACAAGAACAAAACAGCCAAATAACTCAATTTAAAAATGGGTGAAAGGGGGTGCCTCACTAGCTCAGCCCATTGAGCATGCAACTTTTGATCTCAAGGTCATGAGTTCAAGCCCCATGTCGTGCACAGAGCTTACCTAAATTTTGTTTTAATTAAAAAAAATAAAAAATAAAAATGGGCAAAGGACTTGAACAGACATTTCTCCAAAGCAGGTTTATAGATGACCAATAACTACATGAACAGACGCTCAATTTTCACTAATCACTGGGGAAATGCAAATCAAATCCACAGTGAGGTACCACTTCACACCCATTAGGATTGCCATTATCAAAAAACAAAACAAGGGCACCTGGGTGGCCTTTGGCTCAGGTCATGATCCCAGAGTCCTGGGATCGAGCCCCGCATCAGGATCCCTGCTCGGCAGGAAGCCTGCTTCTTCCACTACCCTTCCCTCTGCTTGTGTTCCCTCTCTCGCTGTGTTTCTCTCTGTCAAATAAATAAAATCTTTAAAAACAAAACAAAACAAAAAAAGAATAAAGATCTCAAATAAGCAACATAACTTTACGACTAAAGGAAGTAAAAAAAAATACAACAAAAGTTAGTAGAAAAAATAATAAGAAAAAAACAAAGCAGAAAATAACAAGTGTCTACAAGGATGCGGAGAAACTGGACCCCTTGGGCACTGCTGGTAAGAATGTAAAATTGTGTCAGCACCAGGGGGTGCTGGCATAGGTCTTGCACTATTTGCACATAACTATCCTCAAGTAAATAAAACTTTCTCCTCTCTGTGGATCACATGAGATCCACATGTGAATCTCCTTCCCCATCCCCCCAAAATTAACATAGTAGTACTGATTTAGAAATTCCACTTCTGGGTATGTATCTAAAGTAATTGAAAGCAGGGACTCTAACAGATACTTGTACACCCGTGTTCATAGAGCCTTACTAACAATAGCTAATAGGTGGAAACAGCCCAAATGTCCATCAACAGGTGAATGGAATATTCTTGGTACAGTGGAATATTCTTCAGTCTTAAAAGGAAGGAAATTCTGGTACATGTTATAAAAGGAAGGAAATTCTAGCACACGTTATAAAATGGATGAATCTTGAAAATACTATGCTAAGTGAAATGATTTTCCCCCTGTTGTAAAATTTTTTTTAAAAGACTTATTTATTTGTTTTAGGGAGAGAGAGAATACAAGAGTAGGGGGAGGCAAAGAGAGAAAGGGAGAGAGACTCTCAAGCAGACTCCCCACTGAGTGCAGAGACCTATGTGGGCCGTCATCTCATGACCCTGAAATATTGGCCTGAGCCAAAATCAAGAGTAGGTCTCTCAACTGACTGAGCCACCCAGGGGTCCCTCCCCCTGCTACAAATTTTAAATAATTTTCCAGTTTCCTGTAATTTCTACCTTTTTGAGAACAAATTTGAGATGAAAGGATCAGGCAAATCACACTTAAGTAGGAAATCTGAAAGTTCTGGAAAGTTCTGAATGTATCAACTTTCTGTATTTTCTCTACAAGATAAACATATGGAGTAAATGTTAAAATAGTATGTGCCATTTACTCCTATGAGGTTACACCTCTTCTTCCCTTTGCCTCTTGCCTCCCCTCTGTGTTCCTGTTGAGGGTTCCCTCCTCCACCTACCTCAGCACCTGTGATTAGGATCAAGTGATCTCACGTACGTGAACCCCAGTAATACAAAAATACATGGCCCCAGACATGTAAGTGTACTACCGTGAAGTAATAAAACTAATTCCTCAAACCATTCATGAAATCCACAGAATGACTTCATAATATACAACATACCCATACTTCCTTGCAATCACATTTCTATACCCATCCCTGCACACACATGTGATCCACAGAGAGGAGAAAGTTATATTTACTTGAGGATAGCTATATGCAAGTCACGTTAATATGTAATTCCCTGGGTTGTCTTATTGAACCCTCCTAATATCACCATGTGATCCTGATTGTCATCCTCATTTTGCAGGTTAAGAGCTCTGAGAGGAGAAGCAATGGTTACACCTGCTTCCATCATTGGACATGATCTCAGCACCTTGGTCCCAGCCTCCATTGCCATGGAGTTCCACTGAACCCAAAATAATAAAATCCTGAATTGAAGTGTACAGTTTTCCATGCCAGTTTTACTTTTCTAGGTTCTATTTTGTTTTGTTTTTCCTTTTAGGATCTATTGGTGGAGTTGTTCAGACTTACAGAACAGGGAGAAAAACAACCTTGGTCTCCCTCCTCCATTCAAAGTGTTTTTACAAATAATGTGCTCTCTAATTGCAGCTTCCTGAAAATTCACCTACAGGAAACTTTCCAGGGGGGAAAAAAAAGAGAACATGTTTTGGAAACAGATCTATGTAAAGGACATCTTCTTTGGAATGGATTCAACAAAAAGTCAGCCCTTGGCTTCATTTTACAGCAGGAAACAGCCTGCTTGGTATTGGTTTTTCTGAAGGCCTCTGGCCCTTCCTTTGTCTACAGAGGGTCATAAAGGCAGGTGCAAGCATGGAGTCAGAGAGCAGACAAAACTGACCTTTAAAGTTTTGTTTCAGGCCAGTGTGTATGACTCCCAAAAGCATACTGACTAACACAAATAACTTTCGACCTCTGCCCTCCTCACTTGTGTCTTGCCATTGTGGGTGAGGCATTCATCTTCTGCCATGGCACATCTTTTTAAGACAGAGAGACTGTGTATTGAGTTATTATGATGATTGTGACCTTCTTCTGTGACCTGTTATTTCTCTCTACACAATGAACATGCTGAGTAGATGCAGATTTAAAATAACATATATTGCTATTTACTCTGATGAAGTCTATAGCATTGCCTTTGCCCTTTACCTCCTGTGTCTTCAGTGAGCTGGGTTTTACTTTTACATTTTACTTAGTTCCTTAGAACCTAGATATGGGGCTAGAGGTGGGATGAGGGAGAGCAATACTTAATTGCTGGAATAGTCAGTGTTTAGCAGATACTACCCATGTGCTCACTGCTGTCATAGGCACAGGAGACAGGTGGAAAGAATGTGCGGCCCGGCAGTCAGCCTGAGAGGGGTTTGCTTCTGAGAGAGAAAAGCTTTGCTCACGCACAGATTCTTGCTTTGTCGACTGCAGCTCTGCTGTGGTAACAAAACACCCCTAAATCTCAGCACTTCTTGCTGTGGGCTGTGGTTCTGTTTCATGTGCCCTCTCATTCCAAACCCAGGCTCAAGGAGCACCTCCCATCCAGGTCATGCCATTCTCCTGACGAAGTGCAAGACAGCTGGAGGAATCTCCAGATTCTTCTCAAAACCTCTGCTTGAACACAGAATACACTATGTCATTGCTTTATTTTGCATTGGTCAAGCATGTCACACGCTGAGCCTGAAGTCATGGGGGACTGGTGCACTGACTACAGACGGGGCCTGCACATCACGAGGAATAGGGCCATGTGGGGAAGGAGGCAGTAAAAAAGTGTGAGTAATATAATCTAATACATCCAGAAAATTCTCATTGTGTATGTTAACTGCAGCGGGTGGCATGGACCATAAACACGCCACAGGTAGAGAGACCCATAATGGCAGGTGAGAGCAAGGAGAAACTGGAATGGCAGGAAAAACTAGAAGACGGAGAAAATAGAGAAAGAGGGTGCTGAGACTCAGATTTTCTTCTGTTAAGCATAGTGTCATGAATGGAGGGATGAGGAAGAAGTTCATGTGGACATGTCATTTTTTTTGCTACCTAGCATCTATTCCCGTTTCCTAATACCACTTGAAATTGCATTGGAAAAATACCTCTTTTTATTTTGGGGATCATAAGAAAGAATGATCGGAGCTCTGGAGTCTTTTGCACCCCCACACTTCCTTTGACAGCTGAAAAGTCAGGTGATCACCTACTTTTGACCCATTAGGCTCTTTCTTAAGGCTTTAAATGATGAGTAGATTGCTTCCAGGACATGACAAGGAGGAATGGCTGAAGCTTACTCTCTGCACTGAGGCCACGCTTTCATAGCCAGAAAGCTCCTTCCCTCTATTTCTGTCCTTTTTCCTGCCCTGGTCCCCACCCTCCCCATAAAGTTTGGGAGGTTCCCCTTTACACTGAAGTTTATCAGAATGGTTTCTGCAGCATGTGACCAAAAGGCCCTGATTGATACAGAGCCACAGAGATCATGGGAAACCAAAATTCTATTCCTTTATAGGATTTTACATTGAACATGGAAAAAAAAATTACAGTAGCAAAGCAATATATGAATGAAGATGTTGAGTGGCTTGTCCTAGGTCAGTTGGCAAAACCACACCTGTTGAGAGCCCCTCACTCTGCCAGAGCTCCTTCCCCATCACTATGAGTGGGCCTGAGCCTGCATCAGGAATTGAGGAGGCTGTTGGAAGGGAGGCATTCTGGAATGGTGCAGGATGATTCTAGATAGAGTGGAGACCATGCTAACCAGAATGGGGAAAGGGGATCAATCAGTGCAGGATGATGAATGACATGGGCCAGAGAAATTCAGGGAAAATTTGGAGTGATGTTTACAAAGGAATTAGAGTAACATGGATAATAATTATGATAGAATGTTAAATGAAAGAGAAACAAAGACATCTGACAAATTTTATTCTAATAGAATGGACTTGGATAAAAATATGAGTGGCTGTCTTTTCTTTGTTCTACTAGTTTTTTCACTATTGAGTTTTATTTTATTTTTTCAGTGTTCCAAGATTCATTGTTTATGCACCACACCCAGTGCTGCATGCAATATGTGCCCTCAATACCCACCACCAGGCTCACGTAACACCCGCCACCTCTCTCCTCCAAAACCCTCAGTTTGTTTCTCAGAATCCAGTCTCTCATGGTTCATCTCCCCCTCTGATTTTCCCCAATTTTTTGTTCTACTTTATGTTGCATCTTATTCTTCTACAATGAGCATGAATCTGTTATAAAGGAGGATAAATTCTTTGAAAATTAAAATTACTCAAGAGTAAACAACAGAAATCCAGGGATGCAACAAATTGATAAAGAAAGTACTTTGTGCAGTTCACTTTCCAATGATTTACATGTCTGCCATTTCTCTCAGAGAGATGAATGGTCCAAGTCTGCTTAAGACCGACTCTTCCACTTAGTGCAAAGCTTTGGTTAATCTCTATTAGAACTGGGATAGGTTAAGAAATTCACCTGGGCAAAAAGATACCACCTGGATATCTTCAGCCCTCTCTATACAATACTTTCTTTATGTTTCTCAGTAGCTGCTTGTAGCATCTTCATAATAGCCTGTGAGGGATACAGCTGTTCCTAAATTTAAAAACAGAGAGACACAAAGGCTTCTGAAGCCTGTACTGTGGTCTCTCTTTGACTAGAAAGAATACAAGGGAACAATGTGTGTGTTGGCAGAGAGAGGTATTATGAAACAGCTGCTGGAAAGCTGAGCTGAGACAACCTCCTCTTGCTCCTTATCACTTGCAAAAAAATCTCTAAGAGCTGCCATAGAAAAGGAGGCAGGGCCATTTAGGAGGACAGCCAAACACCTGCAGATTTTTGAGATTATACAACATTCTGTGGTTGTGGATGAAAGTTTGGCCACTTTGCTTTCTTTTCTTTTCTTTTTTTTTCCATGTCACTCATGAATTCTATTTTCTGAGTGTGCTTTGAATTTCTACTGACTTGCAAATGAGTATTTCACCTGAGATTAATACTGCATCTTTTTGACAGCTATAAACTTCTTTCTTCAAGGACTTTTGTACTCTTTGGAAATTAATGAATTATACCAAGGAAAGCAACCTAGGAATATAAAAGTAGGAGAATGTTAGTATAAAGTGAACACATTTCTCATGTTCCCTGTGAATCAAGATGCTCTAAATCATCCCTAAACTCCACGCAGGGGCTATCTGCCATGCACTGTGTATATGTCTCTCCAATCCCTTTGGGAGGCACTGTGATATATTGGCAGGCACTGTGATACATTACACTCTATTTGCTCTTCAGCCAGAACTACCCTCATAATGAAAAGGTTTTAGGTTTTCACTACCAAGAGATCAGAGTTACCCAAGAAGTGAAATATTTTTGATAGACCTGCCTTCTCCACAGTCTGTTAAAACTACCAGCAAAGGGGAGGCTCCAAGTAGCAGAAGCTGCTAGTTGTTTGTCAATTTCAGTCCTTCTGTAGAAGTGCAAACATGGCTCCAACTCCCTTGCAAGTTCTGTGGCCCTGTAACTAAAGTCTGTCCAGTCAGGTGCAAGCAGAAAGCATGTGATCATTCTTCTGGAGAGGCAGGAGAGTGACTTTTCCTCCTTCTCACTGGCCAAGAGCTATAGAGTAGCAGCCCCTAAGCTCCCAGACAGTAGCCAAGATTGATGATGGAAAATGGCCTATCTGGACAGGAAGTCTTATTCTGGATCATTAAGTTAAAGAGTAATAAGCTTCCACCTCATATTGACTGCTGTACTGGCGGTCTCTTTGTTACAGTGCCTTAGCCCGCATGCCTACTAATGCCTGTGGCCAACCGAAGAGCCCTATTTCTTGTTTCTCTGGGTCCTGTGCTCTGTTCTGGACAGACTTCCAGGATCTCAAGGCTGGAGAAAATAAAACACAGTTATTTCTTATGAAAATATCCAGGGCTGCTGTTTTGGAATGAAGAGCTAAAAATAAGTGAGTGTAAGCAAGTAATAATTCAGGAAAAGAGGAAAATGTCGACTCCATTCCTGCCTTTGACCTGCGTGTGGTCCAGGAGTTTGAAGGAAAACCACAGCTGCCATTGGAGAAAGAAGCAGGGAGCCCAGATACTCGGAGTACCTGCGAGTTTGTGTTTGCACAAGATGTTGCAGATAATTTATTTTCCTGATTAAATAGCATCTAACTATAAGTTACTTTTTAACACAAACCTTTGTTATTTGACTGTTTTTATTCCTGCCCTGGTAATTTTGTTTACCAACCCTCATTGTAACTTTTGGAGTTACAATATTATAATATTGAAGATATTGGATATATTGGAAATATTGGAGAATGTCAGTGTGTCAAGGTCCTCACTCTGATGGACACTGGAAGATGGAAATAGGGCTGAGTTCATCACTCATGGAAAAATATTTTTAAAAAATCCACTTACATCCCACATAAGTTTTCCTAATATTCCTTTTCTAAGGAGAAGAAGAGCAGAATGCACAGACTGGAGTGAGCACTTGCCCTTTGTCAAACGGGAAGGTGGAAATGAGCACTTTATCTAAATGTAAAAAGTGTTCCTTTTGCCATTATCCATTTTTTTGTGTGTGTCAACAAGGCAACAATCTGCACAAATTTCTCATGTTTTCTAACACCTGCTTTTTTGGACAACAAAGAATTGTCCACTTTTTTTTTTTAAGTCTAGCTGGAAGAAAAACAATGGGGAAATGAATATAAGATGATCACATCACTTCTCCTAATCACCAGTGCTTCCCTCACCAGAGACATCATGCAACCAGAAAATCCTATTGTTTTCTGCTTCTTTGAGCCAACAACCCACTGGTGATGTGGGAGAAAGTCTCACTGTCCATCTGATGGAGCACAATTCTTGTTGAATGAGAGAGAAATAGTTGGTTGTCTTCTCCCCAATCTTCCATTTGTGCTAAATATGTAAGAAGCTGGAAAGTCTTACCCAGAGTCTGACATCTGAGTAGAGACCTCAAAAGTCAATAATGTGACCCAAACCTGAACCTTCGCAAACAGTTTCCAAAGCCCAGCTGAGAAGAAAGAGCAGGTGTGCTATTTGATTGCATTTCTCTTTGCCACAAAAGATCCTACTTGTTTCAAGTTACTCCATTTGAAGTGCACTTTTCCTGTTGTTTTAATTTGCGTGTGAGTGCGAACCTCCTGAGAACAAGGACTCCCATTTGATTCACTCTTGGTGCATTCCTCTCCCAAAGGCTTGATGTTGATGCCCCAGCTTGTACTCCTTCCTTCCTCTATCCCACCCCCTACTGGTGCTTCCTGGGATCATCTTCCAGATCAATTACCTGCTCTCAAAATCCTCATCACAGGTCTACTTCTGGGGCAGCCCCAACTAAGATCTCAAGCTCTTTCTCTCTCATACATTTTGAACAAACTCAGGGCATAAGAGCAGCTATGTAAAAAAAATGCATTTTTCTTTATTTTTATTAACAACTTAACTATTATTTCAGCCCCCATTCTGTTGGGTGTCTCAAGGAAATTGGGATTAATTCAGCATCACCTCTCATGCTCTCTGGGAGTGTGTGTAGTTTGGGAGCCTCTAGCCTTGTGTTGGCAGAAGGGTCTGGGGGATGCTGGTCGGTGCTATAATTTAGGACACTTACTGAAGCTTCCTTCCAACAGATCTCTGGGGGTTCACCCTTGGGCATTCTCTGCTGGTTCTCATGTTCACTGGCTCAACGTGCCATTTTCTGTGCAGGTCACGGGCTTATGAGATACATTCTGCTGTTCCTGTATCATGTTGTGGGGAAGTTTACATTAATAGGAACTTGAGTTTCTATAAAGGTGGGTGCATCAGAAGTTAAAGTTTGTAGCTGTTGAACACATGCTTCTGAAAGTTGTCTCAGAGGTCAATTCTATGTTTTTATCCCAGTTCATACCATTTATTCCTCTTGAGAACTGAAACCAAGAGAATTAATTTCCTGACATCTTGTTAAATAATACTGAGCCTCATGTGTTCTGTTCCTAAAAGATGAGACCTTAAACCGACTAAATGGTTTATTAATTAAGACTAGCACTTGCTCATCAAGACTCACTTCAGGACCCTCGCCTCGCCGCACCCACCAATTCAAAGTTTATATGTCATAAACTACCCAAACTCTCAAACCCTCCAGGTGATCTCCCGTGACTTCGTCATTCTGAGACACGGCCAAGATTTCCAAGGCCATGTTCTTGTGAACACGTGTTTGAGTGAACTGAACTTTGCTGGGTTGACAGGTTTTTTTAGATGATCTCCTGGAGAGTCAATAGTAGACTATCTTCTTCCCCTGAGTCAATGAGCAGCCTTATCCATTGCGAATAATTGTCTCCATACAAAAGTCAGTAATTTATAAAAAGACAAAAGAGAGAAATAAGAAGGGCAAAGTCATAGACTGAAGAACGACACTTAATGGACAAAAAGGAATAATTAGCAAAAACACTAAAGATGACCCCAACCTCAGAGTCTCTAAAGCCCATCTGTCTGTTACCCTCTTGCAGGACACTGACATTAGGCTAGATAGAAAGTCTGGTGAGCAGGAGGGGATGGAGAGGCCTGGGGGCATGTCTGAGATACTAAGTCAGTGGAAATGGAGAGTCATTTCAGAGCTGGCAAGTCGAAAGGCCTGAATTTATTTTGTGTAATGGTGGGTCTGCTAGTACTAGGTAACAGGGCCTTGGGGGGGAGCCGTGACAAAAGACATGGGAGATATTGTGTGGCAGTGACCTGCTGTAGCTTCCTTCTGAAGTGGATTGTTCCCACCCCAACCCCAAATCCAACAACATGTCAGCATACATACATCCCATGTCATATAATTAACACCAGGACACCACACATCAGTCTCGGCCATGGAGTCAATAGGATGTGTGCATTTTATAATTAAAATTCACATAGTTGTATCCAACAAAGCAGCAGTTAGGGCTTCACCATACATTCCCTAATGTACATTCCCTAATCACGGGTGGGGACCCTGCTGCTTTTTTTTTTTTTTTTTTTTTTTGGCGTAACGAGACTTTACTGAAAACAGAAAACCTGGCGAACCAAGGATTACAAACAGGAATGTGGACCCGTAGCAAAACAAAACAAAACAACCGAACAAAAAGGGCGGGAGGAGGGATGTCAGAAGGACGGATGGGGAGGGGAGCAAGAGCGAGGAAAGGGAAGGGAGGTTTTTTTTTTTTTCTTCTTCCCACTTCTTTAAAAAACCAACCCAAGAAAAACACACACACACAACCAACGTTTGTTCCCAAGTAGAAATAAACATGTTGGTGGGCAGAAAAATCTCTTAGCATTTCCAGACTCCCCTGTTGGGGATCAGATGAGTGCATCTAGAATGGAGCTCAGGGATCTGTATGTTTAACAGATCCCCAGTCGAGGAGCACATGGGGAGAACACAACGAAGTCTAAAGTAATATGTTTCTGTTCAGGCCAGCCTTACATCCCAGCTCTGATCCTGGCTGGCTGTGTGACCCTGGGTGAGAAACTCAGTCTTTTCTATTCTTCATCCACCAAGTGGGGGGTCAGAATGCCCACTCTCACGTTTATTTGAGCTAGTATCAGCAAGGCACTTGTAACATTTGTGCATTCGTGTGTAGTCATCTTCCAGGAGCTCTGGGACAGGCTCTGAGCAAGGCTGTGACTAGAAGGAGAAAATAAGGCACTCCAAGTCCTCAGAGCATTGGGCTTGGCAGATGGCAAGTACTAGTGGCTTTGGGAGGAGAGCTACAGGAGGGTTGGTCTTGAGGCTCCTGGCCTTTCGAGTCAGCCCCACTTCTTAGGAGAGGCATCTGGCATCTTGAAATTACTGATGAACAAGCAAGCACTGTGAACTGGGTTGACGGTCTGTTTTGTAAGCAGTACCAGCCAGGTACAACCTTGATTCAGCCTCTCTGAGCAACAGATCCTAAACCTGGGGTCCTGGTGGAAGTAGCTTATCAAGGATGTGCTCCCATGAAAACCCAAGAAGGGGTGGAGAGTGAGCCGAGAAGGGAAGGGAGACAAGCTCAAGTGTACTCTCAGGCAAAACCCCAACCTCAGCCTGTTCTCCCTGGGACCCCGGATTCTAAATGATACTTCACAGAGTTTTTTGGCCAAGTAGATGAAAGGGCCATGTCTCTCTGCTTTCAAGGATGTTCCAGTGCTGGTAAAATGGATCTAAGGGGCTCTGGCCAGGTACCAGGACTGACTGTCCACTACGAATGCCCAGGAGCTCTGTGACCACAACCAAGGGCTTTTGCCCCATTGCCAGCCATGGCCACATTCCGACTACCTTAGTGGATGATCCCGCTTCATCTTTGAAATGGGGACTAGAACAGGGACCCATAACTTGTAAGTTCACGTGAACAATAAAAAATACTTGCAAAGTAAAACCATTTTGAATCATTATATTACTATACGCATTTTGGAGCTACATAAGCAGACTCAGCCAGTTTCATCTGTCTGAGCTTGCATGGTTGTTACAAAACAGTAGTCACCATTCTCTGAAGGATTGCCAGGTAGGCCTCCAGTTTCTTCACATTAATAACTCACCTAATCCTCAAACAACCTATGACTTAACATTATCATCAGCCCTGCTGAGGAGATCTCATCAATAATAATTAGTAACCTGCCCCAGGTCACAAAATTTAACATTTCAACTCAAGTTCAATCCCAAAAGCTGGGATTTCAACCCAAGTTTGTCAGGTCTACCATGCTGCTCTCAGTATTTGGTTATTTCCCTGACTCTGGGAGCCTCAAGAGTAGCTGACTTTCCCTGTATGCCCAGCATCTGGCAGAGAAGTTATATTCACAGGTATTTAGAAGAGGAAAAGAATCATTTCTAAACACCTTGAAGCACTTTGGTCTATAGTTTCACTTGGACTAGAACAAACCCAAGAACAACAGTAGCAAATTGTGAAAATCCAGCCGTATTAACTCATTCAATCAAAAGGTACCAAGTGCTCATACCATGCCTGTCATCATGCTAGGTCCTGGAGCAACACTGGTGAAATTGGATACTTTTTCCCAGCTGAGATTAGGCTTAACAAGCAGAGCAAGGCTGTCCATTCTGAAGGCTCCTGGCCTCTGCTTTTGCACCAGCCTCACTATGGTGTGCCAGGAGCCTTGATATTGCCCAAGGAGTCTGAGTCCCTTCTCTGACCTTCAGCATATTAACAAGGGAGCTCTGTACCTCCTTGGGTCCCCGCTCCCTCCCCCCATCTTCCCCTGTAATTAGGTAAATATCTCAGAGTTATGGTGCAAAGGAATTGAGCTGGAGGGGATAGTGTTTCAGAACTCATTGTGAGTCACTGGATTAGGTTTCTAAAAGTTGAACACACCATGAAAATATTCTCCTACCACCAAGAATTAGAATCACTTCCTGTGACTCCTCTGTGACCTACAGCTGGTGATTTGACTATTTCTAAGGGAGGGAATTTTAGTCAAATTCTTTCCCTTTTTCCCCATTTTCATTGTCCAATGTATTGGCAAAAACCCGTGATGTGCTTTAATTTAAGAAGAAATAATGTAAAAATATTCTCTTCTGTCCTCCTCTCAGGTCTGGTAAGTAGTTATGAGGATGGATAATTTTTCATTGCAGAGCAAAGGTGAACAGGAGTCTCCCCTTCACTTCCTCACCTTCTTCCCCCACAGAATAGGGCTGCAGTCTCTCTAGAGCCAGCATCGAGTGAGTGGGGTTTTAGAATTCCCAGGGGCAGAGACAACCAGTCTCTGGATCAAACCTCCACTCCTTGGCCTCCATTCCTCATTTGTGGTATCTCCCAAGCTGAGACATTTCTCAGAGTGCAAAGGACACTCTTAGAATTACCTTGGGCCGTCTAGAAGCTGAATTGTCTCTGGCAAATGTTTGCTGTGATTTCACTGTGGTCCTAGGGGGCCATAAGATCCCTCCCAGCTGAAACATCTTAAATTATGGACATTTGGACCCTTGTCGTGTGTCCCACGAGGGCCTGAGTAAGCTCCATGAGCCATCATGAGCCACCACCCTTAAGCTATAAAGGAGAAATGAGCTCAGTAGAGGACATATCCAATTCTGATTTAAATTTAATCTGTGTGGTCAATTATTTGTATAATAATGGAGGAAAATAAAGACTATTTCACCAAAGTCAACTCTGTAATTTTAGAACCTTTAAGACATTTGAAAATGCCTTGTGCAATTATGTGGCGCTTAATACTCAGATAATGGAACAATGAAAGATGTATGTTTGCATTTTGTAAAATTAAACTGTATGCAGTTATTTATCTTTTACCTTAATTGTTTGAGCTTGTTTCTAATGTAAACTGTTGTAATTTTAAATAAATACAATAGAAAAAACTTTCATAGGTATCAAGAATCCAGAGTAAATTTACTTTGCAAATAGGCTTTGTAGGTATGTTTTATGCTGAGGATCTTAAATTGACACTTTCATTCAAAAATCTTTTGAATTACTCACTGTTTGCCTCTCTGAGGTCAGATGGATTTTGAGGAGGCTGGATTTCACAATGGAGTTTGGGTGACTTCATCTTATTTTAAATCTTGAAATATGGGAAATGTACAAAATTGACATACTAGAGGATTGGTAGTATATTTTGGACTTACTTCTGGGGAGTATACAAACTTCATGCTTTCATTTTTATGTTCCTCCTTCATTCCCAGGCCCAATTTGGTTTCCTTTCTAATCATATTTCTCTTCTACTGACATTTTGTTCATTTGATGTATTTATTATAAGAAGGTTTAGGTATCTGGGGGGATAAGGTAAGTTATGGTATATGAATATATTTGCTAATACTTAAAATCATCAAGAAAAGCCAAATGTACTATTGGTTAAATTCCAATGTTGTGAGTCTTTCTGATGTGATATTCATACCATGACTACAAATACTTGCATGATAAATAAAAACAGAAGGTAAGGCAGAAATGATTCCCCATGGATTTCAGAGGATTGCAGGATTATGCTCAATCACATTCACCTTGTCCAATGGCTTAATTCGTATTTTATTACTTTAGTGACACAGAGTCCCTACAGCACAGGGCTTAGGAGTATAAACTTTGGAATTAGATGTGCGTTCCAGCCCTGCCTTTTACTAGCTGTGTGACCTCTGACATGTCTCTGAGCCTCAGTTTTCTTACTTAAAAATCAAGAATCCTAATACCTAAGTCTAGGAGGAAGTTGTTTGTTTTCGTTAGAGAGATTCAATGCACTGATATATTTTAAATGTTTTAAATAGTACCTGGCACATAGTAAGCCTTTAAGGGGTTATGTCTCAGGTAAAGTTTTATTTTGAGATAATTTCAGATTTATAGACAAGTTGTAAAAATGTATGGAGAACTTCTGTAAATTCTTCTCTATTTGTTAATATTTTGACATATTTGTTTAGATATCATTATTAGTTTTCTATTGTTATGTAACTACCTGTCATCAATTTAGCAACCCTCGGGCCCAGATACTAGTCTACCTGTTCCTCTACTTAGGGTCTTGCCATACTTAAATCAAGCTGTCAGCAGGGCTATAATCGCCTCTCATTTTAGGGGTCCTCTTCCAAGCTTGCTGGTCACTGGCAGAATGCAGTTCATTATCTTCGTAGGACTGAGGTTTCTATTTTCTTACAGATATCAGATGGGCTCATGCTTAGAATGTTAGCCTTCCCACAGTATGTCAGTCTGCCCTCCTGCAAGAGAGCATATCTCTAAGAGTTCACCTTTAGTTAAAGGGTTCGCATGATTAGGTCAGGCCCACCCAGGGGAAATCTTTCTTTTGATTAAGTCAATGTTAACTGATGCGTAGTCAAATTATAAAAGTGGTATTCCATCATTATCACAGGCTCTGCCAAGACTTATGGGAAGGTTATTATACAGGCATGTACAACAGAGTATGAAAATCTTAGGTATTATTTTAAAATTCTGCTGTGTGTATATTTTTTCCCTGAGATTTTTTTTCCCTGAGTACTTTAAGAGTAAAAGACATAATGCCTCATCACCCCTAAATACTTGAGAATGCTTTTTCTGTAATAAAGGACATTATTTTGCAGAACTACAATATAATTCTTAAAATCAGAAAATTAAAATTGACACAATTATCTATTTTAGAGACCTTACTTGTCTCAATTACAAATTGTTCCAAAATTGTCTTTATATTAGACAAACAACCAAAAATCTGGTCCAAGATATAAGCTACATGTTGCATTTAGTTGTCATGGTTCTTTAGTATCATTTAATCTGGAATATTTCTTTAGTCTATATTAGTTTTTTATAACCTTGGCACTTTTGAAGAGGGCAGCCTAGCTTTTGGGGGGGAGTATTTGATACTTCTTCACAATTAGATTTAACTGATGCACTTATGCACTTTTGCCAGGAGAATGGCAGCAATGATGTTCTGTCCTTCTCAGTGCATCATATTAAGAGGCACCTATGTTGGTTAGTCCAATTATTGGTGATATTAACTTTAATCATATGGTTAAAGTGGCATCTGCCAGGTTAGTTACCGTAAAGTTAGCTTCCACATAATTATGATTAAAGATGAGCATTGACCAGGACTAACAAGTTAATAGGAACAAAGAAAAACAATAAACGTTCACACATTTCTGTGCGGGCCTCAAAGCACTTTGACCCATAATCCTTTAGGGTTAGCCAGGGAACAAGTCTAAGTTTGGCTTGCTGTCTGCTAAGCTCCCAAATCCTTGTCTTTTAAGGGTTCTGCTCTGCTATCATGCAGCTCTTTCCTACCTCAAAACTGACTCTCTGGGAATGATTCTCAACACAATATCATCACATCTTACCTTGTTTCATCAGCGACTATATTTATGGTCTTACTTTCCTTACTCCCCTCTTGGAACAACTCTATCCTGGCCTCTGTCTTCATCACCCCCCTAAGAATGAAGCAAGGAATGTCAAGGTCAACAACCATCTCCATGACACTAAATTAAATGGATGTTTCTCTATCTCCACCATTTTTGAGCTTTCAATTCAATGGCAGCCAACACTGCCAGCCACAATCTTCTTAAAACATTCCCACCCCAGCCTTCTCTGACAGCACATACTGTGGGTTGCCTCTTGTCATGCTGGATGTCTCTGTGGAGTCTCTTGAAGTCTTAAATATTACCAGTGGGGACTGCTGGGCTGACATGGTTCCATCCCATGTGGTCGCTTATCCTCCAGCAAGCGAACCCAAGTGTGTGCCCATGGCAGTTGCTGGGTCCCAAAAGAGTGAGTCACAGCATGCAGTGGCTTAAGGTCTAGGCTCAGTTCTGACCCTCTGACACTTCTGCCACATTCTATAAACCCCAGCGAGTCACAGGGCCAGGCTTGATTCAAGGAGAAAGGAAGAAAATTTCACATCCTGATAGGAAGAGCTTCAAAATCTCATCGCAGAGCATGTAAATACAGGGAGTTGAGGAGAATTAGAGCATTTTGCAATTAATCACTAAACCCACTAAAAATAGACCTGGATGAGAATGGTGTTTGTTTCCCTCTGTTTCTATATTTTTGGTCAGATATAGTTCTGTGCTTCCTACAGATTTTGACACACTCATGACATACACTCAGATATTCTTGTGCCTTTTTTTTTTACCATTTGTTCTCCCTTCCCTAGTTTTATTGAGATATAATTGACATGTACCATTATATTAGATCCTGGTGTAAAACATAATGATTTGTTACTTGTATATATTGGGAAATGATCATCACAATAAATCTAGCTAATATTCATCATCAACATAATTACAATGTTTTTCTTGTGATGAGAACTATAGTTTAAGATCTATTCTCCTAGCAACTGTCAAATAAATAATACAATATTGTAAACTATAGTCACCAGGCTGTGCATGACATCCCCATGACTTACTTATCTTATAACTGGAAGTTCCTACCTTTTGATCTCTTTCACCTAGTTCCCCTACCTCCTCCCCTGGCCTCAGTCAACCACCAATCTATGCGTTCTGTGAGTTCAGTGATTTTAAATTCCACATACAAGAACATACAGTGTATGTACTTCTCTGTCAGACTCTTTTCACTCTCATGTGTCTTCTGGTAAAGACCTTGACCTTTCTCACACCTGTCTGTGGAAATTTCCTCCTGACCCTGACCTCTGTGGATTTCTGTTTTTGCTGGCTCTGCATCACATCAGATTCTAAGTTTACCAAATGATATGAGGAGTGAACTTAGATAGAAGGGCACCTGGTTGATACCCAGCGGAGCCATAATGATTGGTCATAGAGTTCAGCTTCTCCCATATCTGGATTTTCTTTCTGATTTCTTCTTATTAGCTCCAGCTCAAGCCATTCAGTTTCTCTGTCATATTCATCAATCCTAAGACAAAAAACAACAACGGCAACAACATTGGAGTGTTTTTCTGTTGGTTGGAAAACCCTCTGACCCTCTATTATTTCAATTTCTTTCTCCTCCATTTCAAAGTAATACTTTGCCAAAAAGACATTCACATTTACAAATCACATGAGTTTAGAAATGAAGACTGTTCTCTTCAAAGTTGTACCAAAAGGAGGTTCAACCAAGCTGGACATGTATTTGGAGAAAGGCTTACTTGCCATGTCTTTCCTATTTAGCATGGCATCCCTGAAGGCTGTGAGTCCTACCTGAGCATCTTCTTTCTTGGCGTATCATTGGAATCACCTGGATTACTTAGATATAATCATGCCTTGTCATATCACCCTGAGGGTTTCCAAGGGTCAGAATCACCCTGGGTCTGACTAGAACCCAATTGTCTGTACTTTTCAAAAGCCCTGCAGCCACTGGAATTTTGATGATCACTAGGATTTGAATGAATGCTGCTTGAGTTCTCCCTTAATCAAGGCCCACCTAAATACCATACAGGTAGAATGGTTCCTTGTTCCTTTTAAATCAGCCAGAGAGTAATGTCCAGAGTATCAGGCACGAAGACTAAGATTCTGCATCATATATTCAGAGTGTAATCTTTCAGTCCAGCTCACCTGGACTAGTTTAGAACAGTAATTGTGAATGCATTGGCAACCATCTGCCCTAGTGGAATTGGGAATTAAGAGATGGGCTCTGCTATACGTTCTGAGATTCAGGATAATCTGATATCTTGTCATTGCACAGGAGACAGAAGTAGCCTACCATTGGAGGCAGATGACACAGACAGTCACAAAGAAATGATGAGCCTTAGTCCCATGCCTCACCAGAAGTGTTCTGTGGGCATCAGTGAAAAGGGGAAGAAACAAGTGGGGTATGATACGTAAGACCAAGCCCTCTGTTAATAGTGCATGACTCAGAGAGCTTTGGCTTTAGGGTCTATATGAGGGTGAAGAAGTCTCTTCCAACAGATAGGAAATATGCCAGCGCAGTTGTACCATACTTAAAAATAAGAAATCATGGGGTGCCTGAGTGGCTCAGTGGGTTAAGCCTCTGCCTTCGGCTCAGGTCATGATCTCAGGGTCCTGGGATCGAGCCCCGCATCAGGCTCTCTGCTCAGCGGGGAGCCTGCTTTCCCTTCTCTCTCTCTGCCTGCCTCTCTGCCTACTTGTGATCTCTCTCTGTCAAATAAATAAAATAAAAATCTTTAAAAAAAAATAAGAAATCATGTAAAATATGCTATCTGTTTTATCAGAAAGGGGGAGCAAAAGCTTACAGTTTAATGTGCTTTTGTGTTTCCTACAAAAAAAAACTAAAAATTTGCTTAAGAAACTAAGAATAAATATTATCCAATCAGAGGTGTGGTAACTCCAGTCAAAGTCTTGATAGGGTTGGACAAGAATTGGAGGGACGTATTTTTATTCTATCTTTTGTGACATTTTCCTGTTTTTTTATTGTGATTTTATTGCTTAAACAAAAATTTTATAATACTATCTCTAGCCTTATCTACTGAGACAAATACTTAAAGAAGAGACCGTTCCTGTGAATTCAATAAAATTTTTATATTAATTGTGTTTTATCAATCACAACAGCATTTATATATGTTTGAAGCAGAGTAATGCAGATTAGCTCAAGACGTATTATTTACCCGGGCTATGGATGATGCTTGGAGCGCATATGGATTCATGGGCCCCTTGTAATGACTGCTTCCCATGCCATGCTTCCAGGAAACCATGGTCCCTGGCATGCCCAGCCCACCTGATATTCTTGGGTCACTCTTCTTTCCATAAAGTCAAGTGTTGGACAAGTTAATGTCCCTAATGTTTAAACTTTATAATACTTGTAACAGAGCTAGTGAGACACTTTAAAAGAGCTAAGAATATTTGTTTCCTCCTGTTTCCCCCAGAGCGTGGAAGCTAGCTGGTCTCCCTTCGATGCCCATGCCGTACTGTGCACGTTGGGAGAACAGATGCCTTTCTTTCTTCCCTTGTGTTGGTATGTACCATGCTCTCGGTTATGCTAATATTGCTACAAAAAGCATTTTGTAGCTCAGTGTTGGGGGCAAATATAATCCCATCGGCAGCCATCAAGCCCCTAGCTGGCCACCTGAGCCCTTTGCCCCACCATCATGCCTCCTTAGCACCCACACATGGCAGTGCTGCGTGTTAAGTGTGAGGGCAGTCCTTACTCATAGACCCACCCGGAATGTCACAGGCACCTTCACAGATCAAAAACTCTAAAAACTCCTATGGTAATAACCTTTTTAGCTTCATTTCAACAGCATCTCCCAAACTCACTTACGACTAAAATCGTTTTCAAAGAACACCTGCAAGTATTCTGAGATTTTCTAACCTAAATATTATTAACATCTTCAAAGGAAACAGGGAAGAGGCTCCTTATCTCCCATGGACCCTCAAATCCCAGGATTGTCAAGCTTTCCCTGCAACAAGAAATGCATTCCTTTCTTCCTCTCTGATGCACTTTGTTGTTTTGTTTTGTTTTTTTAAGATTTTATTTATTTGACAGAGAGAGAGATCACAAGTAGGCAGAGAGGCAGGCAGAGAGAGGCGGGGAAGCAGGCTCCCTGCTGAGCAGAGAGCCCAATGCGGGGCTCGATCCCAAGACCCTGGGATCATGACCTGAGCCAAAGGCAGAGGCTTTAACCAACTGAGCCACCCAGGTGCCCCTGATGCACTTTGTATAACGTAAAAGTGGTGGATTGTACTTGAATAACACAGACAGAGGCAAACTTTTATTTTATAATTTAAATTTTACTTAGTTAACATATACTGCACTATTGGTTTCTGGAGTAGAATTCAATGATTTGCCACTTACATGAAATACCCAGTGCTCATGAGGCAAATTTTTTAGGCCAAAACAAAATAATCAGTGGAAGAAACAGAAATCACTTTAGTTGCCTGTAAAGGCTCCAAAGAGCTTTCTTCTGTTTGAAGGTAAAGCTCAAGTCTTGCTGAGAGTCTATGACATGTCAATATACATTTTCAAAAGAAACCACTTTACTTCTGACTTGAATCACTTCCATCTTGACAGTGTAAAAAGCTGAAAGCAATATCCATTTTTTTTTTCCTTCTCTTAAACCAGTAGGAGACATTCCAGCTGGGCCCACTTGCTCTGACCTCTGGGAAGGGCAAGCAGTCCTGCCCCAGTCACCCACTCCCGTAACTGACGGTGGTGAAACCCCCAGGCTGACTGTGTCTACATAATGCAACTGACCAAGCTGGGGAAAAAGCAAGCAAGTCGGCGTTGCAGACCATCTTAGCGAAGTAACAGTGCATTCTCCCACCTGAGCTTTTGTGGTTCGTCAGTTTGGTGGTTAAAATGACTAAAATTAGTCAGTGGCCCCTGTTCCGGTTGTATAAAAATGCCCTCCATTCAAGGAATGTACCGGGTGGTTTGCCACATTTGGGATTCCGAGCCTCTTTGGATATGCTATCTTTAGCCTCAAACCCCACATCAATTCAGTGCTGTTAACCAGATCTCTAGGGTGTAGGTGACATCTCAAGCAAGGGTATTTTCAGATCTATTAATACCCCTTGGTCACCAAGTGGCATTTGTTTCCCATATATTTCCATGAAACTGAACAGCAAGGGCCAAGTTTTCTCTGGCTTATGAAAAGGAGCTCATTCTACTGAGACTGTTTGTCTAAGTCAAAGTTAAAAACCCAATGGGTTTCTCAGTCCTGCCATCTTTCACATGAATTTTTGATGCACTGGGAAATCACATTGTCAGGGCAGGGAAGTGAGTGAAGCAAGAATTTAAACTGGATCTCTACATACGAGGGGGAATGTTCATGTGAGGCTATGAGGCTGTGTGTGTTTTGTTTCTCCAAGTCTCTTTAACAGGTAGGCTTAATGGGGAGGAGGAAGGACGGTAGCAAGCCTTCCAGTGGATCCTGAATTTACAGGAGAATCGTCACACAAATGCACTGAGCACTTCCTTTTCTGAGAACAGTCACTCTGCTATTCCACCCATGACCGCTGCTTCTAGAAATGCCATGGTCCTGGAAGCAGGTAGATTCGCTCTGTTGTGTGCTGATGGCATACTTTATTTTACCTCTGTTTCGATTTCCTTATATGTACAAATGAGACTCCTTGTGAAGACTGAGTGCTAAATTTTATATTGTTCTCTGAATGCAAAATATCTGCCACAAAATAAGCTGTCCATACCTCTTCTCTCCTTTCTCTTTCTCATCTCTCACTCTACCACCTCCCTTTGTTCCCTTCCCTCCTTTTCCCCTTCCTCTTTCCTCTTCCCTCTCTTCTTCTGGGCCCTGGCCTGTCCAATTCTGTCACTTCTTCTGTAGTCTGTTAGATGAGAGGTCCATCATGGAAGGAATTTCAGAAAAACTGGTAGCATCGGCCCCATCCCTGTCTCCACCGAGTGTCCAGCTATCTTCAGAACACAGTAGAATTCAGTTTGGTGTTTTGAATCGAAAATCCAGGTGCAGAAATCCAGCTGTCCAGGGACTAGTTGAGGCTATCCTGCTGTTCCTTTGACAAATGCCACCCCTGTGGCTTTGCTCTCCTCTCCTTTAGATGGCACTATTTTACTGCAGTGCAGCCAGGAGAGGCCTCCTTTCCCCCCGCCCCTGCTTCAATTAGTATTCCTCGTGCAAAAATAAGAAAATTCCTTCATTATGTGGGTGCCCGGTGGCAATCTGATAATTAAGGTGGTGCATCAGCATTTCCATTATAAACCCCATTTCTTACATAGGGTCGTAGCTCAGCAATAAAAACTTGCTAACGAGGTCCTAACCTTAGGACATTTTAAAATAAACATTGCATTTAGCTTTTAGAGGGTCTGTCTTCATCCTAATTATATGTGTCAAGTCTTGTCCAAGAAAATTTTTTCTCCACGTGACCACAAAGGAATTGAGACTTTATCTAGGATTTTGATAATCTCAGCAAGGTATCAGTTTGCTTAAAATAAAATGCAAAATGTGAAAGATATTTCAATTGAAAATTGAGAGCAATATAATCTTTGAATTTTGAGATTTGGTTTCCTAAAGATGGGTGTGCTTTGTCATTTCTATCACCTTCTTGTTTTTTTCTCTGGACAAACCTAACAAAAAGCAAACCTAACTTCTGGGACAGTCAGAACTTCATCCAAAGCACATTCTTTTGGGAATTACCTAAATAATCCCTCCATTTCTTGGCTCCACTTTTTTAGTAACAACGTGATACTGGAATTAATGAAGAGGTGACTTCACAATCTTGGCCACTCCACAGAGTGGAAAAGGTGTGTGAGAGTCATACTTCACATGGACCAAGACAAGACTTCTAGGTATTTCACAGCAATCCCCATTTCAAATATTCTGTCCATTTATCAAGCATGGTAGCAAATCATGCATTCTTTCTTTTGGTCACAAAAGTATTTGGTCAGGTAAATATCTGGTCGGAGAGGGGTTACCAATCTCTTAAACAATACCTATACATTTTCAGACCCTGCTTCTACACCCAAAATAAAATCTATGACCAATGATGGTTTTCTACTTTCCTTTAAAATGATTGACGATTGGAAGTTACTTAAATGTTTTCTGTTTAACTCTCTGAGAGAGCACCGTTAAAATTGGAAATTGTGGGGGCGCCTGGGTGGCTCAGTCGTTGGGCGTCTGCCTTCGGCTCAGGTCGTGGTCCCGGGGTCCTGGGATCAAGCCCCGCGTCGGGCTCTCTGGTCGGCAGGAGGCCTGCTTCTCCTGCTACCATTCCCTCTGCTTGTGTTCCCTCTCTCGCTGTGTTTCTCTCTGTCAAATAAATAAAATCTTTAAAAAAAAATTGGAAATTGTGAATTAACATAAAAGAGTAAAATCCTAGGTTTTAATCATTGATAAGGTTTCTCTGCTCCGCATGCAATTTATGGTCAGAATAAAATGTTTTAAGGCACCTGGCTGGCTCAGTTGGTACAACATGTGACTCTTGATCTTGAGGTTGTAAGTTAGAGCCCCATGTTGAGCATAGAGTTTACTTAAAATAAAATTTTTAAAAAATAACATGTAGGGATGCCTGGATGGCTCAGTGGGTTAAAGCCTCTGTCTTCAGTGCAGGTCATGATCTCTGGGTCCTGGGATCAGGCTCTCTGCTCAGTAGGGAGCCTGCCCTCCCCTCCCTCCCCCCGCCGCCCTCCTACTTGTGATCTCTCTCTTTCTCTCTATCAAATAAATAAATAAAATCTTTTAAAAAATTTAAGTGTAAAATTCATTTAAAAAAGGAATAGAATGTTTCAGGTACACATTTGAACTGATTCACATAGAGTGAAATCTAAATGTTTGTTACCAACCTTCCTGTTTGCTTCTAGTTGTTATCTATGTTAAATGACAATAATTTGCTTGAATGAAGAGACTCAGACTCAGAAGTAGAATAAAGCAGGTCACAGTTATTAGAAGAAATGTTCCAGAATTTGTGCCTCTGAGGAGCCCTAGTGGGTTGGTTCCAGGAGAAGTTGTGCAGCCTCATGTTGGAGGTAAGACCAGAAGAGAGATTACACAGTGTCACTGAGGATGAGTGGGCAGAGCTGAATGCCAAAGGCATCGTGTCCTGATGGGCTATCCCTAAACCAGTCTCACCTCTTCTCTTTTTAATTCTTGTCAAATAGTAAGTTTGGATTTACTTTTTAAAATGTTTCAGTCTCAAAGTTTGGCCTGGGTTTGAACTGCAGATGACTCATAGAGGAACACATTGACAATGTGGGGATGCAGGCGTAACCACTCTGGGTCGTAAGAAGACCCCAAAGCCTTGCAGTGGGAATCAGAGAGTTAGGGACTCCTTAAGATGAGCAGGGAGGTTTTCCATGGCTGAGTGGCCTTTATTTGAGGGAAGGGCTAAAATTTTATATACTTTGTGACCACAAGACATAGGTATTTCCTACAACTCCTATCTCAGACCAATAATGTGTCTGGTTGCTTCTCAGTTTTCCATGATAATCAGACAGAAGAATCAATCAATGACTGTAACTCCCAGAGTATAAAAGATTTGAACTCGTACCTTCTGGTAGCATCAATCCCTGCTGCAAGCCAGAATGAATTGATTGCTTTTCCCTCCTGTGCATCTTCTGGTAGGTGTGCAAATGAAGAGCACCAAGGATGAAAGAGAATGACAGGAAGAAAGCCATACATATACAATTTGTTGTTTCTGCTACTCTTTGTAATTACACTGACGCCTCTAAAAAAAGTGTTCACAGATGACTCACAAGAATGAGTGTAGGATTACTTTTGTGTAACTGATACAGAATATGGAAAACAACTCCTTTCTCTTTCTGGTGTTGGCTTTAGACCACATGCCTATTTCCCAACATGAAAGAAAGAAAGAAAGAAAGAAAGAAAGAAAGAAAGAAAGAAAGAAAGAAAGAAAGAAAGAAAGAAAGAAAGAAAGAAAGGAAGGAAGGAAGGAAGGAAGAAAGAAAGAAAGAAAGAAAGAAAGGAAGGAGAGAAGGAAGGAAGGAAGAAAGGAAGGAAGGAAAGGAAGGAAGGAAAAGAGAAAGAAAGGAGAAAGAAAAAATAGAGAAAGAAGAAATATTTTGAAATGTTAACTTTATTGAAAATCAAGATGGATAACTAGGATGGTTCAACTGGGTAAGACTCACCATAAGGGAGGTGGGAACAAAGGAGAGTTGTAGATGTCTAGAGAAATTGGGGGTTGGTATATGAAGAAGGGTGGTTGAGTCCAGATTGTTGCACTGCAGTGAATGGCTAGGAAGAAGATGGCAAAGTCCTGAGAGAGAGGAAATAAATGAATTGCTAAGAGGGTTTTTGGGATAAACTGTTATTCCATGGAACAAGCTAAAAAAGAAACTAGAAGACCTACTGGCATTTGAGAGTTTAAGTGACTACAGATAGGGTAATTCTCACCAGAAAAACATCAATGTGAAAAATGTGGAACCATTGTTGGAAACTAATAGGTGTCTACGTTTTTAAATATTTTATTCATTTATTTTAGAGAGAGAGGGTGCATGCAAGCTGGGGGAGGGGCAGAGGGAGAGGGAGAGGGACTCTGAAGCAGACTCCCTGCTGAGCAGGGAGTTTGACCTGGGGCTGGATCCCATGACCTGGGCTGAAATCAAGAGTCAGATGCTCAATCAACTGAGCCACCCAGGCACCCCAACAAGGTGATTTTATAAACAATGTCTGTTACTACATTTTACCTATAGCCTTAACTTTCCTGAGGATAAAACAAAATGAATTGTGCTCAACTTCACAGCGGAGAAGTGATCTCAAATAGCAGTTAACAAAAAAGCACGTAGTCCAGAAATGGACTCGACCCCCTTCTTTACCAAACTGCCATTCATCTCTCAGGACCCAACTCTACATATCTCACTCCTTCGGTGAAAGCATATTCAATTCTCCTCCTCCAATCTTCCTTCTGCAGCTTTTTATTTGTACTCCTTCTGCCCTGAAATGTACTCCTGAAGAACACTTACTAGAATAGAAAGCCATTCTTCCTGTTAGAATGAATTCATCAGGATGAGAACTTATTCATCTTTTCCCTGGCACAAACCTTATATAAGACTAGATAACAAGACTAGATATTGGCTAACAGAAAATGAATATATACATGGCTGCTGGAAAGGTCTTGCTTTTTGGTTAGTTTTTTTTTTTTTTTTACTTGAGTGGTTACGAAGAAATCACCAACGGCAAAATCAGAAAGTTGTCATTGTGGCTGTTGCAGACACTTTTGGCTAGTTTCTGGTAACCTAGTTTGAAGAAAATGCCCAGACACCAACCTACAATTCCAAAATGAATGCCAAGAATTTCTCTGGGTGGGGGGAATCTACCTGGTTGAGGATTTCATTCCATCATTAGCTCCAGGACTCAAGCCAATCCTGCTGCTCTTGGGATAAAATGACTGCTCATTTATAGGAAGCATTTGGTGGCTATAGATGTGGTCAGTCAGCAATGAATTGTTTAGATACCTGGTCACTGTTTCCTAGGAGACCACACGTCAAGTACCTGCTGAATCATGAGCTTCCGTTAGGTAATGATAGGCTTCTCTGACAAGACGTGGGAGGTTGGGCTGGAGCAGATACCTGGCACACACCTGACTGCCCAATCTAAGATAGAGAGGAGGAAAAGGGAAATGTGCACCTTGACTCACTGAGAATGTATTGTCATGGGTTTTTTTCCAAGAGAATTATGTGTTCTTAGATCAGAAAGAGCCAGTCAAACTTTTTACTTCAGTCATTTTTGATAGGCATTCTTCCATTCTCCTAACTAACTCCCTTTTAATTTTGCTGCATAGACATAATGGCCTGCTTATGAGAGGAAAGTAAGTGCAATGCTATATCTTCTAAATGAGGGGGAACTTTATAACATTCCACCTTAAAAAGGAGGTTAAAGGTCAATTGTGGCAAATAGTAAATCATGGGTCAGTTTCAATGAAATGGAAATTTTTTAATATGGCAGAGAAAATAAAATGGGAGATTGTCAAGGATAAAGTTTTATGACTGAAGTTTAAATAGAAACCCAGATTCTGCTTTCCAACTCTTCTTTATTCTCCTCTTAAATGATCATGATAATCTTCTGTGATGCTTGGTATCACTAACATTCCAAGACTCCGCAAACTATAGAGGCAAGAACCAACAAAGATTTGGGGAGTTACAACTATTAAATAATGCTTAAGCCTTCATTTGAAATTCATTTCTGCATCCTAGAACAGGCAAGAATTGTTTTGGTAGGAGATATTCTAAAGGCAGGAGTACCCAGTTGGCCAACTCAAAGGAGAAAAAAACCATAAAGGACTCATCAAGAATTTTGATTGTTGGTAGAATTATACCTGGTTGGTTTGGGACAACTAGGTTGGAACTAAACTACTTAGGAAAATAAAACTAGTAAAAACTATAAAGCAATGGTTTCTCCAGGAAAAAAAAAATCTTTATTTAGCTGTCTCACCAACAAGGTATTTACTTTTCATTCTGGGTCTTCCTTCTCATGTCCTAAAATTTCATATCTTCCATGAAACTCCTGAGAAATCCAGTTATCACAATGCTCCAAAGCATAATGCCCTCAGCCTTTATGTCTGTGCTCTGCCTCTTTGTACTTGAATTCAATTTAAAATGAAACATGGTCAGTAGACTCTTGCAGAAGGGATCCTGGTGGCCGCCAGATGTACTGCAAGTATATATTACAACAGCAGTTGAAAACCCCTATCATTAAGCTAAATATATAGTAGTTAATTCAATACCATACTAGAAATATGTTATTTTTCCCACAAATTGGCTGGTTTCATGAAATTAACCTTTTTTCAACAAACCGGTAGGCACCGTTATAAAAGGCATGTTTTCAGAAATATTTAATGTTATGAGGAGGTGCTCACAATACATTATTTAAAGGAGAAAAGGAGAAAATAAAGCAAAAATCTACATGCAGTATGACCCTAAATCTGTAAAATGTATATACGTACATTTATGTTTATGTATCAAAATGCTAACACTGGTGACATCTAAGCTGTATTTTTGCAAATTACCATGTGTTACTTGTGTAAATAAAAAAGAAGCAAAAAAAACAACATTCCCTAATTTTAAGGAGCTATAAGGAAAACTATAACATGGAACTTTCTAAAGCTCTGCTTATATTAAAGAAGCCTAATGGCCCATTGCATAAGAACATTCAATTATGAATATTTGCTTTACTAAAACATAAGAAATTCTGCCTGTGTTAAATGTAAATAATTTGCTTCAACACATCCAGGTGTAAGAGGAAATCACCTGCACAAAAATATAAGGATAAAATGAAAAGAATGTTAAACATCTCAGGAAATTTTATAATGTGGTCCTTCCCCAACCTTCATTCAGAATATGAAATTTCAGAAAGAATTTTTGAGAAAGAAATTGCTTAGTTTATCGAGGAAGAAAAACATCTGCAGAAAACCTGTTAGCTTAGTGAGATCAAATGAATGTCAATTCCATAAAACCACAAATGCAGTCTATCCATAAAATAAATCACACTACGATGTTGGAAAGTTGAAATTTTTCTTGAGAGTAGTCCTGTTTTCCTATGAATGAGAAGTAGGAATTATTTTTTTTTTTAACAAATCTTCCAGGAGCCATAACCTACATGACCTCATTTCTTTGGAAGATGGTTTCATCTTCCCTGGCCACCAAGTCCTACATATGAAAATGCGACCTTCCCCATGGTGAATAAAACCTCATTCGAATGGGTGCACACTCTCGCTCACATTTTGAAATATGTTTGCATAAGAATTTATTTATGGCTGAAAAGGTCCATGAGGTTTCCCTCACCCCATTTACTCTCTCAGGGATTTGTGATAGGGTTCCTGCATTGATTCTATCACATAAGCTCATACTCAGGCAGACGCCTCTGTGTTCTGTGCCTTTACTTCTCCGTATACAAAGTGATCATCCTGATTCTCTCTCCTTCCTAAGAGAAATGGGGATAACAAGAAAAGAGATCTATGATTCATGGAAACATTTTATACAGTTGGCTTATATTTGCAGATTTAAGATTTACAAGGGGCCATACATTAATCGTTCATTTGGCAGAGGGACAAATTTGGATAGGACAAATTAAGAGACTGATGTATAGAAGCAAACACCCAAATGACTGAATCAAGGCAGCTGTGCACCAACAGCCCCACCTGCCTGGCTGTTACTATAATTTGGGGGCTTATAAAGATCTCCAGAAATGCAGTGGTGACCTCACAAGGCTAGACAAGGAAACAAGATTGCTGTAGAATGATTACAGAGTTGATGGGAATCACTTTCTCTTTTAAGTTATGTAGCACTTGACTGTAACGTTATTTTCCAGAAATGCAGTGGTGACCTCACGAGGCTAGACAAGGAAACGAGATTGCTGGTTATAGAATGATTACAGAGTTGATGGGAATCACTTTCTCTTTTAAGTTATGTAGCACTTGACTGTAACATTATTAGCATCAATACTTGATTGAGATATTTGCTATGGTGGTATTTTCAAATTTAGGGATGTAGGACTACCTCAGGACACATTTCTCTCAGACATAAAGAGCACATAACAAATGACTCCATGATATGGATAGGAAATAAATATACTTCTCTCCCCCTGACCCTGAAAACTGCTACCTACATAGAATTCTAATTTGAAGGAAACAACCACCTCTTAAATGTGCAGCCCCCTTCTTTTGTTGATTTGCAAGACTACTGCCACTTGAAGCAGAACTAAACTAATCTTTGCAGAAATCATCCTATCGGATGTCATGATGAGATGGATTTCTAGTCCCACCTGCATACAGAGGAACATCTGGAAGGCCAAACCTTAAGGATAAGTTGAGCTTGGGTCTGTTTTAATAAGTGATGTACAAGGCAGTCAAAGCAGCAACTAAGCCCATTGTTGGAAGCCAGAAACATGACCATTCCATGTTTTCCTACTGGCTCTGGATTTCGCTGGCTAAGGAGCTCCTCAGGGCACCCCTGGAGGTCTGAGCTAGCCTTGGGAGTGTTTGATCAGAGCACCTGCCTGCAATCTTCTGGCTTCCATTTCTTGACAAGTGAAGGCAGAATAATCCTATTCCATCAAAAGGGACCTCTAATGATTAGGCTCCCTCCAGCTCTGCCTCACCTTCTACCACCCTGCCCCCTATTCTGACCAGACCTCAGCTATCGGGAGGACAGAGCTGGAAACCAAAGAAGAAGGAAACTTGCATCAGTGCGTGGAAAGCTCAGCCGCCTCTTTAAATGGATACTTCCACCAGGCTGAGGTGGAGAGACAATGCCTCCAGCTGCTGAGGTGGGAACCCCATCCTGGTTCAAGGGAAGGTCTCATTGGTGTTGGGGGTGAGATAGGTTGTGCATCAGCTCTGGGACTGCCCCTGGAGAGGAGGTGTTGGCTTGAAGTCCTGTCTCCTAGGGGCAGGCCCTGCTGGCAGAATCAACAAGGAGGGGGTTGTTTGTGTGGACAAATAGAACCCAGCCAGAGGTCTGAGTGTGGGAGGAGCCCTATTCTCTTTCATCCTGGGTGGGATGGAGGACTTGAAACTGAGGGGACTATTTGAGAGGGAGAAGATTCCCATACTTCTTGGAAGGGTAAACACCTTTCCATTTCTTTCCCAAGGGTAGACCACCTGAGGTCTTTCCCAACTATTCATCCCTTCTGTCACCATTCACTGGGTGCTTGCTGCACAGTGCTAGATGCTGGGGGCAGGCGGGAGGGAAGAACAACATAGCTTGGCCTCTGCCGGGCACAGAGCTCATACTCAGCCTCCAAACTTAATAAACTGTGCCTGCTCCATCTGGTTTTCTTTTCCTGAGATGTGATTGCCAAACTTGGGTGAGCAGATGATGAACACTGATCTGCTGTGGCACTAGGGAATCAGGTGTTGACTATTGCCAAGTCATAGGAAACTAGGGTGGGAGATACCGGGAGCTAAGCCAGCCAACGCCCTTGTTTTCACGTGGAGAAACTGAAACCTAGGCATGCAGGAAGTTCAAGGCAAGTGAGATCAGACCCTGCATCTCCCTGACTCCTGACCTAGTGCTCCCTGCCCTGTGCCTGGTGCACTCCACCTCCGGGAGCCTTCTCCCTACTGGCCCAATGTGGTTGGAAGTTCTTATCCAAATATCAACACAGGGGAAGTACTCATTTAGGCAACAACTTCTTATTGCAGCTACTATTCATTAAGTAGTTTTGGAAGGTACAGCCTTCTCCTTAAATAGCTCAGCAGATAGTGAACCTACTAAATCAGTAGTAGCTGAATCTCCCTTATGACGATGTCAAATGCCACACAGGCCTTCAGTATGATTTCTCTTGAAATAGGCTTTTCCTCCTGAGACCAAAAAACAAATATGCCTCAAGGTTTTTTTTCTCTGAAGCATTTATTTCTTTAAAAAGCAGGTCCTATGGTGACATGGCAAATTCTAATGATGATTCTCCTAAATTATTAGTTATGGTTGAAAACTGAACCTGGAACTCTTTTCTCCCCTCTTTCAAACGAGGGATACTCATTTTTTTAAATTTTTTTTTAATTTTAAGACTTTACTTATTTATTTGACAGAGAGAGATCACAAGCAGGCAGAGAGGCAGGCAGAGAGAGAGGGGGAAGCAGGCTCCCTGCTGAGCAGAGAGCCCCATGTGGGGCTCGATCCCAGGACCCTGAGATCATGACCTGAGCTGAAGGCAGAGGCTTTAACCCACTGAGTCACCCAGGAGCCCCAGGGATACTCATTTTTAAAAACAGTGTTGTGGGACACCTGAGTGGCTCAGTGGGCTAAAGCCTTTGCCTTCGGGTCAGGTCATGATCTCAGGGTCCTGGGATCGAGCCCCGCATTGGGCTCTCTGCTCAGCAGGGAGCCTGCTTTCCCCCTTCTCTCTGCCTGCCCCTCTGCCTACTTGTGATCTCTGTCTGTCAAATAAATACATACAATCTTAAAAAAATAAAAACAGTATTATAAAATCTGCGGTCTTTCTTACTCTGTCATGGGAAGGAAAAATGATTTAATTAACATTTGATCACAACAACAACCAATCACTCTTGATTCTGAGAAAGTTACAAGAGAGGCATTATAACCCCAATGTTAGATGTACAGGTACCCATTTTTAAAAGGAGAAATATATTTAAAATTTTAGGGGACGCCATATCACCCAGCAAAGTGGTGGCAATGCCTGCATTAGAACGTGGGTCTTAAGATACTTAGTTCTAAGGCCTCGCTGCCAGGCCACATTAAATGTGCTGCTATTATCTTGCCATTGGTCTCCTCTGAAGATACTGCTGTGTAAAGCTGATTCACCACTACAACAGTATGATATGAATATAAGAACAGACAGCTTAACAGAGCAGAAACCTAGAGAGTCTGGCATGTATAAAAATTCAGGATATGATAACAGTAGGTTTCAAAATAATAGAAAAAGAGAAAAATAGAAGCTAATGAGATAATCAGTCAAATATGGGTGAAATCAAAATTAAACCTCTAAAATATCAAATATCATACCTGCAATCACATACATTCTAGATGAATTGTGATTTTTTAAAAAAATAAAAGATAAACATTGCCATGTAATCTAATTAGAATAAAAACCAAGGGGACAGAGGAATAGATAATTTCAGGACAAGAAAGTGTTGGGTAAGCATAATAGCAAACAGAGATAACCACCAAGTAAATGAGTGCTGTATTTGATTATGTAAAATATCAAGTTTCAAAATACACACACATACCAAAATATACAGAGCAGACAAAAAACTAATATCTTCATTCTACAAAATATTTTATAAATAATGTTTTCAAAATAGAAAAAGGAGCCCTGGGGCATTGTTGGTGGGAATCCAAACTGGTGCAGTCACTATTGAAAACAGTATGGAGGTTCTTTAAAAATTTAAAATAGAACTACTGTATGATCCAGTAATTCCAATGTTGCGTATTTACCCAAAGAATATTAAAACACTAATTTGAAAAGATACCTGCACCCTTATGCTTATTACAGCATTATTTATAATAGCCAAGATATGGAGGCAGCCCAAGTGTCCCCTGACCAATGAATGGGTAAAGAAGATGTGATAAATATATGTGTGTGTGTGTGTGTGTGTATAACAGAATATTAATTCAGCCATAAAAAAGAATGTAATCTTGCCATTTGCAACAGCATAGAGGGATCTAGAAAGTTATAATGCTAAGTGAAATAAGTCAGAGAAAGACACATAGCATATGATTCTGATCACTTATGGAATTTAAGAAATAAATCAATGAACAAAGGAAAAAAGAGACAAACCAAGAAACACACTCTAACTATAGGAAACTGATGGTTGTCAGAGGGGAAGTGGTTACGGGGACGAGTGATGGGGATTGGAGTTCAATTATCCTGATTAGTACTGAATAATGTAAAAAATTGTTGAATCACTATACTGTAAGCCTACACATATACATATAGCTACACACACACACACACATATATATATATGGGCTTAAGCCTCTAAGTGCTACTATACTATAAGCATATATATATAACTATATATATAATTATATATATATAATTAATACAACACTGTATGTTAACTATACTGGATTTAAAATGGAAAATAAATAGATACATAAATAGATAAGCACACCAGTAGATTAGTAGAAGATTTGCCCAAAGATATGAATGGGCAACTCACTGAAGAGGAGATAGAAATGAATGATAGATATACGAAAAAAAATCTCATTTGCAATCAAATTTCAATAACGTCAAAACTTTACTATATAAATGCAGATATTTGACATTTATCCTATAAGAATTGGTCAACATTTTAAATGAATATTCCAAGCCCTTCGTAAAAAGTGCAAAAAATTTAGCATTTATATCAGTTCATGGAAATGTGAACTGGAATAACCATTCTTGGGGTACTTTTACAATAAATACAAGAGCCTTAAGAATGCATTTTTTATTATCCTAGAGTCGACAGGTGGGCCCAATGTACTCATTAGGGTCCTTACAAGAAGGAGGCAGGAGAGTTAGAGTTGAGAAGGATATGTGAAGATGGAAGAGAGATTTGAAAATGGAGAAAAGAGCCACAAGCCAAGGAATGCAGGTGGACTCTAGAAACTGGAAAAGGCTTGGCACAAATCCTTCCCTAAAGCTTCCAGTAAGGATGTAGCCCTGGTGACATCTTGATTTTAGAACTCTGACCACCAAAACTGTAAGAAAAGAAATTTGTGTTGTTTTAAGACACTAAAAAAAAAAAAAAAAAAAAAAAAAGCTTTCTCTATGAAGTAGGATATATGATGTCAGGATATCAGACTATCCTAAGGATTCAAATAGGTTGAAGAAGAGATGTTCACTGTTGCATTAGATATAATTGGAAAAAAAGGGAAACAATCTAAATATTCATTAGTAAAAATGTCTAAGCAAATCATGGTGTGTGTGCACAGGATTAGAGTCACATGAAGATCGTAAAAGTCATGTAATGAACAAATGTATTTAATTATGGGAACAATTTGCAATGTATTTCTAAGTGAAAAATTATCAGAGCATATGTATTCTTTCATTTATCCAACACTTTAAATGCTAGGCTTAGTTACATAAATAATAATAATTTGTGTCTATTTACAAAGAAGATGCAGAAAAGACAAGAATAATGACAACAGTTACTTTAAGTGTTGAAATCATAAAGAAGAAAATGGAAATCATTCATAATCCTACCATTGTTCACTTTAATAAACACGATACTTTGGAAGTCAGAGAGTAATAATGAAGATTTAAGGTGTCATGTTTTAACATGTCATGCTTTTTTAAAACCACATGTTATGCTCTCTTACTATGGCATGCTTTAACATCATGCTTTTTTTTTTCTAAGTTATAACATGCCATAGTTTTTATTTTGCAAAATGGCCTTCCCTTGAGTTTAATAATAAGAATACAGTTACATGGGGCACCTGGGTGGCTCAGTGGGTTAAAGCCTCTGCCTTCGGCTCAGGTCATGATCTCAGGGTCCTGGCATTGAGCCCCGCATCTGATTCTCTACTCAGCAGGGAGCTGCTTCCCCCTCTTTCTCTTCCTGCCTCTCTGCCTACTTGTGATCTCTCTCTCTGTTAAATAAATAATTAAAATCTTTAAAAAAAAAAAAAAAGAATACAGTTACATGATAGAATAGTTTCCCCGCCTTCTTTTCTTTCCTCTTCTCTTCTCTTCTCTTCTCTTCTCTTCTCTTCTCTTCTCTTCTCTTCTCTTCTCTTCTCTTCTCTTCTCTTCTCTTCTCTTCTCTTCTCTTCTCTTCTCACCTTTTCTCTTTCCTTTCCTTTCCTTTCCTTTCCTTTCCTTTCCTTTCCTTTCCTTTCCTTTCCTTTCCTTTTCCTTTTCCTTTTCCTTTTCCTTTTCCTTTTCCTTTTCTTTTCTCTAATTGCCCTGAGCCAGCTTAAACTTCTAAACTCATTACCTCTATTTTCTGACCAGCTATGACTCCATAACCTATGGGTCTGGCTTCTAGCCTTCTCTACCAATAATCCACTGAAAGTGGTCTCCTAAAAATCAGCAACTATTAACCACTGCGAGCTCTATCAACTTCAGCTCCAACCTCCACCTGCATTTCCTCTCTGAAACATGCTCCTTGCTGATTACCCACCAGCTGCAGAAAATCTCCCCTGGTTTCCTTACCAGCTACTGAAATTTGCATACTGCTCAGGGTTATGATGCAGTCCTTATCCTTTTTTGTTCCTTGTCACTCTCACATGAACTTACTGGTTCTTTTAGTTACAGCTAACTTTTCATATATATGATTCCTAAATTTGGGTCTCTCCTGAATGGATACAAATTTGAAATAGATCCCCAGTCCCCACCATTGCCTCATCCCCATCACTTGTCCTCACCACGCATCTCTCAGCAATTGCCATAACATCCTAACTTCTCTTTCTGTCTCTGCCTTCATGCGGCTCCATCCTCATCTACTGTTATCTTTCTAAATCAGGTGTGGTAAGAGCTCCTAAAGGCCCACTTGGAAACCTGGGGCATGTAAGAAATAGCTATGGTCCCTTAAAACTCTGTACAAACACCTTCAGGAAAACTAAGTTATATTTTTAGTCTTAAGAAATACTGAAATCTGGGGGCCACTGGGTGGCTCAGTGGGTTAAAGCCTCTGCCTTCGGCTCAGGTCATGGTCTCAGAGTCCTGAGATCAAGCCCCACATCAGGCTCTCTGCTTGGTGGGGAGCCTGCTTCCCCCTCTCTTTCTGCCTGCCTGTCTGCCTACTTGTGATCACTCTCTGTGTCAAATAAATAAATAAACTCTTAAAAAAATACTGAAATCTGTAATGCCTGTGAATGTGAAACATGTCCCCTTCCACAGAGTTGTGCAGTGCCCAACCTGAACAACCATAGGCAGGTTCCCAGTTCTGTTCATATATTCCATAGTTACCACATGAGACTAAATAGGTTGAAAGAACCCATAAAGGTCATTTGATCCCAGTACTTCAGAACATCCACATTTCTAACAAACAGTCTTTTGGCCCTTGTGTGACCATCTCCAGTGACTGAGAACACACTACTTCTGAAAGAATCTTTTGTTCTTCCTTATTGAGTACGAAACGAACTTGCTGTCTTTTGAAGCTTATATTTATTGGTAAGTTGGAAATACTTTAGGACCATTTGGAATAAGAAAGTAGAATAGTGTAGTGCTTAAGGGCATAAGTTGGATAATCAACAGAGCCATGTCAGAGTGGTTTTGCTATTTACTAATTGACCTTAGACAAATTCCTTAGTTTCTCTATTCTTTAGTTTCTTATCTGTAAAATGGGGATAATAACATCATTGCTTATTATCTTCTCCTAGGGTTCTGAGAAATAAACGAGGCGATCCCCATAGCAAGGATGTTGTAAGGTGAGACACTGTTAGGCACCCATTTGCTCCTGCGCATGGATATTTATTATTATTATTATTATTGAAGTATAATTGACATATGTTATATTAGTTTCAGGTGTACCACATATCGATTTAACAATTCTATGCTTTACTCAATACTCGCCATGGTAAGTGTAGTCAATTTTTCACACTTTCTTCAACTTCCCTGTATCTTGTGTGATTTGTGGCTCTTCCCAGGTCCTGAATACATTCTTCTAAATGTGGTCCTGGGCACCTGGGTGGCTCAGTCACTTAAGTGTCTGCCTTTGGCTCAGGTCATGATCCCAGGGTCCTGGGATTGAGTCCTTCCACATTCCCTGCTCAGGAGGGAGTCTACTTCTCCCCCTACTCCTCCCCCCTGCTCATAATTTCTCTCTCTCTCTCTTTCTCTCATGCTCTGTGCTGGGATCCATGATTTTCAAGTCTGCTGTTAATAGCCTGCACAGTTATCCAGCATGTGGCCAAGCTAATTGTGTGTATTTGCCTCTCTCCTAGACCGTGAGTTCCTCAAGGTATCTTATTCTCCCTGGTGACCCACTATGCCTGGCACATCACAGATAACCCACAAATCTTTATCACATTGAAGTTCAGCTTTGATTCTAACGTTTACTCTCCTCATGGGCAGAAATAATCTGAGATGGGGAATGACCTGCTTTGAATTAATATTCATGTGTTTTCCATTTGTCCCTGGAAGTCCTACACAATTCTTCCTAAAACTTGTCCTTAGCTTTATGACAGTCTTGGCTGTCAGTTTTTCTTTTTTTTCTTTTTTCTTCTTTTTCTGTTCTTTTTTCTTTTCCTCTCTTTTCTTTTTTTTAAGACGAGCTTTATTAAAATAAAATTCACTTGTGATGAGCACTGGGTATTGTATGGAAATGCTGAACCACTAAGTTGTACACCTGAAACTAATATTACACTGTATTAACTATATTGGAATTCGAATAATTTTTTAAAAAAGACAACTCACATACTATAAAATTGAGTCAAAATGTAATGTTCAATGGCTTAAGTATATTCAAGGAATTGTGCAACTATCACCACAATCCAATTTTATATAACATTTTGGACCCTTCCCAAACCTCCAACCCATTAGCGGTCATTCTTCATTCTGCTCCCTGCCCCAAGATCCTGGCAACCACTAGACCTGCCTATTCTGGACATATCACAGAAATGGTGTGAAGAAATATGCTATGTGGCCTTTTGTGACTGACTTTCACTTAACATAATGTTTTCAAGATTTGCCCTTTTTTCCCCAAGTAATAATCCCTTGTATGGATATGCCACTCGTTTATTCATCATGGTTTCCACTTTTCCTAGCTATGTGTGGATCTAGCTTACGGAGGTTCCCAGGATGACAGGTAGAAGGAGATTGTCATACTCGAGTAAATGGTACATTCATAGACACATTGAGGTCAGAGATGGCCCATGGTTTGTGTTGGTGCCCCAGCCATATGCCGTGCCCGTGTCCTCATCTGGCACTTGGATCTCTGTCCTTTGGTAACTATTCCTTCATTTCTTAGTTATTATTTCAGACTAAATGTCAATATTCTATGTGTTACAAACACACTTTGCTTCCTGGAAACTCTGTAAAACTCGGGTTTGAATATCTCAGAATGCAGGAAAGGATGGGCCTGTTGACTGAGTTTGTGAGATCCTTTACTCAACCATGAGCCTCTATTTTTTTCTGGTGTTTTACAACCACTTCAGACCAGAAACAATGCTGTGTTCAGTACTCTAGGTTTCTATGTATCTAAGCACAGGACGCCAAAAGAGAGATTCTGAACTGTCTTATTTCCTCAAATATATACTCCTCCCTCCCAACATGTATTATTTTTCTCTTTTTCTAGTATAGGCAACATGTCAGCTTCCTTTCAAACACTGGAAAACCTGGCTATAGTTTTGGTAGTAATGGGGTGCTTTCTCCTTATTTCCATGAGTTTCTCAAAATCCCACTCAAAAAACCTCAGCTTAACTCTGACCAAAGAAGTTGCTAAAAATCTTAATTATTTGTAATTAAGGTGCAAACCGTACTCAGATATGAAGTTCCTATAGGGTCTTCTGTTAAAGCTTTCCATTGTTTTTTTTTTTTTAAGATTTTATTTATTTGAGAGAGAGAGAGAGCAGAGCGAGAGAGAGCAGAGTGAGAGAGAGAGCATGAGTGGCAGAGAAGGGCAGAAGAAGAGAGAGAAGCAGGCTCCTGGCTGAGCAGGAGCCCGATGCAGGTCCCAGGACCCTGAGATCATGACCTGAGCCGAAAGCAGACACTCAACCAACTGAACTACCCAGGTGCCCCAAGCTTTGCATTATTCTATGTGGATATATTATTTATTTGAAAAATAATTATTTTGTGGGTTATAAAAGTAAATTTTTAAATATGTGCCATAAGAATGTCCTTTGATTTTCTAATTAAAATGTATTCATATCTGTCAAATATTTTTCACTTTTCTTTTTTCTGACTTAAGATACTTTTCTGCTTTATTGTGGGCAAAATATCCAGACTAGCTTAAATATATTTAAAATACGTTAATCTATTATATTATATATCATATACTGTATATATACATATATATATGTACACACAGAAATACAAAATCCCCATCACCTTACTATATATTATGCCATAAGAGAAAGTAATCTTATTCGGCTCCTTTATTTTCAATGATGAATTTTTGGGTGTGAGCGAGTGGAGGTAAAATATCAACACAGATGCCTGCAATTGTCTCTAAATATTTTTCTGCACACTCAAAAGCCTCATTATGAACAGAAGTCTTATGTTCCTTCACACGCTGATGAATGTTGACTTAGCTTGAGAAAAAAACTAATTAAAAATATTGTGGAAAATGCAAACGTGGTTGATTCAAACAGCCAAAGGAATTATCCCCCTGTAATGTAAACTACCTATGGAGTGTCGAAGTTCCTCAAATCAATTATAGTTTCTAGAATCCAAACAAATGATGATCTTATTCTTGGGCCCCAATGATGAAACAAAGGTTTAGTGGAAGCACACTTCCCATTTAAGTGTTAATGCTGCTTTTCAAGATTTTATTATTTTTTTATTTTTATTTATTTGTTTGTTTTCAAGATTTTACGCTTGTTAACTTTTAGATAGCTGAATACTAAAACTACTAGCTAAACAGGATGTTTTAAATTCGCAGTAATTGAATAAGATTCTTGAAGTAGGATTTTTTTTCTTTCTTATTCATCAACTCCTCATTCCAGAATTTCATTTTGGAGTTTATCAGAGCAAAGTGCTTCCCCAGCCTGCTCCCGCCAGCCCTGTTTGCTGAGCTCCACATGGTTTGCCCACAAGTTCTACTTGAGTGAATCGTATTTGGACAACCATATATTTCATGTAGGTCTTTGGCAATGACTGGGCCAAGGTCAGTTTTATATTCTACTGAAATCATAAAGTGACACTTGAGATAAACAGAATGTTTACTCTCTCCATGTGAGCTGAGGCTGATATGTAAATTTATCCCTATTCTTTCATCAAATTTGCATTTCCTCTCTTAGCCAAACACTACAGGGTTCCAACTCAAACAGTTTTAATGATGGTCAACTCTTTATGACCATGGTCATATCAGAGGAAAAGAAACAGCAATTTAGATTAAAATGAAAAGCACAGCCGCAACATAACCCTCCTTTCTATGTTAGTGGTAATTGGATGAACTTTCCATACAAGAGGTGTTTTGATGGTTCACTGCTTAGAGGTAATTACCACAGTCTTCCGGCTTTGTGCATGCCTGTTCAGCCCCTTGTTATCTGCAAGGCACACACCGCACTCACCTAGCAGGGGTTTTTTTTTTTTTTTTTTCTTTTCTGGCCAAATAAACCAAGTACCTTTAAGCAGTTTCTTTTTATTAAAAAAGGAAAAAAAAGAAGAAGAAGAAAGGAGGCTATCAAGGGAAGACTTGATCCTCTGCAAACTGAATACTTCTTGGCTAACACTAGCAAGGAAGAGACACAATAAATAATGACAATAGCCAGAGTGAAACATGAAAACCAAAACCCTGGTTTTTGTGGGCAAGGGCTGTCTTCTTCCGAGACGAATCTGTTTCCAGCATGTAGTTCTACACAAGTAAATAGGCACCCCCCACCAATCCTCCCACCCCCACCCCTGGGGCAGGAACCTTTGTTACTCACTTACTCCAAGGTAAGCAGGAATCTCAAAGGTAAGAAGCCCAGAGTATCCAAATAGCCTCTGGCCCCATGAAAAGCCACTACCAGGGGCTTAAATCTCTGATGCAGTTAAACAAGGGTGAGCCTCTGAGAACGTGAGGGATAAAATTAGTACCTGTGTTTGCTCTCCATTCTTTCTAAACAAAAGGAACTATTTCTGTGTTATGAGTTTGCAGAACACAGAGGGGATTAAGCAACAACGGGACCACACAACTCATTCCTCTCTGGCTGGGGGCTGGGTTAAAGACACGGGCCCAGCCCCCCAGAGGAGTTAGAGCCCACGGAGCTGTTGTTCCCTCCTGAAATTTGGGTGCTTTGGGCCTTGCTCAGCCAGGAGTAGGGCCGGCTGCTTGCTGCATCGCCCTTCCTATGCTGTGTTTTGTTTCTGCACCAAATGCAATGTTAGCAAGTTCAAAGCAAAGGGTCTCGGAGACGGGCTGCACAAAGGAGGAGAAGTGACATTCTTTCGGGGGCTCCCGGATTCTGCTTCCTGTAAGGAATAAAAAATGAAGACTTTTGGCTCTGAGCCTTGCTAGGCTACTGAAGATCTCCCACTTGGAATGTCAGACACATCAGTAAACGGCTTGATCCAGCAACAGAACTAACATAATTCACGCCATCGATACAACAAGACGAGTGTCTCTGCCCAACTCCAGTGCTTGTCCTATGAAGAAGAAGACGAAGAAAAAGAAAGAAAGGAAAAGAGAAAGCAAAGAGGCAAGGGGCTGTGGGGAAAAGGTGGGGGACACAGTTTCCTTTTCAGTGTGGCTGTCAAATGGCGATCTAATTGTGGCCGGGCTGCAGGAGAGCAGATAGCTTTTCTGAAGCCCGCAAGTATTTCTGCCATTCACGAGGCCGAAGGATGCCACACACAGTCTGTTTGTTCAACATAAGCAAACAGATTGTAAACTGGCTGATAATTTTTGTACTGACAATGTCATTTACAGCTGTCAGCCTTTCGTCTGCCTTGTTTGCTTTATTCAAATATGAACCAAGTGGACCTCCCTTCCAGCGCTTTCTTCTGCATTAAAATCACATCCATTCCCTTCCAAGCTGTCTTATCTAAAATTCATTGGAGGCCAATCAGTTGGCTGAATGCTTTGTTGTTTCCATGGAGGCAAGAAGTCTAGTGTGGACTTTTGGGGATTAGGAAGTTTCAGATTTATAGCCTTGAAGTGCACATTTCTTTCAGTTGGGTTGGCTTCTTTTGATTGCACAGAGGCAGGAAATTTAAATATAATTTGATGTCTGAATGAAGAAGAGGTGCTTAAAAAATGTCATCATGCTAGCCTGCAGTTATGAGGCATCAACACTCAGGCCCTCCTCCTCTGATTTAGTCCTTGGAAAGCACCACCTTTGGGGCACCTATTGGTGTTGGCCCTCTTGCACTGCCCCTCAAAGCCTCCCACCCCCAAGTCACGACACTGACACTGCAAAGTCTCGCCTTTTCTCCGACGTAGCCTGGTTTTGGTGCCTGCCTGCAAACCAAACCAAACCAAACCAAGCCAAACAAAACAAAACAAAAACCCACAAAAAACCCCAAACCTGGAGCCTCCACTATTGTTAAGGGAGGTCCTAGTATTTTCCATTAATAATTCACATCAGACCACCTGTCTGGTGGCAGGCAGGTAGCTGCAGATACGGCCACTTTGCTCAGAGGGTAGGGCACATTCTAAAAAAAGGAAGGAAGAAAGGAAGGAAGGAAGGGAGGGAGGGAGGGAGGGAGGGAGGGAGGGAGGGAGGGAAGGAAGGAAGGAAGGAAGGAAGGAAGGAAGGAAGGAAGGAAGGAAGGAAGGAAGGAAGGAAGGGGTGGGGCAGTTTCACCTACCTCACTGCTTCTGGAGCTGGGAATTTGGCTATTGAGCACTCCTACTTCCAGGATGCACTAGCTCTGTGTTTCTGGCTCAAGTCTTAAGGGCAGCATCAACCTAGAGGTACTTTCCTGAGAAAGAGGATTTGCTGCCTTCTTTGGGAAAAGAGTGATATTTCAGAAAACCTGTGATTTCACGTCTCTTTGTCTAATAAGTTGGATCCCAAGTGCCATGGCCACGTACCGTGCAAACCACTACTTAAGTAGGAACCTATAAAATAAGAGATGCACTCTGATTTGACTTATGACTGTGGCAATGGGCTTAACCTCTCATTTTTTTCAATCTTTAAAATGGGCGTAATGTTAATTGACCCCCATAAATGATTACTGAGAATAAACTGTATGTATCAAGAAATGAATCACAAAACTTTTGCATATCCAGAAAGTATTCAAGGTCAGCCCACCTCAAATCTGCAATTTTTCTTTTTTTTTTTTTTTTTTTTTAAGATTTTATTTATTTGACAGAGAGAAACACAGCGAGAGAGGAAACACAAGCAGAGGGAATGGTAGCGGGAGAAGCAGGCTTCCTGCCGAGCAGGGAGCCTGATGCGGGGCTCGATCCCAGGATGCTGGGATCATGACCCGAGCCGAAGGCAGACGCTTAACGACTGAGCCACCCAGGCGCCCCTGCAATTTTTCTTTTGACTTGACTGCAACCAACCTCAAATACTTGTTTCAGCCCAACGCTTTGCTTCAGAAACAAAAATTCTAGTAGATGTTCCGAATGAGGAAAACATATGAAGTCATTTGAGAAGAGTTTGAGGTAGTGTCTGGTCTCATGTTGGATGGAATCTGGTAGGCAATACAACAGAATTAAAATTTCAGAGAAAAAAAAAATTTTCAGAGAAAAAAGCTCTCAGTTGAGGCTGCTAACTGGGGACTATTCATCCTGTGTAATAAGAGGCATCTATTTAATGAGAGGCATATAATGCATTTGAAAAGCTGGTTATTTGGGGCACCTGGGTGGCTCAGTCGTTAAGCTGCTGCCCTTGGCTCAGGTCATGATCCCAGGGTCCTAGGATCGAGCCCACATCAGGCTCTCTGCTCTGCCAGAAGCCTGCTTCTCCCTTTCTCACTCCCTCTGCTTGTGTTCCCTCTTTAACTGTGTCTCTCTCTGTCAAATAAATAAATAAATAAATAAAATCTTAAAAAAAAAAAGAAAAGAAAAGCTGGTTATTTGAAGTGATACCCAGTGTGCTATCATAGAATAAATTATATTATTTCCTATTATGTGAACTAGTTTGTTGTAAGGACTGTGATGCAGTAAACAGACCTGTGTATTCTTTAACACAAAATTTTATTACCAGCTTATGGTTTCCTGTGATTTTAGAAGGCAGTGCACTATCTTCCTTGCAACTGAATTCTCAATTCCCCAGGACTTCAAAAGACCCCTCCTTGGTAAGAAAACATTGGTCTTTACTTATCACCTTTAAGACTTAAATTTTGCTCTGAGGTGTGTGTGTGTGTGTGTGTGTGTGTGT
>CM053610.1:38573361-38595621 GCA_028646535.1 Procyon lotor
TGTGTGTGTGTGTGTGTGTGTGTGTGCGCGCGCGTGCATGTGAGCACATGTGTGTATTTGGTTGTTGTACATTCTACTGAATGGGTAATACACAACTTACAAACAATAATAGAATAAAAAATACTCTTTATTTTAAATTACTCGTAGCCAATTGATTCTAACAGAGTACTTTTGTTGATTTTTGCTGAACTTTTGTTTTTACAGCCAAACTATGGTTGTGACTCAACTATTATTTTTAAAAATAAGACCACAAATCAATTCTTGATTACTATTAGATTCAGTAAAGGATTTGCTTATCTCCTTTGTGAACACATGTAGTTCCAACATGAATGTCGGTTGATATTTTTGTTGACAGTAAGTACTAAAATGAAAAGAGAAATGAAAATGAAACCACATGTTGGAACTTCAGTTAACCCTCAGTGGCCTGAGTGACTTCTTTACTGAACTGGAGAGTCATTTTCAAATCCTGGGGGCATAATTCCTCAAATGTGTGAGTTTTCACGTATAATGTCTACAAACACAGCACACTTTGAAGTTTAATCGGCTGTATTAACATCCTCTCCACTGCTTTCTTAAATCTTGTCAACAAAACAATAAAGCCAGCTCTGATTTGTAGCATTCATCAATTGCCATGGTTAAATACCTCATCAGGGCAGACTGCAAGCTGCCAACATTAATGTCACTGAACAGGGATTCGGGAAGAGGCACCAACTCTTAGCTACAGGCTGCATAGAGGAGGTGACCATGGAACCTGAAATTTGAAAAATGGGTACAATTTTATAAACAGAAGTAGAGGAAAGGGCATCCCAGGCAAAAGATGCATCATAAATAAAAGCAAAATAGAAAAACCTTTTTGACCTAGAGAGGCACCAAAGGGCCTGGATAGGACGCTAAGACCAGGTGGGAACATGGGAAGGAAATCTTGAGTGAGCCTTGGAAGGATTCTGAATGCCTTTCTTATCCTAAGGATTTTCCTTTTATCTCATAGAGGTTTTGTTTTCTTTTGGTTTAGTTTGGTGGGGGAACATTTGTGTGCATGTATTGTTCTAGTGTATCATTTTGTGGAATGGAGGCCAGCAGGAAACAAGGGGGAGAGTGTAAGATGATCAGATCTGATCTTTAAGCAGCAGGTCCTGGAAGGGTAGGGAGCTGGCTCACAGGTGAAGGGAGTTAGGAGGAATTTACAAAGCCAGTGCTAGAGGGAAGGAGACCTTGCACCTGGTCTCACAACGAGTCTGCCAGGCTGTCATTCCAGTTCTAGTCCGCCTGGATCAGACCTGACTTATCAGGGTTTGGTGTGTGGAAGGTACTCAAAGACGTTTGCTAATGAATGAAGAGCAAGGAGTAAGGGGGCTAGATCTCAAGTGAAACAGCTTCCAATAACATCAAGTTCTGTGCAAATGCATCACAGTCTCGATCAAAGTTGGTAAGCAAAGATACTGTCTGCTTAAACCAGTTCTGATGAGAAGTTGCAAGTATTGATTGATTGTAATCAACAGTCTTTATGGGAATGTCTTGAAGTCACATGGATATTGAGAGGGTTTTTTTGAATCTGGGTTCCATTTTTTTTCCCAGATACCTATATTTTGTATTTGTCATTCTAGCACTTACCTTCACTCTCTGTCACTGCTCCCTTCTCAAGGAGCTAATAATCTATAAATAGCCTATAAGATGCATTTATGGAAATTCCCATTTAAGAAATTTTTCTTAGGAATCCATCTGGGAGCAATTTGGGCCTTTTTTTTTTTTAACTCAAATCTTCCTTTTCCTCTAGGTGGAGAAGTCAGTAAGGGTTCTAGTGAATTATAAGAATTCACACTGAATCCAGATCTTGAAGCATATTAAACGCTGTGAACTTCCCTGTCTGAACATGAGGCATGACTCAGTAGGAAAGTACTGAGCTCCTGGATGATAAGAAGTCTGTATCTGTGGGTAGCCATTGTATGTACAAGGCCGGTTAATCATTACAGGTTTCTCTCTGCTAATCACTGCAGCAGGGCTGACCACCGGGGAAGGCAAGGAATGATGGATTTCTACCCAAGCCCTGGCAGGAACTGAGCTCCACTGGTTTTATTCTGAAGCTGCTAAGAGATAGCGCCCTCCCCTCTCCCCCTCCGCCCCCACCGGGCAGCATTTGGCCTTATCAAATTTTATTCTTCTGCTTCCTACAATAACTTAGTTGTTTGCCTCTTGGTATTACTGCTTGTGATTGCCTGTTTCCAGGCCTGTGCTTTTGATCCAACACTCCAAGTCTTCAGCTGAGGTGTGGGGTGGGGGGTGGGGGGTAGGGGGCACTGGAACTGGGGGGTGCCAGGTTTCATTGCATGATACAGAATTGTAGTTTTTAATTTTCTCAGAATCCAGGAAACTCAGCCTTGATTACCCCACTTTATATTCAGAGTTAAGGGTTGAACTTTTAAAGACTACCTAACCTGTTAGATGTGTGACCCCCTTCCTTACATTGAGATCTCCAAAACAAGGTGTACCAGGTTGTGAAAAGTTTAATCAAAGTTTAACATAAAGAAAAATGCTTATGTTATAAATGTGTTGCCCAGTGAATTTTCACAAACCAAGCATGTCCCATAACTGTTGCCCAGATCAAGAAACAGCGCAGGACCAGCTCCTTGGAAGGCCCAGCTGTGTATCTTCTACCCACTTCACCCTATCCAAAGGTCCCCACTATCTGTCCAGCAACATAGATTTGTTTTTGAATTCTAAAAAAGTGGACTCACATCATGTTTACTCTTTTCTGCCTGGTTCCTTTTATTCAACCTTATCTTTAGAAAATTTAGCCATATTTTTGTGCTTATGTAGATCTTCTTTTTCTCATTGCTGTATACTATTCCTTTGTATGAACATGTATCTACTTATTCATTCTAAATATATCGTTTTTTGCCTTCAGAACTTCTGAGAGAGCCATTTACACCATGCCTTAACATATTCAGGCTTTGAATCATCATTTTTGTAATCCTTTTTTTATTATCTTCTCACTCTCCCAATCCAATTATTCCAATATATTTTTTTAAGATTTTATTTTTTATTAAAGAGAGAGAGATCGGAGCACCTGGGTGGCTCAGTGGGTTAAAGCCTCTGCCTTTGGCTCAGGTCATGATCTCAGGGTCCTGGGATCAGGCCCTACATCGGGCTCTCTGCTCAGCGGGGAGCTTGCTTCCTCCTCTCTCTCTGCCTGCCTCTCTGCCTACTTGTGATCCCTCTCTCTCTATCAAATAAAATAAATAAAATCTTAAAAATAAATAAATAAATAAATAAATAAAATAGAGAGAGAGATCACAGAGGCAGAAGAAGAGGGAGAAGCAGACTTGCCGCTAAGCAGAAAACTTGACAGGACTCAATCCCTGAACCCTGAGATAGTGACCCGTGCCAAAGGCAGATGCTTGCTTAACTGACTGAGCCACCCAGGCACCCCACTCCAATAAACTTTTATTGATTTTGTGCCTTCATCCTCTTTCTCCTCAGATTTACCTTACAAATGTCATCTGAGAGGACTGATCTGACCGCATCTCTCTTCACTCAAAACTGCTGCAGTCTCTTTACCCAGGCACCAATAGCCCTCCTTGTCTTGGCCTTTCTTTAAAAGCACATGATCTACTTTTCTTTCTGGGCCTTTGGCAGCATTTTCCTGCCTCAGGGGACTTGCTTAAGGCTTTCTTCAGCCTGGATGTCATTTACACAATTGGCAGAAACTGCCAGCCCATCCTTGATGACCCAGCTCCTATTATTCCCAACTCCAATCCCCAGGTTGTCTTATATTAAAGCTGGTTCTGTAAGGATCTGTCTCTCTTGCTAGACTGTGAACTTTTTAGTGGCTAAGATCCTCAGATTTCCTTCCAGGTTCTTGGTTTTGCTCAGGTATCTGCTCAGTGGCAACGGTCTTGATGTTCTGTACCCCGTCACCCTGGCTTCTTTCCACACTCCCTGGTTACCATTCATCTCTTTTCCAGAACAATACCTGCAGGAGGGCATGCCTTTCAAAGGCTGTGGGTCATACAGAGATGAGAGAAGAGTGGAAAGCTATTCTGTTAACCAGTTATAGAAGATTCATGTCCAGGCTTGTTCTCTGAAAACCCCGCTGACTCTACGTTCTCAGGATTGTTCTCCAGGAAGAATGAAGAGCAGAATAGTGTGTACATAAGTAGCTAAAATGCTGAAATCCCATCAAAACCCTGCATGTTGAATGTGCTTGGAGGCGGCCAAGGGAAGTGAGGAAGGATATATGTAGGAAAAGAAAGAATATGAAGCAAAGCAGGACAAGCTTTCTATTGTCATTGTTCTACGTATGCATAATAGTCCTTGGTGTAAAAATTTTGTCCTTATATACACTGCAATATTACAGGTACTTAATTTTTCTTCTGACATTCCTAGTACTTTGTGTGACAGATAATTTTTCTTTCCCCTAGATATGTCTCCTGAGGCAAGAAAAACAAAAGCAAAATTAAACTATGGGGACTATGTGTGACAGAGAACTTTTTCTGACTTGTGACTTTATGTGAAAAGTCTCATAATGCTAGAAAGTTTAAATTATATGTAATTATACATTCAATAAATCGCCTTTTCTCAATATGACCATGTAAAATCAGGATTCCCCAGAAAAATGTACTCTCAGTCCTGTTATTACAGATTGTGACGTCCATACCATATCTATTGATTAGGTTTTCTCTATGATCTTGGAAAAGAATTTCACTAAGAGGCTCTCAAACTGTTTTCAAAAAGAATCAGACTGAATTCCCTTGAAACCAGATTTGCTGAAAGAAAAAAAAATCATCTAGAGAAGAAAAATGAAGCAATGAATCCACGTTAAAAAGTTAAAAATTGGCCTGTTATATCACTGATATGTCAATTTCCAACACATCTTGTCTCTTGGCATGTGACCTCAAGATTATAACCTTAAGAAAATGAGTTCTAGGAAAATAAGAGTAATCAAGAATTGGCTGGGATATCTATTGCATTTTAAACAGCTCATTCATATTCTCCTTGTACCCTGAAAGACCAGCTCAGAAGCAGTGAAGAGCGTAAAGCAAGAAGCATCTTAAAAAAAGAAAAAAAAGTCTTGAAATGATAAATGTAATGTTTCATGTCAGCAACTGGAATTTTTTTGCAGTGTTACTGTCTTGGCCTGCTGACAACATGATTTAATGGCCCAGTTGCTCCATGAGTTGACATGGCAACCATGGAAAATGCCATAAATATCTCAGTTGTAGACGTGAATGGTATGTTTACATTGTGTGTGGTGTATTGTATGACATGTGGTAGCTGTTGTCCCATCCAGTTGGAAACGTCTGGAATTGACAGCCATTTTTTAGTGTCATTTGGCCTAAAATGACTCTCATGACAGATACTTTACTGCAAGTCCAGAGCTGTGCATTTTTTCTATATTTGAGAAATTAAACTCAGTGTTTAATGGGTCATTGGGCCTTAACGCAGCTTTTTGTGTACCATGAGCCACTCTCTATGTCAGAGTTGAGACAATGTGAGATTCTTTATGCATTCAGCACAGTCACAAGCAATTAGGGCATTTATTCAAAATAGAATCTAAAGAGCACTTCCATAGACTTACTGAAACCCCAATCCTAAAGTTGGAAAGATTTTTGAAAAAGAAATATGGATTTTTTTTTTTCCTAGAGAAGTTGGGACAGGCAGCAAATAAGGCATTGTCTGTGTTACTTTGTCTAAAGAATAAGATAACTTCAAACCCGGTTATCTTATTCTTTAGACAAAGTAACACAGACAATGCCTTATTTGCTGCCTGTCCCAACTTCTCTAGGAAAAAAAAAATCCATATTTCTCTGTGCTTAGTAAATTTTGTACATTAAAAAAAGTGGAAGCATGTTTTAAAAAGGATAAAATAGCCTGAAACTGGTTGTTTTGTATTATCAATTACTCTCAAATACCACCAGAAAAAACCTACTTGTCAAGCAAAACTCTGTGTATAAGGCCCATTTGGTCTTGCAGAAAGAGGAAAATATTGTCAGTGAGTAACAGTCAAATTTGCCACATCCATAGTAAGGAAGAATATCACCTTGATGGGTCTTCACAGTGACTTAAAAATTAGGGTAGGGAATCAGTAGCATCTTTAGGACCAGGGCTAAATGGTTTTTAAGGTGATTCTTCCCATTTGGGGAACTGGCTTGGATTGGACAGAGTTATGATATTATAGCTTTGAATTAGTGGGCATGGGAAAGAGAGCATCTTGAAGAGAGTCTTCCTAAGAAAGTTGTTAGTCTTTTATTTTTTTTTTTAAGTTGTAGTCTTGATAAGTAAACTGTTCAGTTGGTTTATAGTCTTATTTTCCAGAAACAGATTCCTGGAATAAGCAGCTAAATGACTCTTGCTTGGTCTCAGGATTTTTTAACCTAAGGACAGGAAAGAATGACTAGTTTTTAACACAGGGTCAAGAAATGGTGTTGGTTTTTGTTCTCAGTAGGTTCAGAATCTTAATCTCTTTGGATCTTGTTATGGCATTCATTTACTCATTCATTCACCCTTTCACTAATCACATATTAAGAATTTGCTGAATGCACATACTTAAGGTATAAAAGTACGACTTGATATCTGCCCTTGAGGAACCCACAATATATATTCCCAGGCCCTGTTAGTGGGATTATATTCTCTTAGGCTCTTCTGACTTGATGAAACTAAGGCCTGTTCAGGTAACCACTCATGTGCATTTTTATCATGAGGGCTCTCCAAGAAATTAGAAAACACAAAAAACTATCTCAGTTTTGCCCCAAAGGCAGGTTTCATGGAGACCAGAAAGTTGTTATTGTCTTCTTCTTATTATTATTGTTACTGTTATTGTTGTCATTGTTATTATTTTGAGAGAGAGAGAGAGTGAGTGAGCAGGTGGGGTGAGGGGCAGAGGAAGAGGGAAAGAGAGAATCTTTTTTTTTTAAGATTTTATTTATTTAGTTGACAGAGAGCTAATGAGCGAGAGAGAGAACGTGCACAAGCAGGGGGAGCGGGAGAGGGAGAAGCAGGCTCCCCACTGAGCGGGGATCCTGATGCAAGGCTTAATCCCAGGACCCTGGGATCATGACTTGAGCTGAAGACAGATGCTTAACTGACTGAGCCACTCAGGCACCCTAAGGGAGAGAGAGAAGCTTAACCAGGCTCCATGGTCAGTACAGAGCCCGATGCAGGGCTTGCTCTCATGATCCTGAGACATGACCTTAGCTGAAATCAAGAGTTGGATGCTTAACCGACTGAGCCATCTAGGTGTCCTTTGAGACCAGAAACACTTTTGACCACAGTTCAGGCTATTATAGGGGTTTGCTCTGGGAGGTCCCATCTCATTTCCTGGAGAAGAGTGATTAGTTGATTAGCCAAAATCCAGGATGCAATACCACTGTTTTCCCAGATTTTCACGCTGAGCCAACTCATCAACCAGCTCACAAACAATGGTGTTCTTAGAACAGTGTCAGGATCCAGTTGCGTGTCACTGGATCATGGCTGAGTCCTAGGCCAGTCAACTGTGGCTCATGAAACAGGTTACATGACAAGGTGAAAGAAATCACTTGGGGCGTCTTGGCTCTCAAAGCCCCTCACTTGGAAGGCCCTCAAATACCCTGGGTGACTATATGCTAGTTGATAGAATTACAAAATATAGAGCTTAATAACAGAAGGGATTTCCATTGCATGCCTTTTTTTCCCTTTATAGGTAATGTCTCATCAAGCCCCACTTCCTGAAATGCAATCAAAAGCTGAAATGCAAATCATCCTTAGGGTCAAACTTAGTTCTCTTTGCTAATGTTACTTTTTTGCCTTGTTTTGTTTTACTCTGTGGCACTGTGTCTTACTAGATCCATGTCAATTGTGGAGACTATCTCAGTGAACAAATAGAAACAACCAGAGAATTAAAATAGGAATTTCTTCAAAGTTTAGTCTTTCCCTTTGTTTTATTTTTCTTTCACTTTAATCTTGGTTTTGCAGAAGAAGCAAAATATTGTCAGTGAAGAATAGACAAATTTGTCACATCTTAATTTGAAGGTAAAGAATTGCCTTCAATCATTGACCTTTATTTCTTTGTTTTGGGATCAAATTGTAACTATAGAGCCTGGTTTAACATGATGCCTGAGAGAAAGGGTTTAACCTCATTGAAGGTAACAAGCGTTGTCCTTCTCACGCCCATCAGGTATTGATGTGTTTGGTTTAGGGACTCATTCATCACAGTGTTGTGACCAGTCATCCGTCACATCAGATGGGGTCTTCGTCTCCCAGACTTCTAATTTACCTCGTTCGAAACTCAGAATTAGCACTGAAAAAGTGAAAACATCTCTGTGGTTTTTCATGTACAACACATGGAGACCATTTTTACTGTTTTGGAGGTGCAGCACACCACAGATGAATCTGATTAAACTGTTCCTGCCCTGAGGGATATCTTCCTTGTGGGAGACCAAGTTTTTAGGTCCCTGTCTCCACAGCTAACTTCCATGACCTCTGAACTGACGCCCTTGTGGGAAGGAGAGAAGCACATTCATACATGAAAGGGTTATGTATAGTACTCAGATGCAAAGAAGAAATGCCCCTAGAAGTAAGGACACCCTAGTAGCAACAAGCACACCTAGCACCCAGGTCTTGACTTCTGATATCATTCTCCAGTAAAAGAAACCAGGGTCTCTTGGAGAAATGGCTGATTCTCACACTGGGGCAGAGAACATGCAAGATGAGCCTGGAACATCTTGCAGTGCCAAGAAGCAAGGAAGTGCTGGAAAAAAAGGAAGCATGCAAGGATGGAGGGATAGCAAAGGGACACACGAGCCCATAGAAAGAGCTTCCAGTGGCCTAAGCTGGAACAGTGTGCACAACAAAATATGTAAAATAATATTGGACTATAATGCAAAACACAAAATAAATATCCATGAGTGTACATTGTTATGAAATAATAAATCAATAAATGAAATAAAATAGACAAAGCTCCCCTATAGAAAAATGCTGAACAGTTTCTGTAGAATCCTGTTACCTGTTACCAAAATATTCTGTTACCCCAGAAGGTGAAGCTTAAGCCCCCCCCCCGCCTTAAGTATGAGCTGCACACATAACCATCTTCCAAAGAAAACTATACGGAAAGGGGGAAAAAGAGTAACTTGGTGGTGGGGAAATCCAAGTTCGCATTAATCATGATGCCATTTCGATAGCATGCATCCTTGATATCATGTGATGAAAATGGCACTTGGCTTCTGTGGTCTTCTTCCCCAAAACTCACAAACCCATTTGAATCCCATATAAAACGTTAGCTAAATCCTAGTAAGGGACATTTTGCAAAATGTGTGTTCAGTACTCCTCTGATGTGTCAAGGTTGTCAAAAGCAAGGAAAGTCGGAGAAGCTGCCCAGCCCAGAGGAGCTTCAGGAGACATAGCAACTAAATGTGACGTGGCACCCTGGACAGGATTGTGGGATGGGGAGATGCCATTAGGTGAAGACGAAGGAACCCTGAATAAAGTTTGGGCTTTGTTAATAATAGTGTGTTAATGCTTCAAATTTATCAGAAAGAAAAAAATGTGTTTTAAATTTTTCAATTTATGTGATCTTTCTCACAGTGCTTCACCTGAAAACTGAAGCTAGCGTAGCTCCCAGTCATGGTCTTAAAACAGCATTAAGGGGCGCCTGGGTGGCTCAGTGGGTTAAGCCTTTACCTTCGGCTGAGGTCATGATCTCAGGGTCCTGGGATTGAACACTGCATCAGGCTCTCTGCTCAGCAGGAAGCCTGCTTCCCCCCCACCTCTGCCTGCCTCTCTGCCTACTTGTGATCTCTCTCTCTCTGTCAAATAAATAAATAAAATCTTAAAAAAACCCACAAAAAACAGAAAAACCAAAATAACCAGCATCAGCTACTCTTCTGTGGCTTTGTATGAAGCACTGTTAGGGCCAAGCAACAATAACTTACCTGCTTGTTCCAGGAATACCTGATCCTCAGAACTAAGATTGTGAGTCAGCTCAAATAGTTGATTTAACCAGCAGCTTACTCATCAAAAGATTTGTTTCAAGGAGCTCACCAACCCAAAGCTGACAGAAAGTCATAAAGTCATAAAGTCAGCCTCATCTCAAACTGCCCCCTCACCCCGTGAAACCTTCCATAAGATCATCCCGTGCAGACCCTGACTTCTGCTTTCTGAGACACTGCTAGGACTACTGGGGTGGCCAGGCCTCATACTGCAGCAAATCAGAAAACTGGGGTTTGTTTCTTAACAGGTTTTCCTTGGGTCTTCCGAGTGTTGGCAGTCAACAGTAATGAGGTGCAAGTAATAAGATGAGGGCAAGAGAACTGTATCTTTAAGGATGTTTCAGTATCTTCCACTTTAACACAATTGCCTTTCAGATAAATACTCAGTTGAATCAAAGTTCAGCTCCTCCAGGGGTAGCTCCTAATCCTTTCACTTCTCCTGGCCCAAGATGGTGACTGTGGATGGTTTTGGCTTTGGATGCATGGCAAAGGAAGGGGGGAAGCTGCTCCTGCAGATCCCTGTGGGCCCTGGGACTTGTACTGCTGACCAAATCTGCAGCTCATGGACATGTATCTGCCCCGATATTGAGCAGGCTGAGTGGTTCTCCCTCCCTAGCCCCACAGATTCCTCACATTCCAGCTTTATCTGCCAATTTGGTCTACAATCAAGGTATTAATCTTAGCTAGAGAGTATTTTGTCTCCACCACAGTGGTGCTGCCCCACAGACCTGACAGTCAGCATGTGAGCTGTCCCCATACTTGCTGTGAAGCAGGTGAGGACGTGTGTATCCTTCCTATACTACACAGCAACGCAGGTGGGCTCAGAAGGCTAATTTAGGCCTTACTCCACCTAATCAGGCTGATGTGCCATTGTTACTCAACTGTGCCCAGGCCTCATGAACGTAGGGCCTCCCTCTGAGTGCCCTCCAGCCAGCGTTTCCAGTTTTTGTTTTTCTCAACTTAACTAACCCTCTCCCACCAAAGATTTCCAGCCCTAAGGAGATGGCATCACAGGTCACTGACCACTCGCTTCCTTTTGCTTTGAAGCTCTTCCCTCCCCAATGACCCTGCCTCTCAGACAGAAAATTGTTTCCCTTTCCTGTCTATCTGGAACTTCCCTGTACCACAGCCTACTCTGCTGAGGTGGCACAGTGACATTCATGGTGTCTGTGGCAAACGCAGAGAGGTACCGCTCGGATGCCCTTTCAAGAAAGAACTGGTTGCCCAGCCTCAAGGAATGTGGTGAACTGACAGCCTCCAGCTGTTTACTCCATTAAGTCTGCCATTGCCCTCCAGCTATGACACTTCTTTTAAGAGTGGCCTCAAACAGTGATGGCACAGTGGTACCAGGCCTTGGACATTTCCTCCCAACAAGAGACCACTCTGGTCAATCTTTGTGCCAGAGCTCCTTGCTGGTCTGAGAGAAGACTTCTCAGAGCTGGGTTGCCATTTGGGGCTCTTCCTTCTCCAGCCTCCTTCCTTACCCCCTCATTTCACAGGTGACAGACCTGCATCACGGTCTGCAGGCTCTCACAGACAATGCCTGCTTCTTGTCCACTTCATCCTTTGCAGATGTAAACCACAGTAAACCTCTTGCTCTTGTAACTTCTTTTTGACATCTTCTTCTTGGAGGACCCAACAACCAAGTCCCCAGGCAGCAGGAACAGGATGATGGATGGATGAGGGTGAATGCAACTTATGAAGAAGAGGATGAAAAGTCTCATGTTTTCACACCATGTTCACATCCAAGGATATACAATCAACTCTCCTAAGAAAAAAAAAAAAGCTATGCTGGATATTTTCCTTTTGCCTTCCAGATACAATACCCACCTTTCCCCAGCCTCCCCAGCTGGGGAGCCTGATCCCCTCTGGCTTCTGGCTGGGCTCAGCCAATGGGAACCACCAGCAGGAGACTGGAGGTAATCTCCCCAGCTCTCTCCCCACTAAGTAACCCTGCTTTGGCTGTGTGCCACTACTGGAGGTCTGAGCATATGCCAGGGGCAGAACTTCCCCTTGTCCCATCCCACCCAGGGGCCCTAACACCGCCCCACTGCGGTGGTCCGGTGGAACTGCACCCTCCTGTGGTTTCCCAACACCCTTCCCCGTTAGGTGCTCCTGCCAGAACCCAGACTGACTAAAGCAGAGGCCAAACACAGTTGTATTAAATTGTCCGGATTCACTGGGCACAAGCTCATTTATTTTGACAAGAAAATTCTAAATTTCTAGGTTCGAAGATCCTACTATTTCCAACCAGTTAAGAAGGAGAAACATGAATAAAAGCCAATTCAGATTCTGTTCAGTGAATGTGTTGAGATAACTATTGAAATAGAATCTATCTGAACCTTATTACGGCTATTTCCATTTACCATAATGAGTAACATAGAAGCTGTCAGATGGGGCCAAATAAACAGTCATATTAGAGCTTAGTAAAATTCCTCATACTACACGAAATAAAAGGTCCTGCCTGGATCAAAATCTCAGGAATAAAAAAAATGGGATCCTTCTGGCTAATACAATTGTTTTCTGTTCTTGAGCAAGTATCTCCATCCCAAGTGGGACTCTGGTTTCTCCCACACATTGAAGGGTGAATTGAAAAGTCATTTAGGACAGTGTTTCTAAAATTGTGTATTTCTTTATATTTTTTTCATGTTTCTTTGTTTTTCAACTTCTCCTTTGAGAAGTTAAGAAAGTTTTGAACTTTCTCCTCAGACACTATAGGAACGTGATCATACTTAGAAATTAATGGCTATGGTTTCAGAGAATTTTGGACAAGCTTGTATCCTATAGTTCTTGAGCTTCAAATTATGAATTTTTGAACCACAGGCAGGTAAGGAAAGAGCACAACGCTAAAGGACTGGGTTTGTGGGCCACGAACTGGTGTAGACACTGGCACACACAGTACAGCTGCACACACGTCCATGCACACACAGTACAGCTGCACACACGTCCATGCACACAGTACAGCTGCACACACATCCATGCACACACAGTACAGCTGCACACACATCCATGCACACACAGTACAGCTGCACACACATCCATGCACACAGTACAGCTGCACACACATCCATGCACACACATCCATGCACACACAGTACAGCTGCACACACATCCATGTGCACACAATACCCGCAATTCAACAACAGAACCTTGAATGGAGTCCAGGAAACAAGACACCAAATCCACATTGATATAGGCACATCTGTGTGTGTGTGTGTGTGTGTACATTCAAAACATCCACATGTCATTTTTAAGTAAATATTTCCAGAAAAATCTGTTTTTATTACACAGATTTATAGCTAGTAAAATTCAGTCCTAGATTTTCTAACAGACTCTTGGCTTGTTCTAATGCTTACCCAATTCATACAGATGATGTCAGGAAATATGAGTGTTTCCACCAGAATGTACCATGTGCCTCTTAAAGTCAAATACTGGAATTAAAATCATAATCTTCACCCTTTTCTGATGTTCATCCCATCTCAACCTAGGGTAACCTTTCTCAGTTTGGGGGCCACCATTGATAGATTGCCTGAGCTGGAAACATGAGTGGTTTTGATGATTTGTCTCCCTCATCAACAAATCCTAACAATTATGTCTCAAAGGCATCTCAGATGTGTTCTTCCTTCTCCCCCTCCAGGTCATTCATTATTCAGCCCCTCATGCATACCATGTAGTGATTCTATTTTCCCACTTCGTTTTATCCCCACACTGTTGGTTATCTTACTGAAATGCACAGTTGAGCTGGCCATTGGCTACTCCTGCCTAGAACATCAGAAAGGTCCTTTCTTTATCTCTACTAGTAAGAATATCTAAGCTTTTCACCTCCCAAGATGCCAAGAAGCCTGTCACTTCTGGACCTCTAATCATCCCAGCCCCTCTCCCCTGCGTGTCCCTCATTTATACACTAAATCACTGCCCTTTCTCAATGCTGCACGGCTTTTTCAAACCTACATGTCTTTCTGCCCTATGCCTTGACTTCCATCTGCCTTTTATAGGGCCTTCTCATCTCTTAATTGTCTGCCTAGATGCCATGTCTTCAGTGGCCCTCATTGACCATGCCAAGCCAGTTAATCACTCTCCTTCCTACTACTGGAACACACCTGGCCTCTATGATAGCACCAGTTAAAGGTGGGGTGATGTTTGTCTATACCTCTCTGTGTCCCCAAGACAAGGTCTGCTCCCTGAGATGGGGCCAGATATTCAACTAATTCACTGTGTTTTCCTGATGCCCAGCATATGTTAGTCACCCCAAATTTATTGATTGATTGAATAAAGGAATGAATTTTTACATCCCTTCTTGAGAAGTACTATCTCATTTATTTCTCTAATATCCACATTGAGACAACAGACCAAGTGATCTTATTGAATTACCTTTTATACGTTCTCAATATTTCTATGAATTGGGTTATGAATTTTCTGTTCTGATCAGAGGCAAATTAAGAGGTGATGGAAGTTCTATTCTATTCTATCTCTAAGGCTTTCCTAAAACTCAAGTCACTGACAGCTTCAGTGTTGCCTATGTCCTATGCACATATATCTAGACAAGCATACGTGCCTGCATTCATGGATAGACACACATGTGCACATACGAGCACACTTGGGTATGCATGTGTGTGCACATGGGCATGCATGTTTACAGGCAGGTGGGCATCCATCCATGCATACACTTGCTTGTAGAAACAGCTAGAGGAGCCTCTGCATAAGCACACTTATGAAGTGCTTGGTTTTCTCTAGATGCTCAGCTGTTTCCCATATATCCTCAAATTTAATATCATCACAACCTTGGAGATAGACATTATGTAAAATGTGGGTGTGTTTTATAAATACGGTGAGACCTAAAATGGTTGAGTAGCTCGCCCCCAGCCAAAGGGCCATTACAGGGCTGCACTGGGTTTCCTGAGGCAGTGAGGTAGAAATCCATTCATTCTCCACCTAGATGCTTCCCTCTAATGCATTCCACCCAGTACAGCATCTTTCTCTAACTCTCCAGGCAACTGATACAAGTTGGCTGCTGAGTGGGTTTGTATCTCCCACAGCAGGTTTACTATTTGTTGAAAAGTAGCTAGGGAAAATGAGGACAATCAGGCAACCAGAATTGTAGCCTTTGGGGCAGAGGCTAAGGACACTCTATCGGGAGAACATGAATGTGCACCAAGATTGGGGTTATCAGGAGCTGAAATCAGTTTATTGCTATACAAAATGCCAGGTTGAAGCTTGAGCATCAGGGAAAGTGAGTGTTAACAATGAACAGACCTGAAATTCTCTTGCAGATAAACTCCAGAATTTGCTGAAAAAAATAAATGTATGTTTATTTCATATTTTTACATTCCATACATATATATATAAATTTTATATAATTTGTACAAAAAATAAAAACACCTACATCTGTAGATGTACAAGCACATCCACCCACCCCACCCCCTACACACATTTCCCCTTATAAATATTTACACATTCATCCTCAAATTACATTTTACAGAAAAAAAGTCCTACTTTATTATAACATTTTTTATTGAGGTATAATCACATGTAACATTATATTAGTTTCAAGCGTACAACATAATGAGTCAATAGTTTTATGTATTGAAAAATGATCACCACCATAAGTCTGGTTAGATCCACCTATTTGCTAATAGACCTAATAATGAATCTTCTTTCATAGATCAAATCCTAGCTGCTTCTCTGCAGATTACAGTGTTTCCAACTAAAACAAATCAGAAGCACAAAGCAACTAGATTGCTCTACCGACTTGCTCTAATAATACCAAAGGACACCTAAATTTTGCTGTGGTTACAAATCTGCCATACATCTAGTGAGGGACCCAACAACCTCCTGTAGCAGTGAGAGGAAAAAACAAAAATTTAGAATGCATTTCTTCATTTTCTAAAAGAAATAAATAATGCAAAACAAAGCAAAACGAAAAACAAAACTAAGGGCCCTGAAGGTAAATCCAAGTCAACTTTGAGATCTGGGAGCATCATGCTATTTGAAGAATTTGGGAAATGTATTTAAGTTGACTGTTGGTCTAAAATGTGTGTTCGTAAGTTAATCACTGACAGAGCTTGAGATACTCAAAAAGCCTCTGTGAATTGCCTTCAAATCCCTCCCTCAGTGACAGGGAGCACAGTCCCTCCAGACTGCTCTAAATGTCTACCACTAGTGATAAAAGAGCAGGTTGAGGACACATAGCCCACTCAGGTGAAAAGCCCACTCAGGTAGATAGCACAAGTCAGATAACAAACAATACTCTTCAAAAAAAGGAAGAGCCATTTCATTCATTCCCTTTATCTCCATAACTTCCAGCTTTTGTTCTTAGCGCAATGTGCCATAAGTATGCAGAGAAAACATTTTATTTCTGTCACTGGCCCTGAGACTCACAAAAGAGAAAGAGCATTGGACTGGCAGCCTTGCATCCACAGTTCCAGCTTTGCCCTGAGAGGAGCTAGTTCTGTGACCTTGTTCTAGTCCCTGAATTTCTATGTATCTTGGTATTCCTTTCTGGTATGGGATGGACTAGACAGCTGAGGAATACCTAAGTCCCATCTGCTTTAAAAGCTTTACCCTTTGGCCTTCCCCAACCTCTTCCTTGTTGTACCATCCAGAAAGAAGGAAACCTAATGTTTCTTGGGTTCTCAGGTTTGGATGTATTCTCCTTTTGAGCCCAAGACTTGCATCACCAAACAGAAAGTACTGACAGATGTTGGAGAACAATTTGCATGGTAACAAGAACTTCAGTGGCTCTTCCTTACTAGTCTCTGGAAGTATCAGCCTGGAGAACTCATTTTAAGACAACTGAAAAGTTTCCCCTTTTAAGCTGTAGGAAGTTAAGAACTTATAACAATTTTGGGCGGAAATCATTCTGAAGGCTGACTCTCTATTCTGCCTTTTTAAACAGAGTACCTCAAATCTGGATTGATTTGTAATGGCGCCTCAGGACCATTTCCATGAAAAATGTGTAATTATGCTCAGGCCTGTTATGGACTGAATGTTTCTGTCCACTTAAAATCCATATGTTGAAGCCCTTAAACCACAATATGATAGTACCTTTGAGAGGTGATTAGGTTGAGATGGGGTCATGAGGGTAGGGCCCGCATGATGGGATTAATGCCCTTGTAAGAGGAAGAAGAGACATCAGGGTTTCTTCCCTCCACCAGATGAGGGAGGCAGCCATCCAGAGCCCCACTGTGCTGGAACACTGGGACTTCCACCCTCCAGAATCGTGAGTCACAGATGTCTGTTGGTAAAGCCAGCCAATCTATGGGATTCTATGTGTAAAAAGGAGGCACTAGCAAGTGCCCATCAGCATCCTCACTGAACTGAGTGCATGTGCTGAGCCTATGGATGGACCATCTTTTTTTTTTTTATATAAGATTTATGTATTTAAGAGAGAGAGAGAGAAAGTGAGCACACAGTCTGGGGAGGGGCAGAGGGACAGAGAGAGATAAATTCAAGCTGAGTCTTCCCTGAGTGCAGAGGCTGATGTGCAGCTTGATCCCATGACTCTGAGATGACAGACTGAAGTGAAACCAAGAGTCAGACGTTTAGTAGACTGTGCCACCCAGGCGCCCCTGGATGAGCCGTCTTTTTAGCTACTGGAGAACTTTCTGCATGCCGTTCTTGAACATTCTCTGGCAGATAAGATGGATCTTCAGGGAACGGAGGTGGACATGGGACAGAGGCCATCTAAGAAGATGTTTGCTTGTCCTCAGTGGGGACTGTGAGGGAAATCTCATGAATACTACTGGGCTCTGCTCTGTCTGGCTGGTTTTAAAGTTGTTTTGCCTTCTTTCGGTTTTAGAATTTGTTTTGTCTTCTTCTGAATGATTTCTATCTATCAGGTTAAAATCTGTCATGAATGAGGATGAGTCTCTGATTTAACCCCCCAAATTCATCCATTGTCATGTAACAAACACTCCAAAATCAGTATAAAATCACAAGAATTGTGTGTTGTGATCTTGCATGGTTCTGGAACATGACCGGGCACTTACCCAGCAGGTCTCACTTGGGATCTTTTGTGTAGTAGCATTCAAGCAGCAGTTGGGGCTGGAATCAGACTCAAACAGTTGGGGATCCTCAGGCTTCTCTCTGTCTCTGTCCCTGTGTGGCCTCCCCTTATGGTTTTGATCTTGGGGGTCAGGGCTTCTGAGGTGGATATCCTGAGAAAGAGCACCAGGTATGGGACACCTTGGGGACTAAGTCGCTTAAGTGTCTGCCTTTGGCTCAGGTCATGATCCCAGAGTCCTGGGATCGGGTCTCTCGTCAAGTTCCCTGCTCCCTAGGGAGTCTGCTTCTCCCCCTCTCCCCCACCCCATTCATGCTTGCTCTCTCTTTTTTTCTCTCTCTCACAAAAATAAATAAAATCATTAAAAAAAGAAGAAAGAAGAGCACCAGGTGGATAGCTGTGGATGGTACACACACCACTTCTGCCCCATCCTATTCATTAGAGGTGAATCACTAAGGCCAGTCCTATTCAAGGGGAGGGACTTTCCATGCCACCTCTTGATAGGAAGTTTCAAAGAATGTGGGGACATGTGTAAACCATCTCACAAGTCAAAATAGTGAGACATTGTGAGCCAGTCTCTGACACACTGCTCCTTCTCACTCTTCCTCTTCTTACCATAGGTCACAGAAGATAGAACAAGAAAAAAGGTAGGAGAGCATTGTAGTCCCATTCAATCTTTGGAATGCCTCCCACCACTGCTGCATTTTTACAGAGGAAGCACTGAGGCTGCGGAGTCTAGATCATCCAACCCTTCTTTACAGCGCAGCCAGCAGTAGGAGCTCAGAATTCTTTGATTTCTTATGGAAAACAAGAGAATTAAGTGATCCACACTACTATTGCCATGGTAGCTCAGGGGGACTGCGTCCCACACTGACGGGTTTCCTGCCTCTGGCACAGCCATGCTGAGGCCAAGGCCCACTTGTTTGTGACATTAACGACGTTATGGAGAATTTATGGTGGGCTGAGTGTTGGAGAAGAATTGTGGTTTCCAGACTATCCAGCAATCCTCAAATTGCTGTAGTAGGGTGTGCTTTTCCTCTGCGATGGAGATTCATATACAGGATGTTTACTAAGGAGAAGCTTTAGGACCAGGACCTGTGGAAGGAACCCTCAGTGGGTTCTCAGAGTGGTCCTGAAAAGGCCTTTGCAGACATGCGTATGTTGTCCTGAAAGGGGCATGAGTTGGGCTCACAATGGGTCATACAGCAAAGACAGTCTGTTGGTGACATTCCCAGCAGCTGGGATTCCTTCCTTAAAGGGGTGCAGCTTATCGTACTGATTTATTGTGAATCATAAATGACAGGGTCCTGGCCCTTGGAGATTCTGATTCAGTAGGTCTGCGGTGGGACCCGAGAATCCACATTCCAACAGGGCTTCCTGAGGCTTCTTACTCACAGCTGGATTTCCTCATGCACTGGCCCTATGGTGCCAGGCTCTCCTGAGGCCAACAGAGATACCAGGATAGTCAGTCTGAAGGTGTTCCCTGATTTGTTAGAATGTAGTGGGCATCAGGAAGTCATATGCAGCAGAGGTGAAAATCAGCCCTCGGGTTATCCAGATTCCCCCAAGTCCACCATTGAATTGTCCAAGCTGGGATGTGTACCACTCCCACGAAACCAAGAATTGGCAGGGTCCTGCGTCTTCCTCCTACAGCTGGCACGTTCCTGCCAGCCTTATCATTCCTGACGGCAAGCTTTCAAGGAGGGCCCACTGAATTGAACTTTCAGCTCACTGAATTGGCTCATTCCCCAGCCGAAGAAAACAGCCCTATTATAAACACACAAAACTTGAGTTGGAGCGGGAGGAGGAGTTACAGCCTCTTGCCTAAATCCATCCTGCAAAATTGACTTTTCTGTCAGTGAGAACACAGCTCTGCTTTTACTTCTCCTGTGTGCTTTGGCAGTTTCAGCACGGCTGTAAAATTTATCCAAGGAAAACTGGCATTTATCTTGGGTTCACTTGCACCCGGCAAAACTGATAAACAGATGGGGGCTCGCCAGGCCACGGTTAATTTGGTTAGCACTTTACAAAATACAAATGTCACCCTTTATTTCTGCGGGGATTATTTATGGCTAACTGGGAAGTTATTGGTCTGTTATGTTCTAACAGGATCATTCACACCATTTGAAGGATCTACTTCCCAAATTTGGGGAGGTCTATCCATTATAAAGTGTGGAGGGAAGGGGGGTAAGTATTCAGATTAGAAAGGGGCTTTCTGGCATTGTTGGCAATAAAGGAATAAAATCACCCTGCTGGGTTTGCATATGCACACACAGCACACTTATCTGTAAGGGTCATGGAGTAAAAGAGAGAGAAAGAGTGGGGGGTGTGGAGAGAGAAAGGGAGAGAAAGGGAAAGAAAGAAAGAAATCAACAAGCTCCGATGGGAAGCTTGCAAAGGGGATCAGAATTCAGACCAAATGTCCCACCCTGGTGTCTCAGAGTTTTTTTTCTTTTGTGTCCCAGCTAAAGGCACTGGGAGGATCAGAGACCTCATCCCAGCTCTGTTTACTTTGGGAACAATCGCTGATGTATGAATAATAATGCCTCCCTGTGACCAAGACTAATTGAATTGCAGCATGCTGGCGCAGTGAGGGGGCTTCCCGGGCCAGTCCATCAGGGCGGCTTCTCAAGTAGCCGCAGACAGTGATTGATGCCACGGAGCTTCGAGCTTCTCAACGAGCATCTTCCAACACCTAAGAGCAGGGGTATGAACCTGCATTCTGAGTTTCTATTAACCAGGGCCTCCTAGGGAGGAGGTGAATGTCAGGAGTCAAAGACGGGCTTGACAATTACAAGGGAGAGGGGGACAGACCCGTCCCCAATCTTCTATTTCTTACCTGGTTTTAAGTGAGTCGTGGTGGGGGGTGGGGGTGCGAATGAGCCCGGTGACATGCGGGCTGTGGTGGGGCCGCCTCTGCTGAAGCCAAGCCCATTGAAAGTATTTGGCTCCGTTGGGGTGCAGTGGCAGTCCCCACCGGGAAAACAAAATGGGTAAAACAACCAGAGATTCGTTCCTTAAGAGGATGTTGTGATGCTTACCCGTAAGATAGGAGGGAGGCAGAAGACAAGAGAGAAAGGGAGCAATGGAAGACAGTCTATGGCCATGTCTATATTCCAACAATGGATCACACGCGGACCCTAACATTTGGCCGTCCCGGTTGTCTGCGCTCTGTTTACACAGCAGAACCATGCAGCTGGGACCCCTGGCTCAGTCGGACTTTGTTCTCACAGCAAGAAGCTGACCCCTAGTGAACTGCAATCGGGAAGCTTTCGCTGCCCACCAGTCTCTCTGGTGGTCTAGACACGGTGGAAGTTGTGCAATTACAGGGTCACCGGTTTCCATGTCCATTGGATTTAGCCAGGCCAAGCCCCAGATTGGCACTTTGTGTGAGACCTGTGCACATGGTCCTGGCTGCTCTTGGTGACAGAGGCTAGCTGGCAGGGTGCTTGGCTGCGCCTCCTTCCTTCCTCCGGCTCCTTGGAGCTGCCCTGGTGGGGAGGCCTGGGGATCACTGCTTGATGAGATCCAAAATCCCAACCTTTTAAAACCCTCCAAAACATTTCCTTATTAGTTTTTTCATCAGCTTACTGTGCTTGAAAAATGAATCATTCTGTCGATTTTCTTTTTTAAAGATTTTATTTATTTATTTGACAGAGAGAGATCACAAGTAGGCAGAGAGAGAGGGGGAAGCAGGCTCCCTGCTGAGCAGAGAGCCCAATGCAGGGCTTGATCCCAGGACCCTGAGATCATGACCTGAGCTGAAGGCAGAGGCTTTAACCCACTGAGCCACCCAGGCACCCCTCTGTTGATTTTCTGAAATTGCTGTGAATATTAGGCTGACATAGGATTACAGAAACAAAAGAAATCTAGGTGATCTGACTGAGATGAATTATCACTTATTTTTTTAATGTAGCCAAACTATTTTCTATGTGCATGCACCTCTGCAGCAAAAGAACTGGACCCAAATGGTCTAGGTAGGGATAAAGTTGTTCATTAAAAAAAAAAAAAATTAGCCATCTACATCACTACAAATAGTTATTTTATTGTGCAAGAGCTTCCTAGCCCTATTTTCCTATTTAAGAATGAGACCAAAGAAGCAGATGCATTACAAAGAAGGGCCACATGTACCCCAATGTTCATAGCAGCAATGGCCACAATTGCCAAACTGTGGAAAGAACCAAGATGCCCTCCAACAGATGAATGGATAAAGAAGATATGGTACATATACACAATGGAATATTATGCCTCCATGAGAAAGGACGAATATCCAACTTTTGTATCAACATGGATGGGACT
>CM053610.1:38596121-38617933 GCA_028646535.1 Procyon lotor
TCTCTCTTCCCGTCGCTTTAAATTCACCTTTTCCAGACGTCCTACCTCCTGAAAGTGGTCGATTTTCTGCTCCTAGAATTGCTGTTCTTATTCTCTTCTCTCTGCTGTTGCGTTTTCCGGCTTTTAGAGTGATTTCCTCCTCTTTAGCTGGACTTCTGATTCCCAGGGCTCTCTGTGCCTCCTACACCTCCGCCATCTTCGAGAATCCCCGGAAGATGTATTTTCTGTGAAAGACAGTCACATCAATTACTTGAAACTATAGAGAAGTAATGGTACTTTGTTATGCTTCCAGTGTGCTGTGTACCGAGTACTCCCTACATTCCAAGTTCATTTGAATCCTCCTGCTAATCCAGGAGGTAGGTGTCATTCTTCCCACTTTGCAATTGAGGCAATGGAGATGCAGACAGGCCAAGTCAACACCAGGTAGTCTGACCCAGATCTGTCCTCTCACTGCCCACCACAGAATCCCCTGGACTCAACCCTAACAGAAGCATTCTGCACATTCGTCCCTGGGAGATGTTTTGGAGTTTCTGGATGACATTTATCTCTCAGACTTGAACAACATGCAAGAGAGGGAGCATTTAAAGACTAGAAGAATTTGAATATGGCAAATAACAAGGCATGCTGGAGATGTCCAGAAGGCCCTTTGCTTTCTTGGGGTATGAGGCAATGTGTAACAAAGACAAGATTCAGGTCTGCAAATGACAAGTCACCTTTCTATATTCCACAAGAGGGAGGACATTTCTGGACATTTCTGACAGCTTTGCAAGCTGCCTTAATCAGTTAGCTATCATGATACAAATTGGTAAAGCCTTTTTCAGACTTCATTAAAAGGTAAACGGACATACCCTTTTTATTTAGTAATTCTGCCTCTGTATGTTTGCTCAACAGAAAAATAGAGTTTTGCAAAGATCCATCCAAGCAGGGTCACTGGGGCTTTTTCTGAAATAACTGAGTTCCAAACACCAGAAATGTCCTTCCAGTGAAGACTATTGAAATAAACTACATTTCATACAGTACATCTCTGCTAAAGCAGTAAGTTGCAGCTGTATAACCTACAATGGAAAATTATTCTAGCTATTTTATTATTAAGTAAATAAAGAAGTACATAAACAGAAACATCCTCCTTTTATGAAATAATTGTTTTGTGAAAATATAACCACACACAGATATCTGTGGAAAATGTTCTGGAATCAAATCCTCCAATCAGTGAAGAGTTAGTTACCTCTGAGGTTGTGATCAGAAAGGATGCCCACCATCTATGCTATGTTGACCTGCATTCTTTAAATCTTCATTTTTAATGAGTATATATATTTTAACAGGAAATGAAGAGATTCAAAAGTTACTGTGTTTTTCAGAAAATACTCTGTGATCATTGCTATCATCCAGAAATCCTATTTTAAAACTTATGCACTGTGAAGTCATCTAAGCTAATTCCTCTTAAAAATTAGAATATTTCAGGGGCACCTGGGTGGGTCAGTTGGTTAAGTGTACTATTCTTGGTTTCAGCTCAGGTCAGGATCTCAGGAATGGAGCCTCATATTGGCTCCATACTGGCCATGGAGCCTGCTTGGGATTCTCCTTCTCCCTCTATCTTTCCCCCACCTGCACTCACACATCTTTTTCTCTCTTAAAAAAAACAGAATATTTCATTACTCAGTGGATAATTATATCTGTTACTATGTTTTCATATGCTGTTTCTAAGCCCTCTTTCCCTACTGCTCTGAAGTGTGTAATTACATTAATAGAGTCAATTCTCATTATTCACAGATTCCATGTTTGTGAATTGACCTACAAGCTAAATTTATTTGTCATCCGCAGATCAGTACTCCCAAAGCTTTGGGACCATTTGAAGACGTACATAGTAGGCAACATTTTTAAGTTGCTCCATGTGCATATCTCCAGCTAAAGTCAAATGAGGCAATGTTTTGCTTTCTTGTCTCAGCTCTCAGCTATAAACAAGTGTCTTTTCCAAAGTCTGTTTAGTGTGTTCTGTTGTTGGCATTTTGTGCTTTTGTGGGTGATTCCCCTTTTTATTTTTTTTAAAGATTTTATTTATTTATTTATTTGACAGAAAGAAAGAGATTACAAGTAGGCAGAGAGGCAGGCACAGAGAGAGGGGGAAGCAGGATCTCCGCTGAGCAGAGACCCGGATGTGGGACTCGATCCCAGGACCCTGAGATCATGACCTGAGCCAAAGGCAGATGCTTTAACTCACTGAGCCACCCAGGCGCCCCCTAATTTCCTTTTTTAAATGACCCCCAACCATAAGGCCAGTGCTGCCTTACTGTCCTTATACACAAATAGACTGTGATATTCCTCATGGAGAAAATATGTAGGTTAGCTGCGCTTTGCTCAGGCATGAGTTATATAACTGCTCTTGGCCATGAACTCAATGTTAGTGAGTCAACAATATATATAAAAGAAGGTGTCTTATTTAATTAAATAGAAATGCTCATAAAATGAAGCTATGTGTCGATCAGTTGTTGGAATTATGACCAGATCCTGGCAGGAACCTAGCTCTATGTGTCTGCAGGAGCAAGGGTTCAGTTTTCTCTCATTCAGTATTTGCTTCAACCTTCTAGAACATAACTACCACAAAGGACAGGAGTTGACTCTACTTCAGTTTGGACAGTGTAGTCACACACAGGGGCTCTGAAGGTATGTGGGGTGGGTAAAATGAATTTAGAGATGTCTCCCCATCTCTTTCACCATGGGCAGGACCCAAGTCAAGCCAAGCCAATCCCCATGCTCTCAGGGGTGTCCTCTAGCTGGGCTGGTGTCCAGGCATCGAGAGGAGGATTTCCAGGGAGCTGGGCTGACTCTCGGAAGCCTCTGGGAGCACTATGATGTCTGCCTGGAGTCCCTTCTTGTGAGGCATGGAGATGGAAACACCCATGAGGGCAGTGAGTTGTGATGTCACGGAGCACCTGCAGGGGAGGCAGAGAGAATTGTCTTGTGGCTGCTCACTAATCAGGAAAAACAAATGATAGCAAATGCCTACACTAGAGAATTTGCTCTGAGGCTCGTTTTCAGGATAACTTGGCAGCTAACCTTCACCACATTGAACTTCTCAGGAGGCCCATAAGATTTCAGGGAAAGCAAATTGGTTTTAGTCATTTGGTAACCTCCATTGGGGTCCCTGGCTAAACTGTAGTCATTGTGGCCTTGATAATTGCCTTCTCATCCCCAGGGCAATCAAGTTAGTGAAAAAAAAAATCAAAATGGCATGAAGTTGTTTTCCAGAAGTACCAAAAATGTGTAACTGCTTCACCAGAGAAAGCCCGGAATTCTGGTGAAGGAGTAGGGATGCGTTTGCAGGACTGTAGAGCACGTTTCTCCTGCCCACACCCTCAATGTGACAGTACTTGCTCTTGCCTGCTACCACTGAAGCATATATATTAATTTAGAGGCAACTTATGTGAATCTACATAGGATTGCTGTCATTCATATATTTAAAATCAAATAGGCCGATCTTAACTAATGCCTTTTTTCCTTTAAAAATATTGCTACTGGGGCACCCAGGTGGCACATTCGATTAGGCATCCCACTCTTGATTTCAGCTCAGCTCTGAGCTGAAGACTCAGCTCTGAGACTCAGCCACCCAGAGTCTGACTCCACACTCAATAAGGAGTCTGCTTGAAATTACCTCTCCCTCTGCCCCACCCCCTCATGCTCTTTCTAAAATAAATAAATAAATCTTTAAAAAACTAAAATAATTGTTCCTAAGTGAAAATGCAAATTATAATATCCATTTCTAATTACAAACTCCATGGAGTAGCCTAAATAGATACTTGTATGGATTTTCAACTATCCTCATTGGCTTCCTTTATCTCTCCTCTCTCTTCTCTCTGTTACCTCTAAGGAAAATCCAGCCTCTTTTTCATAAAATGTCATCACTTAGCTCCTGCTCTGGCTTCATTTTAGGTTCCATCAGATCAGGTTGTAATGTGGAGATGGTCTATGGGGGATTCTGTGATGCTCTGTCCTCATCCCCCTTCAAAATAGGACCTGTGGCTTTGGCTGCTGGGAGGTCTTTCCAGGGATGCCAGAGCTGCCCAGGGACCCTGGCCTCAGGCCATGCCCTGCCCACATCCCATGACTGTTGGTTGTGTGTAGATATAAGCCTCACCATCTCTGAGACTCAGGATGAGCCAGCTTCAGAGCGACACCTGGCTTTCGTCAAACTTTTTCCATGTTCATATTCTTCGGTTATTTCTTCTTTTCCCCATTATTTACAAAAAAGACAAATATTTAAATCATTTGTGCATAATGAAGAGCCCAAGTTGTGGTGTATTTTTTCCTGCCTCTCGGAACAAGTCATATGCAATGAATTTCTTTTTTTTTTTTAAAGATCTATTTATTTATTTATTTATTTATTTATTTGACACACAGAGAGGGACCACAGGTAGGCAGAGAGGCAGGCAGAGAGAGAGAGAGAGGGAAGCCCAATGCGGGGCTCAATCCCAAGACCCTGAGACCATGACCTGAGCCAAAGGCAGAGGCTTTAACCCACTGAGCCACCCAGGCGCCCCCATATGCAATGAATTTCTGATGGCGTCCTCTTCCCTGTACTGTCTTTGGGGAAGCAGCAAAGTCCTTCAGAGGTAGGATATTTCCAACATTAGTGGTACACCCCTCTGTTGGATGTTTGTGTCACATGGCCACCATGTGATTTGGCAAAATGTACATTTGGCTTATGCATTCCTTGGGTCTTTCTTCCTCTAGTTTTTCTGGAAATTCATCAAATTTCCCAACTGATATAGACATTGAAGAGAAATGCACACGCTGTTCTGCAGGTGAAGAAGCTGGGCTAGAATTGGCCCAGAACAGTAGTTCTGATGCCTCTCCCCTCCTGCCTGCCATTTTATTTCCTTCAAAGCTTGATTCAATAATTGAATACTTTTCTTTCACTTTTCCTTCTAATATCAAGTAGATTGATTTTATTTTTCTAACTCCAATATTTTTAAATGATTTTTTTCATCTCTTGGGATACATCTCTTGGGATAATAGTGTAACATTTTACTGTGGAATTTTTGACATTTTGAAATAATTTCTAAATTTACATTTCCCTAAATTTGAATATCAATTATTTTTCTACTGGGTGAATTTTCCATAACAGCATATGAAATTTAATCAAACATTCATGTCCTAATTATGTTATGGATTATTAATGATAAGCAGATATTAGTTATCACACAATGATTCATGCTGTAATGAGGGTAATTGTCGATTTAAACTGGAGACTTGGCAGTCTTATCTTGGTACCTTCAAAAAACAACAGATGCTCTGGACATCATAAGAATAAGAAATGTTGGCACTAAGCCACTGATGATAAGGTTTTTAAAAAAAGTTTTTTTTTTTAAAGATTTATTTATTTGACAGAGAGAGAGATCACAAGTAGGCAGGGAGGCAGGCAGAGAGAGAGGGGGAAGCAGGCTCCCCACCAAGCAGAGAGCCTGATGTGGGGCTCGATCCCAGGACCCTGAGATCATGACTTGAGCCGAAGGCAGAGGCTTTAACCCACTGAGCCACCCAGGTGCCCCAGGTTTTTAAAAGTTTTACATTTAAAGATCCTCACTAATGAGTTCATTACTTACAGAATCTTTTTTTAGAAGCATTAATTATTTCAGGTGTTAGATTAACACAATCGTTTGGTTATTATCCTAATTCCTTAAGTGAAAAAGAAGAGTTACTTTACTTCCATTGTCAAAGTGTTGTGATATTCGAACTTCATTAGATCATGACATCTTATTGCCATCTGCTGGAAAATTCTCATAACAAATATATCATTCACCCATCTGAGGAGTCTAACAACGGTATGATAAAAATGGGGGGGGGGAATCAAAATGAAAAGACATCAGTGAGGTACAGCGGCTTCCCATGGGTGGGATGTTTTGTTTGGGCCCCAGTTTCACATGATGCCTGGCATGTGGCAGCCCTTGAGCGCACTGACAATGTCACTGATCAGATTAAGACAGTGCTCTTTTCTCGCTTGTTAAGATGTGGCAGCATTTACAAGAGTACACTCAATAAGGGTTAGTCTCTTTATTTGGCTCTTCATTTGAGAGGGGAAAACCCCCTTCTAAAGTTGCAAAATAACAAAAGTTTAAAAAAAGAGGATCTTATGTATGGAACAGTACTTGTTTGATATACCCTAATATGTAGGTTTAAAGCCAGCCACTAATGGGCAAGATCTGATTGTCATTCATCTTTTCATTCATTTAAAAACACTTGCAGGGCCCCTGGGTGGCTCAGTGGGTTAAGCCTCTGTCTTCAGCTGAGGTCATGATTCCAGGGTCATGGGCTTGAGCCCTATGTCAGGGTCCCTGCTCAGTGGGCAGTCTGCTTCTCCCTCTGCCTGCTGCTACTGCTGCTGGTGCTCTCTCTCTCTCTTTCTCTCAAGTAAACAAATAAGATACTTAAAAAAATAAAGATAAAAATAAAAACCCTTGCATCTGCAACATACGTGTCCATCAACAGATGAATGGATAAGCAAAACACAGCACAAACACAAAATGGAATATCATTCAGCCTTAAAAAAGAAGGAAATTCTGACATATGCTGCAATGTGAGTGAAACTTGAGGCCATTATGCTAAGCGAAAGAAGCCAGACACAAAAGAAAAAATACTACTTGATTCTACTTACCTGAGGTACTTGGAGTAGTCAAACTCACAGGGACAGAAAGTGGAGTCATGCCTGCCAGAGGCTGGGGGCGGGGTGGAAGAGGAGTGTGTGTCTAATGGGTTAAAGTTTCAGTTTTGGGAGATGAAAATGTTCTGGAGGTTGGTAAAGGATAAGGTGAATGTACTTAACACTACTGAACTGTATACTTAAAAACAATTACAATTGTAAATTTTATGTTGTTATTTGTAATAGACCCACAATTAAATTTTTCTAAATGACAGAAAGTTAAGGATTACGCCCAAGTTATTAAGAAAACGGAAAAGCCCATAAGGCAGAGCAGAGTTGGAAGCAGGAATTAAAGAGAAATAAAAATAGTTCCATGTATTTTCATACTTACCTTTTTCCAAAAGTAAAAAAAGAAAAAAAAAAAAAAAAGAAGAAAGCCAACACCAACAAAAACCAAGCATTTACTGAGTACCACTACATGCTGAACCCAGAGGATAAGACTACTATCGGGTGGGCAAAACATAAATAAATGTGAATGGAACAATAAACATGGAAGATCAGTGTTAACCATTCCAATAACTGCAGCAGGAAACAGTTTTGGAATAAGGAGGGCTAATCAAAGCCCATTCTTGGATATCAATCAATAAGCCCTTTTCCAGGGGTGCCTCGGTGGCTCAGTTGATTAAGTGACTGCCTTCAGCTCAGGTCATGATCCCGGAATCCTTGGATCGGGTCCCGCATTGGGCTCCCAGCTCCACAGAGAGTCTGCTTCTCCATCTGACCTTCTCCCCTCTCATGCTCTCTCTCACTCTCTCTCTCTCAAATAAAATCTTAAAAAAAAAAAAAAGCCCTTTTCCACTCTGCTCCAGCCTAAATGACCCTGTTCCTCTGGGTCACCATCTTTGGTGGGGCCTATACAGCAGGTCAGAGCCAAAAGACAGCTAAGAGAATGTGGAAGCCATCTAGCATGTTCACTTCAGTGTGAGAAGGCGGAGACCAGGCAGGGCCATTCCCACAGTAACCCAGAGAACACTGTGCCCCGCACGTTACTCCCCATCTCACGCCCTTTCTGCTGCCTAACTCACTTTCTCACACCTCTCTACAGATCAAACACCCTCATTTTTCTCTGTTCCTAAAGTTTACTGTTATTTATTTTATTATTTTTATTATTTTTTAAAGAGTTTACTTATTTATTTGACAGAGAGAGACACAGTGAGAGAGAGGGAACACAAGCAGGGGGAGTGGGAGAGGGAGAAACAGGCTCCCTGCCAAGCAGGGAGCCGGACGTGGGGCTTGATCCCAGGACCCTCAGATCATGACCTGAGCTGAAAGCAGACACTTAAAGACTGAGCCACCCAGGTGCCCCCTGAAGTTTATTTTTAAAAGAGAATTTTTAAACCATTATAGAGTTTATTGAATGCGTGGATGATTTAAATTGAAGAGCTGAAACGTGACTCCGCCTCTCCTCGGTTGGGTACCAACATTTCAGGAGGAAAAATCCATAAACGATGGACGATTGTTTTGTTTCGTTTTGTTTTTCCTACCATTTTCCAAATGGTAAGAATGAGTGTGAATGGAGAACAAAAAGAAAAAAGAAAAAGCTGTATGTTGTTATGTCGTTCCTATAATCCTGGTTTTTTTTACTGGCCTGACTTCAGGGACAGTCCCATGTTGCTTTGTCTGGGGTCTGTCCCTGGGCCCCGCAGCCTGCCTCCAGCGTGGCAGGGCAGGCCAAATTCCTGGAATTTGACGCCAACTTGGAACAGTCCTCAGCCAAGGACTGACAGGATTTGGTGAATAAATACCCTGACTCTCTCACTCCTCAGGTGGAGTAGCCCAGAAGTCTGTGTTCCATGCTGTCCTCAGAGGTCCCCCATGGAGTGAGGCCAGGTGGGGCACTGTGGCAATTTGCATCCCAACATTCCCTGAACTGGATGCCTTTCTTTCTCCGTTCAGCTCTGAGTGCTTCCTGGAATTACCTGCCGAGTGAACTACGTGCCTGGAATTCTCATCTCAGGATGTGTTCTCCTCAGACTCAGACACCCTTAGTGATCACTTTCAGAGTGGCTTGTAAATTTCTCTTGTTTAAAGCAAAAGCAACCAAACACGATGGCGGCATACAAAGTGAAGGGGGAACATCTCACCGCTAACTTTCCAGCTGCTTCCATTCAAATATCTAGCCAAAGTCTCAGGGTCTCCTTGTGTGAACTGGTTTACTCAACCCACGTATAGACCCTGAAATCCCTGACAACCCAGTTTGCATGACAATTTCAGGTCTGTGTACACTCCATAACTTAACTCTCCTGTAAAATTTCCACAGGGAAATCAACGTCTGCCTGTATATTTATTTGTTTGTTTTTTGAAGTCAGGTGGGCTGTCTGTATTTATCAACTTGGTCTGGCTTGCATATATATTGCAGATAAGGACAAATCAGGATACTATTCAGAATGTTTTCTCTTTAGATGGTTTCTTATTCTTAATATTTTCTTGGCTGGGAGGGAAGCAGAGCACAGAGACAAAGGCAGGAGGGATATGTTATTTAAATTTTCAGCAGACATTTTTACCCTTAAAAGGAAGCTGTTATGTTACATAAGAAGAACAATTTGGTTTCTTTTTTTTTAAAAAAATAGCAAAGCATCCCAGCCCTTTATTTTAGATAATGGAAATTAAATGGAATAAAAGGGAGAGGATATAAAGCTGGATTGTACACTTAAAATAGACTAACAAATTCCCATGATGTCAGACTGCTAAGCAGTCTCTAGATAGGGCCATTCATGACACCAAGCAAATGCCTGCTTGCCCCTAGCCTGGGTGATAGGAAGAGAGAACATAAAAACATCTAAACCTCAGAGTTAGATTTAATAAATACATATTGAATATCCCCTCTGTGCTAGCAAAAAGGAAACAACGGTGATTAGGACATTATATTCTTGATCTAGTACACATGATTTAGTACCAAAAAAATGTCAGATGTGCAAATAAATGTATTAGAATAGGATGGATGAACAGACATACGTATGTCATAAAAATAAAGAAATATGTATGTTATATACCAAGGTAGCAGAGTCAAGAGGTTGAATCAGTCTGGAGAAATTAAGAAAGGTTTTCTAGACAGCCTCTCCTGAGATGGATCTTGGAGGATGAGAAGAGTGAAGAAAGTAAGGAACGGCATTTCAGGCTGAGGGAACAGCATGTGCAAAAGAGTGGTGCAATATAGGAACCATATCAGGATGACCAACTAAGAATATAGTCCAGCAGCCAAGTTCTGCCCCCAAACCTAAAAATGACAGGATATGTAGTGTTTTGGAAAATCCATAACAGTGCTGGGAAACAAGAGGAAACTCTCAGTGACCTGAAACTTTGAGGAATCTTGGTAAGATGGATGACCAATAAAATTGGGTGAAAGGGAGATAAACCTACCCCAAGTGAAGGCAGAAAGACTGTGCTATAAAACAGAGACCAAGCTCTTTTTAGGATCCCATGCTCTGAGGCTGCTGACAGAAGAGACTGAAGTAGTCTCAAGTCCACCCGCGGATGGTATAGTTTGGAAACCTGAGTAAGAGCGACCTCACCACTCGTGGTTCAGTTGTGTTGAACAATAGCCAGCAAAATGGCCACTCAGAGGTGGGAGGAATGAGGACAGGGCCCTGTTCAAGATATGGGTAAGGAGTGGGGAGGCTCTGATACACAGAGAGAGCCCAAGTCCTCCAGTCTGAGGATAGCTCCATCCCACAATCTGGCCAGTTGGATGTTCCCCCCTCTAGCACTGAAAAAGGATGGGGCAGGTGACTCCTTAAAACATGGGTTAATAGGGAATATCAAGTATGAGAAAAATGTGTGACCAAGAATTATCCAACATGTAAGGGTAAATAATAGAGTAAATATTAAGCTCTTATTAAAAAAAAATCTTGGAAATGTGTTAACCCTACAACACTTACACACTGCCTAAAGAACTCAGTATTATTATGGCCAACAGACACATGAAAAATTCTCAAAATCAGTTGGCATCAGGGAAATACAAATCAAAACCACAATGAGATACCACCTCACACCAGTCAGAATGGCTAATATCAACAACTCAGATAACAGCAGTTGTTGGTAAGGATATAGAGAAAGGGGAACCTTCTTACACTGTTGTGGGGATGCAAACTGATGCAGTTAGTCTGAAAAAATGTATGGAGGTTCCTCAAAAAGTTAAAAATAGAACTACCCTATTACCCAGCAATTGCACTACTAAGTATTTATCTGAAGGATACAAACACAGTGATTTGAAGAGCCACACACACCTAATATTTATAGCAGCCATGTTCATAATAGCCAAATATGGAAAGAGTCCAGATGTCCATTGATGGATGAATATATAAAGATGTAGTGTACACACACACACACACACACACACACACACACAATGGAATATTATTCAACCAACAAAAAGAATGAAATCTTGCCATTTGCAACAACATGGATGGACCTGGAGGGTATCATGCTAAGTGAAATAAATTAGTCAGAGAAAGATAAATACCACATGATTTCATTCCTATGTGGAATTTATGAAACAAAGCAGATGAGCATAGGGGAAAGGAAGGAAAAATAAAATAAAATGAAAACAAAGAGGGAGGTAAATCATAAGAGACTCTTAATTGTAGGAAACAAACTGAGGGTTGCTGGAGGGGAGGTGGGTAGAGGGATGGAGTAACTGAGTGAGTGACGGGCATTAAGGAGGGCACTTCATATAATGAACACAGTGTTCTATACAACTGATGAATCACTAAATTCTACTCCTGAAACAAACAAACAAACAAACAAACAAACAAACAAACAAAGAACACAGTATTGTCTAAAAGAGTAGAGTTAAGGAAAGAAAGGTATGAGAATTTAAGGATTAACATTAGTCCCAGTGTGGTCTAGGCAAGACTGATCAGAATATGTGGACTAAGTGATTTTCAAAAAATAAGTTGTTTTGTCTCTGGAGCACACAAATCCCAGTTGTGCATATGAGGAACAATAATTGGCCTGTGGTCCTATGAGCATATGTGCCTCACAAGTTAGGGTGAAACAATTTGAGGATCTGTGTTGTGGAACATGGCATGGCACAGTTTATCATTTTAAGAGTCATGTGGTTTTGGTCTCATTTATCACAAGAGAGATACAAAATTCAGCAGAGAGAATCTGTAAGTAAAAGCTGGCTTGTTTACAAGAAAGAAATTTAAAATCCTCCCAGGACTAGTGAGGAGATCACTCCTGCAACACAAGAGTGAGCTATTATGGAGAAGAAACTAAATAGAGACGTTTGAAATAAGAATCCAGTTCTTCCCCCAGAGAGAATGTGCTGAATAGAGGATAGATACAAACAACCCCACAAATTAATGAGTTAGAAGCCAGAATAAGGGGGAGAAAGATGCACAAATAGAAGGCATAAAGTTTAAATGTGGTTAATGGATCCAAAAGATGCAAATTCCTTTAAAGGGCAGATGCAAACAAAATAATAGACATTGTGGAAGGCATAAGACATGCAAAGAAATAGTGCAAGAAGTTTCTCCAGAGCTTAAGAAGACCAAAAATAAGTAAGTAAGTAAATAAATAAATAAATAACCCTTTAAGAGTTTCATGAGCATGAAACTTATAAGGATGGACAAAGAGACACACCTACACTTTGAGTGAAATTGAGGAACACCAAGAGGGGAGAGTAGTTCCTGAGATCTAGAAAGAAAAATGAAGGTCCTACAGAGATAGCAAGAAACTGAAGACAATGTAGCAGCTGCACCTGGGTCCAGAATTCCATACTTGCCTAGAATTCCATCTACTGTAATTTAAGGGCTGGACAGTGAAACAAGGAATACGAGGGAAAGGGGGGAGGAGAAAAAAGAGAAAAATAAGGAGAAAAATCTCTTTACTGTTTAAAAATAATAGTCCAGAACTAAAATCCTGTAACAGTCCTGCCCAATAGAAATATAAGGGCAATATACTGTGGGCCACATCTGGAATTTTCTAGTAAAGCCACATATCAAAAAGAGTAAAAAGGAAAGGTAAAGTGAAATTTCACAATGTATTTTATTTAAACCATATATTGAAAGTATAATGATTTCAGCATAGAATTGATGTTCAAAGATGTTAGTGAGATATTTTACATTCTTTTTGTTTAAGTCTTCAAATATAGCATGGATTCTAGCACTTCTTCATTCAGAGCAGGTGTATTTCTGGAGCTCAGTAGCCACATAGGGTTGGTGGCTACTGTACTGGTTAGCAGTCCTAGATGATCTTGCCATGCTAGGAGGCAGGAGAAGGAGTAGGTAGAAAATGAAGTTCAAATAAAACTTAAATCCCAAGTAAAATTGGCAGAGAAAACTAACTCTCAATATTGATAAAAATAAAATTTTAATACCCTTAAACACAGTGTAAGTGATTATAAAAACAATCATCATAGAATAGAAATAAAAGATATAGTTTCCAAAACATTGCAAAAAAATCCCCATAAAACAAAGAAAAATCGATAAATCCCATAAAAGTGTGAATGCACACTTCCCCTCACACCCTCCCCCAGCTCCCTGTGGAAAAAAAAGTTTAAAAGTGAGATGGCATAAACATGTCCAAATAAATCTGTAATCACAACTAAGATGAAGCAATGAAATTCACCTATTAAAAGACAAGAGATGCTCAGACTGGATTTAAAAAACAAACAAACAAACAAACAAACAATGTTTTGTGACAAACACACTTGAAACAAAATGAAGAGAAACATTGGAAATAAAGAAACAGAAGAAATGTGCAAAACAAACACTAACAAGAAAAAAAAGACATATAGCTAATGCCTGACAAAATTCAGGCAAAAAGACTTTAAAGAGAAAATGATATTACATATCGATTAAAAAATGTACCAAGGAGATATATTATTTACAAAACTTTATGGATCCAGATAGTATAAAACATAAACTATGAAGAACAAAAGGAAATTTATAATTCTAAAAATATAGGTAAGAGATTTTAACACATTTTTCTTGGAATTCAACATATCAAATATGCAGAAATAAGTAAAAATAAAGGAGTTTAAATTACACCATTGATATACTTGATCTAAAAACTATGTATTAACCTTTCATTTCTAAAAGTAGAAAGTGAGCATTCCTTTCTCTTAATCAAACTATTAATTATAAGACACAAATCAGTAATGTACCAGCCTGCCACATCCACCCCTACCTCCAGCTGTTTGTCCCTCCACAGGGATTCTCCTCTCTGTGAGGTGGATCTTCATGGTTTTCTTGCTCTCGGGCTTCTGGATGGATCTGCTCCTGGAGAGACCTGGCAGGGGACCACAGTGGGTGGGGAGGAGAGTGAGGTCAATATTCTTCCTCCACACTCTCCCACAGCTCCTGTCAACTTGCTTGCTCACAGAGCTCTCTGCCTCTGGGGCCAGAAAACTGCCCTCCCTTACCCCTCCAAGCCTAGGGATGTTGCCATCTCTTGAGCAACCTTGACTAATGTCATCAGTATTTTGCCATTCTTGATTCATCTGCTCCCAATTCCAAGGCACGTATGCTTGGAATACGTGGGGACTGTTTTAAAGAAAATCCCGTGTTCTCCTTTCACTCCTGATTACTTAAGAGATATCTCAAATATGAAAAAAGTGGGGGCAGGATTCTTTTGATATAATCACCGTGTCATATGATCCTTAATCAAATAAAAAATAAATTAATGTTTTAAAGAACACAACATAAAAAAATGTCCTAATTAATATCTAATATCTAGATGCTTCTAAGTTTCCTTAATTATCCATATATGCTACTTCACAGCAGGATTTTCAGAAGTTTATTAATTGTAAGTATTTGTTATATCTCTTAAGTTTCTTTTCATCCGAAATTGTCCCCTTTTCTCTCATGTTATTGTCTTGTTAAAATCAAAAGCCTATAGAGTGTCTCATTCTGGGTTCACCTGACCTTGCCCACATGATGTTCTTCAACCTGTCCCCCCTTCCCCCATTCACCTATTCAGCCCATAGACTTGAGATTGAATGCAAACAGCTCATTAAATGCACGTTACTCTTTTTTTTTTTTGCAAGAATTCTTCATACATTGTGCTGTGTGTTTCTTACTACAACATGCAGAGCTTTGTATAATATCCACTTGTGTCACTTTCATACATCTTAATATTGATGAGTGTGTTCAAGTGAGAGTTTATGTTGAGATATATGGGAGGCCTTTGTTGCTTTTCTATTTTATGTACTTTTAAGACAGAAAATTCTTAAATTTTAAGAAAGATGAATTTTACCACATCAACGTTTGAAATTTTGTAGTGACACATATCCCCATGAATAAAAGTAAGACAGGTGATATACAGGGAGAAGGTGTTTTCAAAATACAAAAGAAAATAATTTTCTAAACATAAATAATTGCAAAGAAAGAAACACAGCTGATGACTAACAACTAAAAAGAAAGAAAAGTAACTATTAGGAAAGTAAGCAAAAGATGCCAACAGGGAATTCCTAGAAAAGGAAGGTGATCATCGATAAAAGCACAAAAAGTGCTCCTTTGCAGTAATAATTAGGGATCAAATTAAATATTAAGATACTATCTTTACCTTATATTACTGGTAAATTTTCATGGTTTGAAAATAAACATTCATTCATTTATTCAACAAATATTTTTGTGTACCAAAGCTGTGCCGAGCCTAATACTAGGCTTAGCTGAAAACCAAGTGGGTGGCCTATCTTTGAGAAACCTGCATTATTGAACAATCAATAGTTAATAAATAAATAGACATATAAGGGACAACTTAAGCTCTTATAATTACATCTTTGCCAATAAATGAACAATATCACTTTGTAGACTAGAGTCAGGGATTAGACGAGCTTTACAGGGAATGCCTCATAGGATGAAAGGTGGGTAATTGAGATGTTTCTGCCTATTTGAGTATCTGGAGGTGAGGAAGGTGTTGAGGTGGAGGTGGAGTGGAGAGAGCTTTTCAGAATGAAGAACCAGGCAAATATCCAAAGACTGGAATGAATCTGCTATTTTGGAGGCCTAAGAGGCCAGTGTGTCTGGAGCAATGTGACTGGTACAGTATACATCCTATTACATCATGTCAGAATTTACATAACTTTATCCATTTGTTAAGAGCAGGGTGAGAAGTGAAATCCCAAAAGTAGAATAAGATAATATCAGGAAAAGATCAAAATGACCACTTCAAAAAGGATGGATGTGACTTAACATGCTAGGAGAATCCCTGAAAACTTTGAAACAGAGCAGAGATGTGATCTGATTTTTTTTTTTAATTTATTCTAGGGCCAGGTGGACAAAGTATTGAAGATAAAAGAATGGATGCAGGGAGAACAGTTTGGAGCTGAAGAGAAGAGAATAGGCAGGTAGAGTCTCAGGTCTTGCCAGCAGACTAGATAAAGAAAAAAGAGAAAAGGAGGAACCAAAGATGGTTCCAGGTTTTGTCTTGGGCACCTGGGGGGAATGTTGGCGCCATTGACTAAAATAAATGGAGATGAGAAGAAGCAGAGGTCCCTGGAGTAGTTTCAATAGGACTGCTGGCTAACATGAGCCACTAAAAACAGCAGCAACAGTAGGAAACAATCAGGTTGGCTATTTTTGAAGAATGATTTAGGGAAAGGTGATTCTAGGGTTTACCTAGAAGTGAATACAGGGGTTCTTGCAACAGTTTAAGGAACTCAATAGTAAGACTCAAAACCAAGGTCATGGGAACAGTGGAAAAGAGAGGACAGTTTCCAGAGAAATGAATAAGGCAGAACATAGAAGTTTGTTGGATGGTTGGGGAGGGAGCCAGGAAGATAAATAAATTATCCATGAGGACTCCCAGATTTTTGGCCTGAGTCAAGGTGTGAATAGGGTATCAGCCAACAAATAAAAAGGTTAAAAATAATGGAGAACAAATATCTTTCTCTGGATAAAGCTGTACATTCTCAAGGATTAGGCCCAGGCCCAAATGGCGGTGGTTTGAAATGGACAAATTAATACAACAACAATGGTCACAATGGGAACATTGAAACCACTGGTTCATTCACTGATAATAGACTTGATTAACTTACTACAACATTGCCATTTGCTCCTTGAGAAATGGTGACAAAGAAATTTGATTCACTGATGGTAAAGTCCAGGATGTGAGAATAAGTAGAAGAATTACTTTATTTTCATTCATAAGCAATAGATAAGGATAACTTTTCAAAAACTGCTTGGGGTTGTGAAAGATAATGAATAGAGGACTGGGCAAGTTGTTTGATCAGAAGGTAAAAGAGGGTTCCTTTATAAACAGCCCATCCTCAGCACTGTCTTGAAGACACATAGGTAAGTCCCAATCAATTAAGCCCAGTTATTTATCAATAACATTAAATAACATCATTTACAAAGAGTACAAATTGAACATATTCAAGCACAAAGGTATTCAACTAATTACCTAATTGAATCCAATTTTATATTTATTTTCCTTCTTTTTTAGCATTGCTAAAAGAATATTTTTAATGGAAAACATGGAGGACATTATGAGAAGGAAGGGAGGGGTGAATGGGGGGAAACCAGAGGGGGAGATGAACCATGAGAGACTGTGGACTATGAGCAACAAACGGACGGTTTTGGAGGGGTAGGGGGTGGGGGGTGGGCGAGCCTGGTGGTGGGTATTGAGGAGGGCACGTATTGCATGGAGCACTGGGTGTGGTGCAAAACAATAAATCTTGTAACACTGAAAAAAATAAATAAATAAAATTATTTAAAAAAAATAATATTTTTAATGGACAGATGTATTTTGTTTTTTACAGTTTGTATCAAAAACTATCTAGGGAACTACTTAATTTCCTTTTACTCTAACAACTGGATGGATGCAACTCAAATTAATGGTCATTTATCACTAGTAATTACTCAGTATGGATGCCAGAGAAATATTTCAAGAAGTCATGCTTATACAGTGTCAAATACCAACTTTAAAAATTATTAATTCAACAATTTCAAATAGACTTCCAATCAAGAACTGAAGCAATTTCATAATGTGTCTAAATATTGACTTTTGTACTTCAACTTCTGGGAGTTTCAATAGCAAGATAAGGAAATACCAACCAGGGATTAAAATCTCAGTCATGTGACCATTACACATGACAATTTGTGTGATGGTACAGATGGACATGGAAATAGTGAGCACCAGTTAATCTGGTCTGTAATACCTTGTGTTTCTCTTACATCTCAGCTGGAGAAATGTGTTTTACCAGCTACCACTAATAAATATTTTTTTCCCTCTTTGTACTCAGGAAGCATTCATTATATGATACTGTGTTTTCACTCTAATTTGTACTCTGGTTACACTAAAAATTGCATATTATAATTCTAAGTGATATACCACATAACCCAGAGTGTCATACAGTCCCAGAGAGATGGTTGACCAGATGCCAAACATTGCTAGTGTGGCTTTCTTTCATTCCTAGAGAGGTTTAAAGGAGTTGTATTACTTCTTGAACTTACATTCCTACTTTCTACACCTTGAGGGTATTAAAGAATTTACACAATAGTGTTTCTCCATGTTTTATTAAAGATAAGATATGCCAGAATTACCTGGATTGCTGATTTGCTTTCTCCAGGACTTTCTAGCTCCTAAACTAACAAGCAAACAACCTGCTGTTTCTTTGCTTCTCTGAAACTTAAAATTACAGGTTACAGTATTTCCCAAATGTGTTGCATGTTTTAACCTAGAATTTCATGTGACCAGTACATATTTTTTTCTCTCATAGCTGACACATCCTGGGAAGCACACTTTTACCAACATGAATGAGATCTAGATAAGGAATAGCCCTGTCTGTATTAAACATGACTCACTTTTAAAAAGGTTATAATTTGACTCATTTTGCTTTCTAAAATGTAAGAATGAATAATTAATCAATAGATGTAGACAGACACAAATTTCTTCAAATCGTGTCCCTGAAGTTCACTGATGCTCATGGCTTTATCTTCTGAGATAAGGCAAGGATAGAAGTAAGACCATTTTCTGAAAAATGAAATTAGTAGAGAGTACTCCAGCATAGTCAAACCTATCTTCCTATCTCAGTATTAAAGACATATATTAGGAAGGACAAGTTAATAAGAATAAGCATATTAAAAATAAATTATCAAAAATAATAAAATTTTTTATCTTATTAAAAATGGGTGAGAACATGAAAAGACATTTCTCCTAAGAAGACATTCAGAAGCTCAATAGACACACAAAAAGATACTCAACATGACTAATCATCAGGGAAACACAAGTCAAAACCACAATGAGATATCACCTTACACTTGTCAAAATGGCTAAAATAAAAAACACAAGACTTAATGAGTGTTGGTGAGGATGTAGAGAAAAGGGAACCCTCATGCACTGTTGGTGGGAATGCAAATTGGTGTGGCCTCTGTGGAAAACAGTAAAAGGTTTCTCAAAAAATTAAAGATAGAAACCCCAAAGGATCCAGTAATTTTACTATCGAGTATTTAAACAACAACAAAAAAGCCACTAATTTGAAAAGATATATGCACCCATATGATAATTGCAGCATTATTTGTAATAACCAAGATATGGAAGTAACCCATATGTTCACTGATACCTGAATGGATAAAGAAGATGCAGTATTAAAAAAAAAAAAAAAAAAAGAAGATGTGGTATATACACCCAATGGAATATTATTCAGCCATAAAAGGAATAAGAGCTTGCCACTTGCAACAAAATGAATGAATTTACTTGGTATAATGCTAAGTGAAATAAGACAGTCAGAGAAAGACAAATACCATATGGTTTCACTCATATGTGGAATTTAAGAAACAAAACAAATGAACAAACAAACAAACAAAACAGATGAAAAATTGAACTCTTAAATACAGAAAACAAATAGAAGGTTACCAGAGGGGAGGTGGGTGCAGGGATGGGTAAAATAGGTGAAGGGGATTAAGAGTATATGTATCTTGATAAGAACTGGATTATTTACAGAATTATTGAATCGTATTGCACACTTAAAACTAACATAACATTGCTTATAAAATAACATTGTTAATTATATTTCAATTTTTAAAAGAAAATTAAAAAATGAATTATCCTGAATAATCCAATTTTTTTAGCAATCTCATCCAACTCTCATTTTAAAGATGAGGGAACCAAGGGTAAGAGCAAACAAAACTAGCAAGTGGCATTCCTGAGACTAGAACTGTTCTTCCCACGCAAACATCTTCCTCCTTCGTAGTTTGAGTAAAGGTGACCCTCATTCAAAAACAAAGGTTTTAGTATCAAGACAAAACAGTGAACCTGACTTCAAAGGCAGTCTTCAGGGCAAAAGAAGGGAATGAGTAAACTATAAGGCTCATAAGATTTGGCCAAGAGTAAATGGAAGAGAGGGTGAAGTTACCTGAGGCAAACAGCATGCGCTGTAAGGCAGTGGCTGTCCCGAACAGCAACTAAATAAATCTCCATGATGCCACAGGCTTACAGATCATCTAATCATTTTTTTCAAATGATTGGGCTATTTACCCATGCACCTGTTTCTCCTTTCTTCTTTGGTATCTGGCTATACATTTATTTTGGCAAAAGGATTTATTCCTGACTTGGAAATAAATCAGGTACATTTGAGACTCCAAATTCCTACGGCAGGTAGATTATTTACATAGATTTGCATCTAGGTGTTCCTTACTTATTGATATGAAGACAGTTAGAAAATGCACACTCTTTGTCACATAGAGCTATAGTTATAGTTTTAGAATAGTTTGCAATGCCATTGGTGGGGTCAAAATGATTTTTGGATAAATATGATTGACTCAAAGAAAATTCTTTGACTGTGTAATGACAGAAAGTATGGTAGGGAGTTTGTACTTCCAGTCAACATGTATGAACCACATAAAGGTTGAAATGAGAAGTCACAGAAAAAATAGGGATATAACAGAGCTTGCTTTGTGTTCTGGTCAAATATCGTGTTGCTGCCCAACCCTTATGGATTCAGTAAATGTCCCTCTACTCCCAACTGCCGATCCCTGCATCTCTTTGCTTGAGGACTTTGGTTGCTCGAGTCTGTTCTTCCTAAAGTTGCTACTATTTGAAATTTCTGGAAAATTAATAACCCTGGGATCAGACCTTGACCAATCACTGAAAGAGTTAGTTAGTAAATTCCCTAACTCCTTGGTTGGGATGACATAGACTAGTCTTATACACTGGCTCCTAGAGGTCCCCTTGAGGATTCAGCTCTTGCTGCTCACAGTGGTAACTGGCCAGATGACACACCCTTTACTAAGTCACTTTCCTACTCCCTAACCAATGTTTCTTGGGACACCCCCTAAATACACTACTTGCACTTGAATCCTTGATTTTGGTCTGTTTCTAAAGGTATGCAACTCAAGACAATAAGACTTGACTCACATTCATTCTTAGATTAGTTTGGAGAAGGGTTAGTAGGGGTGGAGGTGTTCCATGAAGGCCAACATCTTGCTGATTGGTCTCTTGCTAATGAGTTTTCCAAGTTCCAGTTGGGTGAATGCAACCCACTTCTGCATCTCTTCCAACTCGGCACATCAGATGCCAGAAGCAGAAAGCATTGAGGTAAACATGACATTTTCCCCATGCTCAGCAAGACAGGAAGTTCATTAAATTTGGTATAAATCTTTGCCTTTCAAGTGCCAGTTGGTGATTTATTTTCTCCTTTTTGTTTAGATTTTTTAGAGCGTAGGTGCCAACCTCTGGAATCCAATCCAAAACCCCAAGCGAAGTCCTGTTGATAAATCAACAAAAGCCCTGTTTGCACAATGCAAGCCAAATGCAAATCCGTTATCCTTGAGAGCAAGTCTAATGACCATTTTTCAATGTTATAAAAGGTGCCATGTCAAAGCATCTTACTAATTCTCACCTTGGCTTCTAAAAAATATCCTCTGGCTGCCTTCTTTCAAAGAAAATCCACAGATAAATAAAACCTCCAAAGGAACACCATGGCGGCAAATCCATCTAAGCAGAAAGAAAATTGCTTCAGGATGCAGTTGTTGGGCATATTTCCACTTATCTCTATATTGTATTTGGGCAACACAGTTCATTGGTGTGTGTGTGTCCCCTTCTACTTATTGCACAGAATATAAGAGGAGCCTAAATATCATTGTAAGACATTGTTAACTTCTACTTGTTACCAACCAAGCCTTGAGCATGGGACTGTATCCATCTAACCCTCTTATTTCTTCATCTCAGG
>CM053610.1:38618433-38642124 GCA_028646535.1 Procyon lotor
GACTTCCTGCCCAGCAAGGGGCCTGATGCAGGGCTTGATCTCAGGACTCTGGGATCATGACCTGAGCCGAAGGCAGACACTTAACAACCGAGCCACCCAGGCGCCCCTCAACTCAGATTTCTTGACTGGATGGGTTTCCTTTCTTTTTTTTTTTTTTTCCCAAATATGTTTATTTTATTTTTTCAGTGTTACAAGATTAATTGTTCATGCACCACACCCAGTGCTCCATGCAATACATGCCTTCCTCAATACCCACCACCAGGCTCACCCAACACCCCCATCCCCTCCCCTTCAAAACCCTCAGTTTGTTGCTCAGATGGTTTGTTGACTGGATGGTTTTCTTGCCAAGAATTCTGAGGCCAGGTGTGAAATCAGAGGGCAAGATGGGTGTGATCCATTAGCGATGTCTACCAGGTGTGAGTTCAGAGAAAATGAGTGTGATCAATTAGTGATGTCTGCCAAGATCTTGAGAAAAGTAAGGGTAGGCTCTTGGACCCCTTCGATTCCATTCTTGCTTTCATCTGGTCAAAGCTCCCCAGGGCAAACACACCTTATAGTCTGTACCCTTAGCTTAACGTGTTGGTCAAGAAGACATTTCCTTTTCCTTTAAAAAAAAAAAAAACCCTCTTTTTCCCTCTTACTCTCTCCCCTCCCTGTTTTATCTCATTTTGGTGCTTATAGGTTTTTATTCTATAAACACTTTGCAGTCTTTGTGACATGGACTCATTCAGGACATGTTTACAGTACTTAATGACATCTCCCTGAGAAATAATGAGAATGCCTTTAAAGGTTGTCTCCTCCCGTGCGTGCAGAGGGACGGCTTGCCAGGCCTGCAAGATGAGAGCTGAGGGTCTGGCAGGGGGAAAATTGACTTAATTTCTTTTCACCACATGAAATGGAGTGTCTGGGTGATCTGACCTAAATGCATGGCCTAAAAACCAATTAATTCTGAATTGTGAATTTGTGAGCGCATCAAGCTGTGTGTGGAATTCCCGATGAGGCAGACAACGCATACCTGGCTTATTTGCAAAATGTGAAGATTTTTCACATAAATATACCTAATGGTTGGTTATTAAAGTGCAGCCTCAGTCACATTGCACCTCAGCTCCAAGCCCTGAAGCCGCTCCCTGCCATCTACTGATAGAAATCCAAGTCCTGGCCTGGGTTGGCCAACCCTTAGTAGCCCCAGCCTCCCTTCCATTTAGTTGGACATCCCCTCTGGGTCTTTCATTGCTGCCAACAGAGGGGCCCTGGGAGTCACTGGACCCCACGTGCAGAGGTTCCTTTCCTGTTGCCACGGTTCCAAGGTCAGCATGTGCCTCACAGTGGGTATACAGTTGGAAAGGTGATGAGTCCTTGCCATTATGGACTTAAGAAAATGCTCAGCTCACCTTCCCTCCAGGGCCTGTGGAGTCCCCACCACTGTGTATTTACTTGTTCTATGTCCTCCACCTGTTAAATTAGCTCCAATTTTATCATATTCAGTTTAATTCACCCAATGTTCACTGAGGCCACTGTGCCTGTGATGCTGATTTGTTTTGGGGAACAAAAATTACCATAGAATCTGCTTCTATGGACCAAATAAGATAAAGGTGGGAGGGGATATAAATAACCATAACATGAATTCAAGTGTGGTGACCAGTAATGGAGCTGTAACTAAAACGGTACAAGAACACACATGGGGGAGCTGGTGGGGGTGTCTGTGTGAGTGTGCATGTCATGGTGGAGTGTTGTGCAGGCATAGGTTGTGGTGGTGTGTGTGATGTGTGTGGATTTGGTTTCTGTTATATTGTGTGTGTGGTATGTGTGTGGGGGAGGGGAGGTGTGTAGCTGTGTATGGTGGGTGGTGTGTGTGTATGCAGTATGCGTGTGATGTGTGTTTCGGGGGGATGGGAGGCAGTCTTAGAAGTCTTGAGATGGAACCTGCAAAATAGGTAGGATTTCTCAGTGACAGAGGTGGTGGGGAAAGGCTGTGCAGGTGAGGGGGACTGTTTGCTCAATGGCAGCCCCTTTGTCCCCACCTGACCTGTTTGCAGGAGGCTTCAAACCCGGAAGCCACCCACAGGATGCTGGGAAAAGAGCTGGGGAGTCAGTGAGAAGAGCTGGCTCCACATGGTGAAGGGCTCCAGCTCACAGGCAGGAGTTGGGGGTCATCCTGGGGGAAGCATGCCACCTGGGCTGTCTGGGAATCTGAGCAGAGGTGGCTGCTCAGGTGCAGGTAAGGAGAGGGGCTGGAGGGGCAGGAGAGGATTGTGGGGGAACCGGGGAGGAGGTCCACAGCCAGACCCTGGAGGTGTCTGATCTTGAATCAGAGATGTGGGAGTGCAGTAACCACTCAGCAGGGCACTCTGTCCTGCTTTTCCTCCTTTTCTGGCTTCAGCTTCCTGGGATCACCTCTCCAATAACTATAGACAGCAAGTCCTTGTCTCTGGCTCAGCTTTGGAGAATTGTCCAGTCTCTCATGAATGCAGAGCCTGGAAGAGGGAGAGGTGACTATTAACACAGGTGTGGAACAGCTCTTGGCCAATGGAGGGGAGGGCCAGTGGCAACAACCCCCTCCTGTCGCTAGGCAGCACTCTGGGGGGTCCTGAGGGAACTGAGCCTCAGTTGGCCTCAGTGGAGAGTTTGAACCCAAGTTTTCTAATTCCAGTGTTCAAGTTGTTCAATCTGGGTAAATTAGACTGGTGTTCTGAATGAGCCTGTGGATGCATGCACTCATTCATTCATTCCTTCACTTACTCAGTTATTCAATCTGTGACAACCCACGTGAACACAAAGGCAGGGATTGCAGTGATGTCTCTATAAGTTCCTCTACAAAGAATGCCAAAGGTTGCCAGCAAATCACCAGAAGCTAGGAGGAAGGCATGGAGCAAATCCTTTCCCCATGGCCCTCAGAGGGAACCAACCCTGCCCACACCTCGATTTTAGACTGCTAGCCTTCAAATTGTGAAACATTAAATTTAAGTTGTTTAAACCACCCAGTTTGTGTAACTTGTTACAGCCACCCCAGCAGATGAATATGCCCAATTTCTAAGAGTCCTTTGGTTTACATCTTATAGAGTTTCCCTTTGTAAATTCCCAGAAAAAAATGCAAATTCTAAGACACCTGGGAATTGAGATTAAGACCTCTTTCATATATTTCAAGCATAAAATGTCACCCTTCTTGTTAAAACAATCAAACAAAACTGTCACAAATCCAGCTGCCTTCTGCAGACATTATTCTCTGCAAAATCTTTTCACAGAGCTGGAAATGCAGAGGTGGGGACAGAGGCTGGGAACAGGGGTAGTAGGAGAGGGAACAGAAGTGAAACCAGAAGCAGCAGCCCTCACTTCTTCTGATGCACTCTCCTTGTCTCCCATCCAACTCAAGAAGCACTTCTTGCTTGTTCTCAATAGCCCGCAAAGGATTGGAGAGTTGGCTGAATACCAGCTTGTGAGTTGCCCTGGGGGGAGCAGGGATGCTAGGCTGTGATGTGGCCTTGACCGAGGCATTGTAGAATGGGCAAAAAGAATGAAGAACCAGAACAAGTGGTCAGAGCACAGCTATGAATCTCAAACTATGGTGTGGGTTTGTTTTGCTTGTAGCTGCTGTTGAAATCCCAAGTACCTTCCTTTGCAACAGCTAAGCTCAATGGCAGCCCCTTTGCCCCCACCTGACCTACACCCCAGAGTCAAGCTGGCTAAATGTTATCTGGACTTTCACCTATTCTCTTGTGCCAGGAAAACACTTTTCTTTGCCGGGTGGGGATTGGGGATTGGTTTTCTGGTTTGAGCCTCACTGACCCTTCTCCACCTCTTCCCTGCCGTTTCTTTTCGGAGAAAAAACCATTTTAGAGCTTTGCTGAATTTACCTATGAAGACTCATCTAATAAATTCCTAACTCAAAAGATTAAAGACATTTATGTACAGCATACAAAAAGAAAAGTCTTCCTTACATCAGAGTCCTGGTGTTTGTATAGCTTAACCAAACAGAGAATAATGTTTGAAAGACAAGGACTGACACAGACATTTCTTGTTTTCTAAAACTAGGCTCAGTTACTCAAAAAATGTTGCCTGCTTTGTTGTTTTTAAATGCTTTTATCTCTTTCTGATTTATGGCTGTTGTCTCTATAGAAATAGATCTCTCTTTAACCACCTTAGGCAGGTGTATCCCTTGAAGCGCAATCCCGAAGAGCTAGGATTCATCCATCAACTGTGCTCACTCAGAGCTAGAAGCATTCATGTTCTTTTTCCTCCGTGACTGAGTCAGTGGGTCTATTTCATCACATTCAATTCAAGGTGATGACCACAGACAAAAAAAAAAAAAAAGGAAATTTGGTGGAAAATGACTGGGATTGGAATTCAGAGGAAAAGGAAAGAAGCTAATTTTTTTTTTTTAAGATATCTATTTGGGGACCAGCGGTGAAGGAGAAATCTCCTAATGTTTTCTTGATTCTTCAAGAAACTAAGTGTGACTTTGGGCAAATTACTGAATATCTGTTTTAAAAAATTATGTATGAGAGATAGATGCACTAAAAAAAGCATCAAACAACTAGTTATCTCACATAGCATTATTTCATTTTTAAAATTTGTTTATTTTTTGCATTATTTCATATTTACTAGGTGATTGTGACTTTTTTGGGTCATATTTCCCATAATTTGCATTTTGAAATATTTGTTTGAAATTCTTCAACCCCATTATTTAGAATATACTTGGAATTTTGCTGAACAAATAAATAAATGCATGAATAAATTACAAAAAAATAAATTATGATGAATGAAGCATTATGGTAACCCCAGGATATAAAACTGAACACACAGGTTCCTATCTTCTTGTGAGGAATAGAAATACCTTTAAAAAAAACTGCTATTTTTTTTTTTTACCAATATAAACACTGAAGGTTTCATTCCCAGTGTTACAATTTTATTATTTTTACTTTTATTTTTTAAAAGATTTTATTTATTTATTTTATATATAGAGAGATCACAAATAGGCAGAGAGGCAGGCAGAGAGGGGGAAGCAGGCTCCCCGCCGAGGAGAGAGCCCGATGTGGGGCTTGATCCCATGACCCCGAGATCATGACCCAAGCTGAAGTCAGAAGCTTTAACCAAAAACTGCTATTTTTTAATCAACAAATCATGTGCATCATTTTACATATAATTTAAATGTTTTATAAACCTGCAATAGTAAAACACTATGCAGATATTGGTACACAGGCTTTGGTTGAAAATAAAAGTAACAAAATGCTCTAAACATTTTTTTTTTCATCTGATGCCAAAGAGACAACAAGGTATTCTTCAGGAATTATAAGAGAAGGCAGGCGTCCTCTTATACTCTGTATAACTTGTGTTAGCTATTTGCCTGGTGAGTGTTCTGAAGCAAGACTGGCTAAGAGAAACAGCTCCTTGGCATTTTCAAGTTTGAGAATTTGTTTGACAGTTGACCAACACCAATGGCCACCATTGACAACACTGCATTATCAGATTGTGATTTTTTTTTAATATTTTGTTTATTTATTTGACAGAGGGAGAGAGATCACAAGTAGGCAGAGAGGCAGGCAGAGAGAGAGGAGGAAGCAGGCTCCCTGCTGAGCAGAGAGCCCAATGTGGGGCTCGATCCCAGGACCCTGAGATCATGACCTGAGCCGAAGGCAGAGGCTTTAACCCACTGGGCCACCCAGGCGCCCCCAGATTGTGATTATTAACTGCTCTGGAATTTCTAAGTTTTCGGTTCTCTTCCACAATTGGGGACCTCTCAAGAGCCTTTGAGCTTTAGCCACATTATTTCTAGAAACCAATATATAGGAGCAAGCAGGTGGAGTGCTCCTACTTGCAGGGTTCAAGAGAGAGGTGTAGGGAGTACATTGCCAGCCCATCTTTCATCTCCAACTCATCCACTTCAAGGAATCTGAACAGATGCAGAATGTGTCTAAGACATATCTCCTGGCATGGTTTTGTTTCTTCATGATTTCCTGCAGAACAGGGCTGGGGACTTTCACTTACTTTGTATCTGCTCTCTTCAGCAGCTCCAAGATATGTGTGGTGATCAAGAAATACTGTGTGAGGAGATAGACCCCAAATGAAGCATGTCCTTGGGACTTGACAGATGTCTGTCCCTCCCTGATACAACCACCTAATCTTAGAAGGCCCTTCCTTGAAAGAGTAAGGGGCTCCTAGGAGAAGAGTTAGTAAGACTAAGTCACTGACCTACTATACAGACTTGGTGGAGTCCATGGAAGAGCTTTTGGTCAAGTGATTAAGCTTGGAGCTTGACTGACACACTGGTGTGGAATTCCTTCCAGAATTCCTGAAAGATTCCTTCAACATCTTGACTTTCTTGTGATGGAAATTGATGAATAGATCTAGGTAGACCAAAGGTTTCACCTTCCACTATAAAACTAAGTTGATGAGAACTTAGATAGTATTTTGTAAACTTTTTAGTTCTGGAGCCTCATCATATTCTTAAAAATTACCAAAGACCTCAAAGAGTCTTAATTTCTGTGGGCTACATCTATTGATGTCAATATTCACCATATTAGAATTGAAACAGAAAAATAAAAATATTCATTAGTACATCTTGAAAGAACAATAGTAAAGCCATTGAATGTTAACATGGCTAATATATGTTTAATAAAAATAACTATATTTTCCTAAACAAAAACAGAGGAAAAAGTGGTATTTTTTTTTACCTTTTTGTGGATTTCCTTAATTACTGGGTTGATAAAGACACTGGATTCTCATATCTGCTTCTGCATTTGATCTGTTATGTTATGTTACTTGGGTTGAAGTATATAAAGAAAAGAGAAGGCGGGTGTTGGGAATGGTTGTTGGGAAAAGAAGAGGTATTTCAATAGCCTTTTCAGATAACTGTGGATATTTGTGCATTTTTGATGCCATAGCAAAGCCCAATAAAAGGTAGTTTCTGAGAAGTTAGTTGCAATGTAATTTCCAAAATACTTGTCCTATTTTGACACTTATAAAATGTCCTGATTAAATGAAGGAGGAAGGCCTTATTCCATTGTGATTAATTTTAAGGGGTGGGAGTTAGTTAGATGGTACTCTGTAGCATGAAGACCCTGTCTACCACTGCTTGGCTCAGTCTCTGCCTCACCAAGCTTGAATTCTGTTAAGTGCTTTATTGACTAAAATGTGATGTGGAATCAGATGGGAAAAAAAACCAAGCCTTGCCAGCCTTCTCACCCTATTTATACAATAGTTTATAAAATGTCAGGACTCTTTCAGAGTCAACCAGGTGACTGCACTGGCTTCCCTAATTCTGAAGAGGTTACTGATGCTCAGTTGGGACAGAATGAAGAGTCAACCCCTTGTTATGTCAAATAAAATGTTCACTGGGTAAAAATGGAGCATGTGAATAATGGTCAGAAGACATTAAAGGTACATGTAATTGTACAGTAAACACAGTAGTTTTAATATGAGCTTTCTTTGTATGTGGGACAGCTGTCCCCTGAGCACCTGCCCGGGACTCTCATTTACAAGTCTCCAGCTTTTGCCTGGAAGCTGCTTCACACAATGGGGACTGGCACTATATTCCCACTCCCTTCCTTTACATTCCCTCTCCCTCTTGTATTTGGACTATTGTTTCCTAACCTTTGTTACCGTGTGTAGACCTCTGTGCTCACCAGGGCTGTGAGCTCAATTACTGGCCACACTATTGAAATTTGTCTGAAGCAGCATCATGAAGCTGAAAAGAAAAGAAATTCATGAGTGGTCCATCTGTCCTTCCTCAGAACACTGGTGTCTCATTTCATGCATCCACATGTCCTGGAAAATAAGCAAACCTCAGCACCCTCAAGCTCCCATGGGCTTGATCTCATGTTTTCACCTGGGTGAGAAGTCTCATATAGAGTCATTGCTCGTTGAAAGGATTTGGCAAATGACTTTTCCAGCTCTTTTCCCACCTACAGTGCATGAACCCCCTTCAACATTTAGAGTGCTTTTTCCTGTGGTCTTGACCAATATAGCTTATCAGAGGATCTATCTTGCTTTTTCCAAGGACCCCAGAAGCTATACTTTGATTTTTCATTACAGAGTATTTTTTCTTGATCTGGTTTGTTTCCAGGAAATACATGGCTGTTTATATGGTTTTAGTTCCTGGGAAACATGCTTGTACTGCCCAGTAGGTGGACCTCCTAGTAGAGAGGATTTTGAAAATGACTAATGAAGCCCTGAAGGGCTTATCAGCTCTTTGCTACCACCCGACTAGTGCAGATTTGCAAGAGATACAATTACCTTAAAACGCAATGAACACAAGCCCATTTATTTTGGGTTCAGGCCAAGAAATTTATCTGACTTATTTGCAGGTGAAATAACTTCAAGTTCAGACAAATGAAGACTATTTTAAATACTTTTGTTCTTTGAACTGTAGGGATGTGACTTAGTGCTGCTTTGCTTGGATACTTTAAACTTGAGGAAGCCACTTTGCAAATGGAAGTCCCTGAGGGAAAGGAAATAGCTCCCTGGTGGACAGGGCCAAATGGCAAACACAAGACTTGACTTTTAAAGGTTAGAGTTCACTATCCACTTTATGCTGGGTCCACCTGTCCGCTGTTGTTTGGGAAATGATCCCTGTTGGTAATTTTTTTTAAAGTTAAATTCTTTTTTTAAAAAATATTTTATTTATTTATTTGGCAGAGAGAGAGAGAGAGAGAGACAACGAGAGAGGGAACTCAAGCAGGAGGAGAGGGAGAAGCAGGCTCCCTGCTGAGCCTGCTTGATCAATGAGGGGCTTGATCCCAGGACCCTGAGATCATGACCTGAGCTGAAGGCAGACACTTAATGACTGAGCCACCCAGGCGCCCTCTTGTTGGTAATTAACATCCTCTCCCCAACAGATATTTACAGGAAAAACAGGTAATATTGAGCAATGGAGATGGCCTAAATCTGAAAGGTTGTTTTTTTGCTGCACTTTTCTGAAAAGAGCCAAATGGTCAATAGAACTGTCCCCAGAGAACACTAATCAATATGTCCTCCAAAGAAGGGACAGTCCTGATCAGAAGGTGAGCCCAGGGCATATTGGAGCTGGCAAGATGCTTCCACAGGGGACTCTGAGGGAACGTAGGGTGTCTCAGGTCTCCCTCCATGCATTTGCCTGTTATCTAGAGATCCATCATTTTAGTTCGTTAATGAGTAACTCTGAGTGTCTTCTATGTGTTAAGAGAAGCTGGGAAAAGACTCCTAACCCAAACTCCTGTGCTGTGGAGAAGGGACGGGGGTGAGGAGGTCAAGGAAAGATTCAGGAAGAGGTAACTTCCAAGTTGAGTTCTAAAGAATGAATGTTGGCTAGCACTTTCAGAGGTGTGTGAGTTTGGTTTCACCAAAAGCAGACTCTGAAACAAGAAAGTGAGGACACAATGTTTTTATTTGGGAGGTGATCCTGGAAAGGACTGTGGGTATGGTTGAGATGGGGAAAAGAGACAGAGAAGGGAAGGGAAAGCAGCCAACCTGAACAGCCAAACCCATCCAGGTTTGGACAGCACCACCTGCTGAAGGCCTCTAGGAGAGCATGGGGACCATGTCTCAGAGTTGTACCACCTGGGGAGATGGAGGTGGGTGCCTATCTGCCAGCAGCCATCAGCCATCCTTGAGATGATTTTCTGAGGCACAAATTTCTGGGGACTCAGACCTGCCCTGTTGGTGGACCTGAGCTCAGAGCACCTGAGCCTCTCAGGTTGGTGCTGTTGGAAGATGTGACACAGGTGCATGCAGGAATGGCCATTTGCTGGCCCAGGACAGATGGACATCTCCAGAAGGGACTTGGAGGACACAAGCCACAGACCATTCCTTGCAGAGAAAGCAGCCCAGAGACGGTGGGCTTAAGGAACTCAGATGGCTAGCTAAGCTAGCAACAACCATGCCGGATAGATCCCCCCTTGGAAAGCTGAGTGCCACCTGCCTTTCTGAATGCAAGTTTCCTGCTGCAGCTCTCAGAAGTCCCTGGGGAAATCTCTGTAACCAATTCCAGGTAAGAACTTAACCCAGGATTTTTTCAGCATCTCCCATCAGTATATTTGTCTCTGCCTTGGACTTCATGTATCTATGTCAGATCCCTGGAAAAAGTGATGGGATTTTAGGAGCAACAGGAACTTGGCCTTAAAACCAGCTGTCTTTTCTTCTGGGGCAAAGCAGTACCCTGGCTTCAGATGAAGGGCTGGCATTCCTGACCACTGGATGCTCATGCTCACTAGACTTTCATGGGTAGAATTCCATAAGCAGGTCAGCCCCCTGGCCTCCTACCTGCCTTTTGTATTTGCCAAGTGGTGATCCACCCCAGGTTTGTCCTTTCTTCCAGAACATCCAGCCCCAGATCATTCAGTGATGACTCCTGCTTTCTGCCCATTGTAAAGATCACCATAAAAAAAAAGGCCACTTCTTGCCTGATTTTGGTTTTGTCTTCCTATTGATAATTGCATCCCTTCATTTAATTTCCTTCCTGAGCTTGCAGCTTAAAGATTTCCTTTTCTCTTGCAGCTTTCCTTTCTTTCTCTCCTTGCCTTTGTTTCAGAGCACTCAGGGCTCCCTCCCTCCAGTAAGCTGTCAAGATGAGACACACACACGCTGGGCGGTGTTGATTGATGCCAGGTGAGTAACTCCCAGTGATTTTGTGTGCCTGTGTTTATTTAGCAGGCTGAAGTTTCATTTAATCCTGAGGAAAGGTCCTGGATTCGGACTGGAGATTCATAGACCAAAAAGGGCCTGGAGGCTTGGTTTGCTTTTGGTAAGCACTAGACCTTGGATTCTTATTTAAACGGGTTGGGCCCACCCAACGGGCCGGCCCAGCCAGCTCCTCCCTGCAAACTGCCCCTTGCCTACCAGAAAACACAAACACCTGGTAAGTCCACTGTGAGCTTTTCCCGTCGCTTCCCATCTGGGGTGTCTTGTGAAGGGGCAACATGGTCCTCTGCCCTAAGGAAGTAGGCAATCAGATGGACTGCCCCCTCCCACAGCCTTTGTTAAGTAACCAAAATGCCCCCATGCCAGGTGACTGTGGACGCAGGGTAACAGGGTGTGGTGACAGACTTCACAGTAGTTTTTATGAGAAGCAGGTATGTCAGTTTCATGGGCGGACTATCTTGATTGTTAAATGTAACAATTGATTCAACTTTTAAAAGTCTTATACAGGCTCATGGACATGTCAGTAGGCTCCAACCCCTGAAAGCCTGCTGTGGAACCTCTCCGTGGAATCTTGCTGCTCGTATAACTTACTGTTTCATTGTCTTTTTGATCAAGAAAAGTAATGTTCTCATAGGAAATTTTCCTCATAGAAAGTGCAGACAAAAATAGAACAAAAAATCTTCCATAGATCTCACACTTAGAAGAAAATTACCATCTTAGAGTCAGTGGCTCCAGTCTCACATGGAAGCACTACCATGCATCCCTTGTTGTGGATTCTCATTTGATTGCTGCAGAAGGTGTCAGAAGGGGGCAGAAACAGCCATCAGTTTTGTACATTTGCAGAACAGATCACCCTAAGCTATGTCAAAGGTGGATGGCAAAGTAAAGGAGGGTGTAGAAGGACAAGCTGGCTTCAATGGAAAAGAGAAAGGGGCAAGTGAGGAAGTCCTCTGTATGTGAGGGGTAGAGGGCAGGGAGGACAGGACACACCTGAGCAGAGATGGATCACTGGACTTCATCCTTGTCCACCTGCTCATGGGCATTCTGTGGCCATGGGTTCCATCAAGCTTCCTTTGGCCCTGGGAATGCTGGAGTGGGTATTTGGCAATTCGAAGAGCCCCTGAGTGATAATACAAAGGTGTGCAATTCCAACCTCCAGGTCCAGAAAAGCATCCATAGGTACTTTTAAACACCATCAAATATCTAATTATTTTCTTAAATGTTGGTACTCTTCCATCACTGGGACCTAAACACATGCTGAATTTGCTCATTAGCTAACTCCACCTAGGGGTGGCATAGGCTGGGATATTTATCAGGGCAAGAAGAGCTTTCAAGTCAAATCATGTGGTTATCTATGTTATATATTCATGTTATAGGAAAAATGTTTATCCCACTGCTACCTTGATTAAATCCATTGGATCATTGGGAAATTCTACTGGTTCTGCTCTACCAAATTAGATGGATGGTGTATGCAGGTTCAGAGCTGGAAACCATTGAATTTCCTTATTCAACAGAATGGAGAGAATGTGGATTTCTGGGACAATATACAAGAGAAGAGAAAATGAACTAAGATGGCAGAAAGTTGGCTGTCACATGGGGCAGGTCCTTGAGAATCAGTGATACTTGGAGAGGAGCAGGAAAAAAATACTTTCACCTTCTTAGTTTTGGGGCATAGTATGACACCCCCCAGTTTGGTGTTGAAATAGTCACTGAAATCTAAGGCATTATGAAGTGCTTCATGCAGTGGGTTTTTAAAAAATGGACATGGGCAAAGGGTATGTGTCGCAATATCAGGGTGACTTTTGGAAACACACATGAAGAGTCAGAGCTGGAACCTGGGGATAGAGTTGCCCTTGGGAGCAGAAGTCCTTCAGGAATGTACAAAAATATCAGGAAGGCTTTGGATTTCCCTGGGGGTCTGAGATAAAGACTAAGGGGGATTTGACTTGTGTTCCAGAGACCACTACCTGATATTAGGCTGTGTGATAACTGTAGGTAGCAGGTAATCGATGAAGAATGAAATGTGCTGCTCCTCAGTATCAAAGCCGATAACCACGCCTCATCCAAACTGGTGTTATTTGTGTAGGGAAAGCAGAAATGGGGAGAAACCCAAATGCATACAGAGAGAAGCGAAAGTCAGCTTTGATTATATCAAGCTGGTGATTTAAGACTAGCTTTGCACTTTGCAAAGTAGCAGCACTATTTGCCTCTTTTCAAAGTTCAAATCTAAGAATCACTGTGTTTGGACATAAGTGAATGATGAGAATTTGTGTCTGGAGGACGTCTTTGGTATGGTGGTTGTCTCAAACATTTTTTGGGTCAAATCCTCATAAGTTACAAGAAGGGCATGTACCCTAACACATGTAAATGTATTTGTTTACCTGTTGTATATTATTATACCATAAGTAGTGTAAAGCATATATAAATTTGATTTTTAAAAAATGATGAAATAAAAATACTCATGAATATAAATTTTAATATTTTCTTCCCACACCTGTAGATCTGCTGCCTCTCCCTAGGATATTCTCACTTGGAATATCCCAAGGAACCATAGGATCTGTCATTGGAGCAGAGGCATAGGTCATCCTATGGGATATTTGGGTTGGACCAGGAGAATGCAGGTAGGGCTGAAGGGATAGGTGAGTATCAGGGAGAGGGAGAATTCTTTTTGGTGCCATTTGCATATAGTCATGAAATATTCCATTAAAATGCCTTGAGATATGTGTATCTATATGCTGAAATATGAGGTATTTCTTCTTCAGAAGCAGGTCTTTTAGTTGGGCATTTACTACTCAGGCAGGCTAGTCACAAATGTGGGTGACTGTTTCTCTGGTGCATAGGGGACCTATGGTTTACTGTCTTCCATCATTTTTGTCAATAAGGAAGGACAGGGGTGCTTTACAGATTTCTAGCTCCAGATGTCCCATGATGTTCCCCTTCAACACTCTGCCGAATTGTTTAGGAAAGGAAGGTCCTCAATAGCATAACTGGACTGATTTTAACTTTGCTTTTAAGAAGATAAGAAGGAACACTGAAAATTGTTATTTTGTTTCCTTACAATATCTATCTGGGGGTGGACTCACAAGGGCTAAGAGCAGCATGGCACTCCTCCCACTCAGCCACAGGTTTTGAGGAAATTACAGCCTGTAAGAGGTTTGAGCATCATTATGATCAATAATGATCTTCCTAGCACTGCCAGCTGCCATGCGACATATAAGAGCAGTGACATAAAGCACAGCCCATTGTTCAAGGAGCCCAAAGATAGGAAACGACCTGTACTTGTGGGCCTGAACTCTTTAGGAACACTCTGTAAGACTTTGGTTAAGTGCTTTCTGTTGTAATGAGGCCATAATTACTATGGAGATTCAGAGAATGGAAAGTGAGGCCTCCAGGGTCTCCTGCGCACAGAGTGCTCTGCATGTCTTCTGACAGGAGGGTGTTCTCAGGCTTATTTCACACAAGAGAAATGGAGGCTCAGAGCAGTTCCATGACATCTCTGAGGACCAGCTTATAAAGAGCGATATGCTGAGAAGAGGTTGTGTTTCTTTGCATACATTCTGAGCTAAATTTAGTGCAGTGGTTGGCTTATCATAATGGTGAGGATGCAGACATTGCTGTGTGACTGCCTGGAAAGGGGTGGGTAAGAGGGGAAAAGCAAAACAAAAGGCAGAAGTGACTGGATCAGAAAATATATTCAAATAAAAACAGAATTACTGTGCAGAAGACTTTATTTCAAGAGTCCCAATAATTTATTTTTACTTTTGTTTCCCTTGCCTCAGGAGACATATCTAGAAAGATGTTGCTACGGCTGATGTTGGAGAAATGACTGCCTGTCCTTTCTTCTAGGATTTTTATGGTTTCAGGTCTCATATTTAGGTCAGAATAACTAAAATAAAAAACACAAGTAACAGCAGGTGTTGGCAAGGATGTGGAGATAAAGGAATCCTTGTGCAGTATTGGAAGGAATGCAAATTGGGGCAGCCATTGTGGAAAACAATATGGAGGTTCATCATCATTAGCCATTAGGGAGACTCAAATCAAAACCACATTGAGATACTACCACCTTACACCAGTTAGAACGGCCAAAATCAATTAACACAGTAAACAACAAATGTTGGAGAGGGTGTGGAGAAAGGGAAACCCTTTTTACACTGTTGGTGGGAATGCAAGTTGGTGCAGTCACTTTGGATAACAGTGTGGAGATTCCTCAAGAAATTAAAAATAGAGCTATCCTATGACCCTGCAATTGCAACACTGGGTATTTACCCCAAAGAATCAGATGCATTACAAAGAAGGGCCACATGTACTCCGATGTTCATAGCAGCAATGGCCACAATTGCCAAACTGTGGAAAGAACCAAAATGCCCAACAACAGATGAATGGATAAAGAAGATATGGTCCATATAAACAATGGAATATTATGCCTCCATCAGAAAGGATGAATACCCAACTTTTGTATCAACATGGACAGGACTGGAAGAGATTATGCTGAGTGAAATAAGTCAAGCAGAGAGAGTCAGTTATCATATGGTTTCACTTACATGTGGAGCATAAGGAAGAACATGGAGGGCCTCGGGAGAAGGAAAGGAGGGGTGAATTAGGGGAAATCAGAGTGGGACATGAACCATGAGAGACTGTGGACTCTGAGAAACAAACTGAGGATTTTGGAGGGGAGGTGGGAGGGGGGCTGGGTGAGCCTGGTGGTGGGTATTGAGGAGGGCACATATTGCATGGAGCACTGGGTGTGATACATGAACAATGAATCTTGGAACACTGAAAAATTAAATAAAATTAATAGTGAAAAAAAATTTAAACTAGATCTACCAGATGATCTAGTAATCACCCTACTGAGAGTTTACTCCAAGAATAGGAAAACACCAATTCAAAAGGCTATATGCACCCCAAGTTTATACAGCAGCATCATTTACAATGGCCAAGTTATGGTAGCAGTCCAAGTGTCTATCGACGGATGAATGTATAAAGAAGATGTGGTATATATATATATATATATGTATATATACACACATATATATAATATTATTATATTATAATATATTATAATATTCCATTGTATATATACATTGTATTGTGTATATATACATATTGCATATGTATGTATGTATATATGTGTATGTGTATATATATATATATATATACACACACATACACAATGGAATATTACTCAGCAATAAAAAGAATGAAATCTTTCAATTTGCAATGACATGGATAGAGCTAGAGAGTACTATGTTAAGCAAAATAAGTCAGAGGAAGACCAATACTACATGATTTCACTCCTATGTGGAATTTAAGAAACAGTACAGTGAACAAAGAAAAAAGAGAGAGGGAGGGAGAAACCAAAAAAATGGACTCTTAACTATAGAGAATAAACAGTTGGTTACCAGAGGGGAGGATGATGGGGGATGGGTGAAATAAGTGAATGGGATTAAGAATGCACATGACTTAATGAACACTGAACTGTTAGAACTATTGAATAACTATATTGCACACGTGAAACTAATATAACAATGTCTATTAACTACACTGGAAAAATAATAATAAAATGAAATGAAATGAAATGAAATAATGAAATAAAATAAAATAATCATATCACAATTAAAAAACACCAAAAACCCTGAATTACAGGGATGATTCTCTGAAATGATAGATACCTATAACCGTATCTATATCTGTGTTTTGTATCTCCGTACTTCCAAAAAAACCATTTATGTATGCTAAATGTAAAATATAAGGAATAAAATAGTTAAACACAAGTTCAAAGATATACAGAATAAACAGGTCATGGATAGTCTTTATCAATAACTAGGCTAAGCTTAGAAACAAGTCTACAAAACAAGAAAATTGCTGGCTTCAGCAATCATTAGATACACACCTCCAATATTAAAAGTGTAACCACTTGGAAAAAAACAAACTAGGCTAAACTCCCTGTAGTTCCCTGACTCCTGGCAGCTACGGCGAAAGGAGAAACTGTACAATGTATTACATACTTCTCACATGGTGAAAGGAATCATGACAGTTTTTCAAAAGTTCATCAGTTTTATCTAATCCACTTCTTTAAAAATGTTCTGTTGTGCATATCTTTATACACAAGACCGTGAAAACATTGTAATGGATCAAGTTCTCTGCAGAAGCTCTTTTCCAGAGACTCTGGGCATCTCGTGGGGCGATGAAGGGGCAGGGCCTGTGGGTCAGTGTGCCAGATACTGGGATGCAGGGCTCAGCTTCCCCTTCCAGTAAGGGCCCTCTGTTCGGCTAAGAGGACTGGGGTTAACTCACAGCCGCCAATGCGCCTCAGCTTCTGAGCCCTTTGAGGGTGGCCCAGTGGTACAAAGGCCTGACAACTTCTGCTCGCTGTGCCATTCTTCAAACAGGCATAGACTTTGCCAGGTCACGCTATGCTTGGATGGCCCCCAAACTTGCTGCCGCCCTTCCTTATTCATGGTTCTCCCCTGATAACCATTTTGTACCCCTGACTTCCACTGCATGTCTGCTTCCCAGAAAGCCCAACCTGCAGGAGCGACACTAATTCCTAATATTATTTATAAGGAATGGGTGGGAGGTGGTCCCTCTGACCCTAAGTTTTAGGGACTCGCCTATTTATAAACTGCAGTAAGCAGCAGCAGTTCCGTCAGGTCACAGGGCAACACTTGTCACTTACAGACTCCCTAAAGAGACTCAATAAAACTTGGTGGGAAAATGACTTGCCCCCTTTTTACCTTGTTCCTTCTCTTGACCAAGCATTTTCCTTTGAACTCTTTCCAGATGCAGGTAACATATTTTATGTGTTTTCCCAGTCTTGGCAAGTTATCATTTGCTTTCCCACTCATGAGTTCACTGATCCCTTGGAAGTTGGCAGAACGAGATTCACAGAGCTCAAGAGACTTACCCAAGTCCTTGCTCATAGATGTTTGAAGAGGGGGATATGAATGTGGTTCTTTCAATGCCAAATCCTTGAGCCCAAAAGTCTTTGTCCACATGGGTCCTTTGGATCTTGCTCAGAATACTGTAAGGTTGAGCTGAGGCCTGTTAAGAGTGGCCTCCATGCAGCTTCTGGTTAAAATGGAGCATCTCTCCCCTTGGAAAATGCACTTTAGCCCCTTCATTATTATGAAGAAAAAGGTACCTAGTGATGGCCTTGGGTTTCCCTTCTTCCTGGAGACCGCTGTTGTATGCCACTCAGACTGACTCACACACCTCGTGCATGTGCTCTAACTGGCCTCATCCCAGGGCACAAGGACCCTTCTCCATTTATTAGTAGGGGCCACCTCCCTCCATCCTCCACAGAGCAAACATTGCTTTGCCAGACATAGGTCTGCAGGCAGACAGCGTAAAGTCTGCACCGTCTGGTTTCAAAGTGAACCTCCGCACCCCCACCCCGAGAGATGCACACTCTCACACACAAAACCAAGGCTGACGTGCACTGGAACCTTGTTCCAGAATAGGAAGAGGAACGGGAGTAGGCTGACTTGCATGGTTTTTTAACTGAGACAATAAGCGGCTTGTGGGAGTCTCTGCAGGAGCCCTGAGAAAGAGGGCGCTCCTTAAGCTGACAGGCCACCATGAGGGCGTTGCGTTTTTTAACCTGACAATATAGTCATTACAACCTTCTCTAACTTTCTGGCCTGCAGGAACAAAGAGAAATTCTCCCACCAAAAATGTCAAGCAGGTAGATGCAAAGATCCCTCTGTCCCTGTGCTTTCCCCACCCCCATCGTAAGCAAAAGAAATAAGAGATGTGTGTCCATATCTTCATGCACCAAGACTGGGAATGAGATGGCTGGAATAAAATGATTTTCCTTTTTCCCTGAGAAGAAAATTGCAAATGAGTCACTGTGGTTCAAATGAAAGCAAAATGCAGTGTGTGTTTTACGAGTTTTGTTCAAGTTCAGAAAATACTCGTAGACAGCACATTCATGCAAATGCAGAGAGGTTCTATTTCTTATACTTATTTCTTCCTTTGCAACAATTTATCAGCCCCAAACCTAGAGCCTTGTGTTAATTATATTACTAGAAATACACTCTAACAAACACATCTTGTGCTCTGTGTTTTTCTTCAAGTATCTGATTTGGCTTTAACGAAGGATTGGGAGGGCTGCACAATGTGTGGGAATAATTGCCACAAAGCTCCAAATATTTATTACCAGGGCAAGCTGCAAGCCACAGCCTCTGACGCGCCCTTGGCGGTCTGGCCCCCATTCTTCTTGACAATGGGGTGGACGGAGAGAGAACTGTTGGATTGTTTACTACTTCAAGACATTTTAAAAGGTAATGAATGTACAAACAGCAAGGGAAAAAGAGCCCTCTGTAAGGTGGCTTAGAGTCAGGATAGAAAATTCAAACAATTTTAGCCTCAAAAAGTCAACATTAGACACCCTTCTACTAAGGACCTACAAACAAACAGAGTTACTCTGTACACACATTAACACACACAACTCTGTGCCGCCGTGACTTTCACCTTGCAGAGCCTCGGGTTCACACAGGCATTTGCAAAGGACTCCACAAGTTTCAGAACCTGGTGCTTCGTCTCCTGAGAGCTTTCGGTGTCAGAAATTTCATGCCCATCTTGTCTGGGGCAGACAAGGGAAGGGGGAGAAACTCCCACCCAGGCTGGGGCTGCATTTGGCCCTGAGATCAAACATGTGGGGTGTGGAGCATTCTTGCCATCTCCTTGCAGTTTAGGGAGGCAGATGCCTCTTGTGCCCCAACCCTCTAACCCAGTCAGAGGGTTACCCTTTTAGAAAGTAAATAATTAGGGGCGCCTGGGTGGCTCACTGGATCAAAGCCTTTGCCTTCAGCTCCGGTCATGATCTCAGGGTCCTGGGACCGAGCCCCGCATTGGGCTCTCTTCAGCAGGGAGCCTGCTTCCCCCTATTTCTCTGCCTGCCTCTCTGCCTACTTGTGATCTCTCTCTCTCTCTCTCTATCAAATAAAAATAATAAATAAATAAATAATGATGGGAAAGGACCCTACCATCTTATCCTTGCACTCACACATTTGCTTCCTTCCAAGTATTGACTAATGTATTGAGAAAATAAATTCTCATAGTTTCATTCTTTTTTTTTTTTTGTGAGGGATTTAGTCTGATGCTACTTAGACTGCCCTCTTTTATCAGCCAAGTCTTTCTTTATGACAAATGAGGCTGTCCAGTTACTCAGACATTTAGCTGGAAACAGGAGATTGAACGATTTCAGAGAATGTTCCATTTTCCACACCAACATTAGGAGTTATCCACATACGGATGTGTTTAGTGCCCACTGTGCCTTCTAATTCCTTCCAAATAGAACCAAACAAGGACCACACACAAGAAAGACGTGCTTGAAAACATTGTGCTCTCCCTACCTTTTTCCATGTGTTCATCCTACACACCTTATCATTTTGAAACAGCATTAACTCTGAGTTTCCCCATTTTTGTAAAATGAAGTCATTTATTAAATCACATATCAAGAGGAGGTAAACAAGAAATAGAAAGAAAATTCTTCAAAAATACATTGACTACGGGGTTCTTTGTAACCTATCCCCTTAAATGTGATTATTCAAAAAGAGAAAATTTAATATTGCAATCAATAGAGTCCCGCCCTTTTATAATACAGGGTCTTAATGCCCATTGATTTTTTTGGCTAGCTGCACAAACTTAGTTATGCACGTAAGAATTTATGCCACAAAGAAGAGAAAGTGATTTCGCTCCCATAGTGAACAATAAGAGCATAAATGTGAGCTCACAAAATGGAAGGCTCATTCCCTACCTTCAGAAGACAGTGTACATCTTTTGGATTATTTTAGCAGGTTCAAAGCAGACAACTTGTAAAATGTGGAGAGAGAAAACACTGCTTTTGTTTTTGCAATGACAACATTGTATGATCAATGTCATTGCAAAGGTGTTTTTCAAAGATGTTTTGTACTCTGGGCACACATTTCTCCAGAAAATTATTTCTGGGGGAAAGAAATGTCTCAAGAAAAAAAAAAAAAAAACAAAGGAAGAAAGATAGAAAAGAGAAAGAAAGCCTCCTAACTGTGGTTGGCTTAATGCCTCTGCAGAGCAAGTCAATAGCACACTCGCCCAGAGCAGGTGGCCTCGGGTCGCTCCCCTCCAAGGGTCTGATGAAGCCAGCCTCTTTCCTGGATCAAGGTATTAAGGTATGGGTTATTTGTATTGATTTTATGTGCTGCTACGCTGTGCTGGTCATGCTCATATCTGCGGTTCACAAATTCCCTTTGAAAATGTCACCGAAGCTTCATTTCCTCTGCCATCCATCAATACTGTGGCCAGAAGGGCTGGTCTTTAACCCCAAGAGCGGTCATCTTGTCCAGTGCATTGTGGGCATAACAGATTCTCAAAGTTTTCATAGATACCAGCAACAGGGAGACTGTGGGTGGGCCATGTGGGCAGTAAGGCTCTTCAACAAAAATAAAAACAAAATGAAAACAAATAAACAAAAAAACTTTAGAAGATTTTTCTCTGATATTTAGAAGGATTTTTCTCCTTGCCCAGAGAAACTTGCAAATGGTTAGGCCCTCTAGTGGTTTACAAGGGTGCTCAGATAGAAGGGGACGTCTCATCAGACATTATTTGACATCATTTGAAAGCACAGCCACACCCACGAACAGGTGTATGCATAGGAATTTCAGTACCTGAACAAAGCTACTATAGGCTACACTCACACCTTTAATTCTAATTGAGATAAGTCTTAAACTTTGTCTTAGATGTTGGTAATTTGGGGACAATACAGATTTTCCCTCGGAATTCTACAGTCTTTCTCAGCAAAATATGTAAACTAAGCCATGGAATAATTGTAAACAGATACTTTTCCTTCTGAGTGGAATAAAACTCTCCTTCACTGGGAGCCAAACAGAAATCTACACCGAGGCACATCCACAACTGTATTTATCAGTCTACGATGATCCTTTAACAAACATGCAATGGGGTAAAAATAAAACACATGTTTTCCCTTATTTCTCTGCAAGCGCTTACTTAAGGTTTTATTATATTTGGCCATGGGACATTCAGTAAACTTACTGATGATATCAAAGAATGATTTTACAAACAGTAAAAGTTACACTATTGACACCTCCAAATTCTGGAGTATTTACATTGTGTTAGGTGCACACTTGCTCAGGGAGATTAACAAACATTACTAGAAAGGCTGTGGCCAAATCCACCCTGGTTGTTTATAAAACCTTTACAACTCATCAGCCTCCACTAACACACTGGCACTGTTCAATTACCATCAGTTTTAGAGAGCCTTAGCAAAACATCCAGTGCCCATGTAAATAGACAAATCTGAAAACTAGCTGCTCTGTTGGCTTACATACTGTAGGTAATGTTTTCTTTTGCTCAAATTTGTTCTGGAAACTAATCATGCTCTGATAAAGCCATCTGCAAATATGAGAAAGATTGACACCCACATGTCAAAGTTTACACAGCCTGACCAAGTGTACATATAGTGCAGATGATGTAAGGGCTCTGCCGTGCAGAGCTTCTCTGGGGCCATGTTGGAATGGAGCTCGCTGGATCAGAATGCAGGCACCACTGTCCATGTCAAAGCAAAACTTGCCTGTTTCCTTGCCAAGCTAAAACTCCTACAGAAGTGGTGAGCACTTTGTTCAATGTTTGTCAGAGAATTTTAACTCCATTCCCCTGGTCCTATCAGTCTGGGACCACAGGATGATTATCCCTTAGCTAATCCCAAATACAATTGCTCTTCTACAAATCGCTAAAGCCTCACTTTTACCTAGAAAATGAGAGTAACTTAGGGTCCACCTACCAAAAAGGATAGCATTAAAAATTAATAAGAATTATGATATGAAATGACATTGCCCAACAATTCACAGCTTACCACCTCTTCACTGTGCATTATCTATTTTGTAGGAAGGACTTTATATGTAGATTTCTCCACCCACGCTCAGAGAAAGTCCAGGATGAAAACCTGAATCCAAAGCAGATGGAGTGTCCAGTGAGGAATTCATCTTCATTTTACACCACCAGTGGACCTTTCTGATTTAGAGCTACCTGGCATAATTGTCTTTTACTAAGTTTTTGCCCAGGTCCTCCAGAAATAAACCTAAGTGGCTCTATCGTGTAGTCCCATTCTCCCACTTTGGCAACACAACGAGAAACAAAATCAACAGTCATATGGAAAGACTTGTTTTGTAGTAAACTTATTTTGGTTCCTAATGCTCACTCCTTATTAAGAGCTCAAAAATCATGTTTAAATTTTCATTTTAGAATTTTTCTAAGGATCAATCACAAATTTTCTTGTTCATGCCCAGAATACAGTCTAATGAGTCTTTGAAAAATATAGCAACAATTGCTTCTCTCCAGACTTCTAACAATTCTCTTGATTGGTGTTTTTGGATTTTTTGTTTGTTTTAGTTTTTTTTTTTTTTTTTTTAATTACCAAGGATAGCTCTTCATCAGCCAGTTGAATCTTTCAGTTCCCTTTTTAAAATCTGGCACTTAGTATTTTCTCAATGTTGGATTTTGATTCTCTCTTTCAAATTTTCAGTTGTAAGATCATTCTTCTTGATGGATTATTAAATCTATACCCAGTAATGGGCTCATCCCTTCCTTGCTTTTCTTGATCTAAATATACCAAAATAAAGCCTTCTGGAGGTTCTTAGAATTTTTGTTTTTGAAAGCATCATTAATATTATTCCTCTGTTTTCCTTAAAACTCTTGGTGGTGACACAGCTCTGTGTTTGTCTCTGTCCACCTTTTGTATGTTTTAAGGATATGAGCTCAACAGAAATCTTTTCACTCAGTCACATTCAATTGTTTAGATGTCTTTACCTTTGCAAATCTCTATATTCCAACATTTTCCAGTGTTGGAATAGTCTTTATAAGACTTTATATATAGTCTTTATAAGTGGGCATATTTCCACTTATCTCTATATTGTATTTGGGCAACACAGTTCATTGGTGTGTGTGTGTCCCCTTCTACTTATTGCACAGAATATAAGAGGAGCCTAAATATCATTGTAAGACATTGTTAACTTCTACTTGTTACCAACCAAGCCTTGAGCATGGGACTGTATCCATCTAACCCTCTTATTTCTTCATCTCAGG
>CM053610.1:38642624-38663750 GCA_028646535.1 Procyon lotor
GAGAAGCAGGCTTCCTGCAGAGCAGGGAGCCCGATACGGGGCTCGATCCCAGGACCCTGGGATCATGACCTGAGCCGAAGGCAGACACTCAACGACTGAGCCACCCAGGCGCCCCCGTCATTTGGTCTTCTATATCGCTAATTCTTTCTTCAGCTTCATTTATTCTAGCAGTGAGAGCCTCCATTTTTAATTGTACCTCGTTAATAGTTTTTTAAATTTCAACTTGGTTAGATTTTATTTCTTTTATTTCTCCAGAAAGGGATTTTATTTCTCCAGAAAGGGATTCTCTAATATCTTCCATGCTTTTTTCGAGTCCAGCTAGCATCTTGGTAACTGTCATTTTGAACTCTATTTCCTACATATTACTAATGTCCAAATAGACTAGGTCGCTAGCCATCGCTACTGTCTCTTCATTTTTTTATGGAGAGTTTTTCCACCTTGTCATTTTATCAAGATAAGAGTAGATGCGCGTGAGAGAGAAAAATACTCTGGAGTTCTGCAGTTTTCACTGATTGATTAACTAGGTCTTGTCTGGATTTTCTCACTGATCTTCTGGGGGAGGGGCCCTTTGCCATGATTCTCAAATGTCTTTGCCCAAGGCAGAATTGCACCGCCCTTGCCAGGGGATGGGCCAAGCACTTTGCTCTGGTTTGCTCTTGGGAGTCTTTGTTCCCTAAGCACTTTGCGTACATCTCTGGAGGCCAGGAATGAAAATGGTGGCCTCCCAGTCTCCAGCCCAGAGAAACCGAGTGCTGGGTGCCCCACTTCTCAGCACTCACTCAGAGGAAAGCAGTCAATCACTCCCATCTCCCTTGTCTGCAGTCCACGCTCTGTGTTCAGTTAGCCCCTGGCAAAGCGCTTCTATCTGTGGTATGCGCAGCCCTGTCTGGAGTCCCCAAACCCAGCAGATTCCTGCTGCGCACTCCTGCACCACTCCTCCCGTAGGAGGAAGGAGGGTGTGTCTCCAGAGCTGCCTCCCATGGGGTCCCCGCTTGAAGAGCAGCAGCCCGACCATGTCTCAGATCATATAGTCCAAGGTAAGCCTAAGCCGACAGGGCACTGCGAGGCTCCTTCTCTGCCTCTGGCTTCTCCGCCCCAATACCTGGGAGCTCTGCTGCACTCGGGCACCCCTGGTCCCTCTGTGACCATTTGGGTCCTGAAACCACACTGTTCCTGTGAGGGCTAACCCCCCACCACCACCCCCACCCCCGCTTAGCCTCTGGAGCAAAGTCCCTCAGCGGAGCAGACTAAAAGTTCTGGTTTTGTGCTCAGCGGCTCGCCTCTGCGGCTGCTGGGAGCCGGCCCCTCCCCCTGGGGGTCTCTCTTCCCGTCACTTTGGATTCACTTTTCCACACATCCTACCTTTTGGAAAGTGATCATTTTTCTGCCCCTAGAATTGCTGTTCTTCTCTTCTCTCTCCTGTTGAGTTTGCCAGCTTTTAGAATGGTTCAATACCTATCTAGCTGAACTTCTGGGATCAGATGCTATCTCAGCCTCCTACACCTCCGCCACCTTGGCATTCTCCCCTCATTCTTGGTCTTAGTAACTTGCATCTTCTGTTTCTTTTCTTTTTTGTTGTTGTTGTTTATTTTCTTTATAATCTTGCTTGCAGTTTATTTGTTTTATGGTTCACGTTTAGGAACTACTCTTCGTTTCATTGATTTTCTTTATTTTTTCCTGTTTTAAATGTTATTGATTTCTTACTTTTATTAGTTTCTTCTTTTTGTTTGCTTTGGATCTATTTTCTCTCTTTTCTCTAGGTTTTTTAGGTAGGTGTTTATATTATAATATGAGACTCTTTTCTAATGTGTACATTTAATGCTATAAATTTCCCTTACAGCACTGCTTTAGCTGTATACACAAATGTATTGTATTTTCATTTCTATTCAGTTCAGGTTTTTGTCTGTTTGTCTGGGGACTTGAAACTTCCTCTTTGGCCCACATATTGTTTAGGACTGTGTGTTTAGTTTCCAAATGTTTAGAGATTTTATTGTTATGTGTTACTGATATCTACTTTTACTTCACTATAGCCCAAGAATACAGTCTATAGGATATCAATTCCTATAAAGTTATTGAGACTTTTTGATTACCCAGGATACAGTAAAAATTGTTACATGTTTCGTGGGCAGTTGGAAATAATGTGTATTCTGCTCTTGGTGGGTAGAGTGCTCTATAAATGTCAAATAGATCCAGCTGATTGATGGTGCTATTCAATTTTTTTTCTCTTGGTCTCTCTAACTGAATGTTTGTCAGTTTTGTTGATCTTTCATAGAAACAACTTTGAACTTTCTTTCCTCTATTTTTTCTCTATTCACTATTTATCTTTTCTATAATCCTAATTATTTTCTTTCTTCTGATTTCTTTAAATTTAGTTTACTATTCTTCCAGGTTTTGATTTTATATCCTTTTTTTAAAAAATAGAGACAAACATTGATGATCTTTCATTTTTGTCAAACCATTCAAAATTTGAAGGAAAAAAGAAAAGTTTTTGTGTAGATAGGTTTCAGTCTGTGACCTGAGATTTCATATCTTCCTTACAGTCTGACTTTTTCTAAATATGCAGGCCAGACCAATTTCACTGCTGGAGCAAGAAATAGGTAATCTCTATGCTTTTTTCCTAATAAATTATACATTTGAATATAATTAGAGTGGTAAAAAGAGAAAGTCCAGCTTCTATTACATACTACTGAGGTTCACTTTCTAAATATGACCTCCTCTCAAGAAGGATGGAATCTCTCCTAAAGTATGTACATAAAGAATCATCCTACTCAGTCTTGGATTTCCACTCTTTCCACATTCCTCAAGTTTCTCTTGTCCCTTTCTTTCTAGTACCTCCTAGGCATCCTTGATTTATTTTTTCGTTCAATTGTCCATCCATTCATTCATAAATTCACTCACTCATTCACTGAACCAAACCTGTAAAGAGCTTATTACAAGCAGAAACTAGTATGTGAAGATGCACAAAATAACCTAAATCTTGACCTTGAGAGACTCATTGCCCATGACCGTCGCATATGCTACATGTCAGGAACCAAACCCAAGAGCACAGGCATCTGGCCCTTGATATGTTATTACTCTTTATCCATAGGTACTGTATGCTGTATGTCTGGACCACAAGGAATGAAAATAAGAGTTTTCTATTTAAAAAAATGATCAAAACACAACTATTTAAGTGAGTAGAGAATTCTTTAGAGGAGTCAGTTCAGAAAGATAAACTCTTCTTCTGTTGATGGTTAAAGAGATTGAGAAATTTGTCACCTCTGTCAGTGGTCCTCCTGTACCTTATTAGCTCATTCCAGGGGTCACATTACAAAGGATCCAAACATGCCTGGAGACTTCCACCTTCTTTGGGCCTGAAGGAATTCTCTGGCTATAGGAGTGTATGGGGATGCATTTAAGGCAGGCTAGAAGCTCTGAGATTCCAACCACTAATCAAACAGGGCAGGGAATTAGTGGATCAATACACTTGGTAGGATAAGTCTGAGGCATGTCCTACAGTGTCTCTGAAACTCCCCAGTTGATTTGAACCCTAATTGCCCCGAGTTTCTGTTTTAAAATAATACACATATGCACATATTATTTAACTAGTAAAATACCCTAGGGAACACTTGGGAATTGAGAGGCAGAGGTGGGAAGAAGACTAACTTATCATTTTTGGGAACTAGACTGCCTAGATTTCAGTCCCAACACCACAACTAGCTGTGTGTCCCTGGGCAAGCTGCCTAACCTCTCCACAAACTGGGGATAATGACTGCACAAATCTTACAGTTAATTGTGAGGATCGTAGGAATAAATAAATGGAAAGTGCTTAGAACAGTGTTGGCACATATAAATATCACATAAAAGCTAAGTGTCATCATCATCATTATTACCATGTATTTTTGTTTCTTTGTATAATTTTGTTCCATATTTTTTGTTCCATGTTTTTTGTATTGAATTTTTTGAAAAAAGAATAACTTGAAAACATCTATAGACATGTGAAAGAGTAGTTTTCTGACAAAAATCAATCAGGAATTATTGTTTAACCCATAATTGCATTTTGTCAGAGGGTGCTATAGGATACTTTTCTATACCTGTAATTTTAAAGAGTTTAAGGAATACAAGAAGATCTGTTTAGAATATAAAATAACACAAAAGGGAAGATGAGTCTTTGGGGATATACCAATATTTCAGTTCGGCTCCATACGAATGTTTCTTTATTCCAGTTTCATAATTGTGCTCCTCATAATCACTTATTTCTGGTTTGGCTACTAGAGGAAGCTTATTTAACTATGATTTTGTGTTCTACTCAAGCAACAGGGATATCACTTGTCTACAAGCCTTTGCAAGGGAAAACTAATTATGGATCAGCTGGGAAAAAAAATTATTTGCTAAAGTTGTTCGCTGACATTGGGTGCCTGTACTGACTGGTGACCAAGTCCCCTGGAGCTAGGACCTGCAACCATATCATCTTCATCAGAAAAAAATCAAAGCTTAGGAATGATGGGGAAATACACAGAATAAACACTTCCACAACCCCTCACTTCAAGCACCACCCTTGACCGGCTGCGAGGGCTAGAGGCTGCTCCTGTTCATACTTTGGTCAGTATCGGCTGAAACCCACACACCCCACCTGTGTTTGACCCAACATTCACCAACTCAGAACTCCATCTGAGTTCTCCATCTTGCAAGGGATGCGATTCCTTTTGTCTTGTTTCCTTTCACTTCTTTAACTGGGAGTCTGGCAGAACGCTGTATTTAAATATCAAGCACGGCTAATCATTTCAGCTGGATTGTTAGTTTGAATAAAATGTCTTTCTTGCAGTGGCTAATTGCTTGAATATCTGCAAACTGATATAGTCTTTGTAGACATTTATGCTGTCCTCTCTTTATAACTTTATTTCATTTTCTGTTCATTTCTGGTGTTGACTCAAAGGGCCTTTATCACCTGACCCTGATAATCTGTGCTTTATGGCTGCTGGTGTGATTGGGAGCAGTTGAAGCAGCAGCAAGCAATAATACACACATATAAATATTTGAACAGGAAAAAGAAAGTCTGTCTGATGTAGGCCAAGGAAGAAATGCATTTAAACAAATAATGCCACTAGAGGGACCTTGACTCTCAACCAGAACTAGGCAAGGTCACCCTACCCTTACAGTACTGTAGGTGGCCCGACGTGCCAGGGCCGATTTCAAAGTGCATTCCAGACCCCACCTTAGAGTGCCCAGCCCAGGGTCTGCTCTGGTGGGCTTATGACGTCATTATCATGGATCACTAGAATAACTCCCTCTAAGAAGAATAAATTTGCTCTGACCAGGGGTTAAAGACCTGAGAGGTTTTAATTAGTTTACCCGGCCTTTGCGTTTGGTCACCAGACGTTACTGCGGGGTTCAAAGAACATGACGCTGTGTGTCTCCCTTTCCCGTTTTCTGGGGGGGCTTCTCCCTCCTTTTCCGCACCTCTTGTGAATAGCCGAAAATGAGTGCAAAATGACATTCGACTTAGAAAGTGAGAGCACCAGGAAGCAAAACTGGAGGCAAACAGAGCAGCTAATTTGGCCAGGCATAGCTGGTGCTGTCCGCGGTTGTCCCTGACAGCGGGGCCGGCTCCGAACCACCTGTGTTTGCTCACTAGCTTTCCCCAATCTGCGAGAAAATGGCCCGGGCTGGTCACATGGCAGCCAGATAGGCCAGGCACCTTGGGAATACAAAAGCCGGAGCTTTTAGCAGAGTTAATCATTAATGCGCCTTTTCTTTGTCCCATTCAGGAGTGCTGACAGGGCTTTGATAGCCCGTATTTGCCATGAGGTGGCTGCAGCCATCGCCAGGTACTAATGAGCCCATTGGCTCCACGCTTCCCTCCAAGTGCCCACAGAGCCCAATCTGGACCTGGGCACCGCCTTCCGCCTGAATCCTGCCCCAAACACACCACCTGGCCCCTGGGTGCCCACCCCCCCACTTTGGGACTTGGTATTGAGCCTCCCCTCAGCTTGGTCCTGTATGATTCTGTGCATATTCTGCCTTAGCCCTGAGTAGCAAGGCTAGACGTGTCATTAGTGAGACTGGTGATCCTCCCTCAGGTCTTATCTTTCTCTAACCAGAAAAATTAAAGTAAAAAACAAAAAAAAATTATAAACTAAATGGTTTTTGTTCTCTTAGAGTGTAACATTTTGGACCATTTTGCTCTAACAGCAATGGGCTATTCTCTTCCCAAAATTTAGTTTTGAGTTTCATCCATTGGCAAAATATTCTGATATTTATAACTCAGCAACTAAAATTCAGGTTTCCTGACCTTTTTTTTCCTTAATGGAAACCCACCTTACCAATCTTCACAATAAGTAGTTTATGTGTCAACAGACTGCATTCAGGGTAAATGAAAACCAAACTAAAACCCCCTTGCTACCTGTTCTTTTATCTGACTCTATGAAGCTGCTCCACACCCTTGAACAAGATATCCAATACCTCCACATTTATGCGTTGGCCTCCAGCTTGGAGAAAATGTCTTTTCCATTTGTGCTGCCACGGCACTGCCAGCCCCCTTGAGCACATAAACTGGCTGTCAGGATACAAACCGTGAGGACCCATTGTCCTTTAAGAGTAGCTGGAAACAAGCGAATTAAAAGTACATCTTTGAAGCCTGGCTAATAAAGGACAGACATTTTAAAATTTTGAACTATTTAAAGAGAAGGGCTTTTCCTAGGCATTGAGCACATGAACATTTGGCTGTTGATCATGTAGGAAGACACTGTCAGTAAAGATACTACATTCAAAACATGGTTGTATGTCCATACATCCCCCATTGGCCAGAGTCAAAATACCTTTAAAGATTTGATCCAGTTGATCTTTACCACAATAAGGGCATACTGGGTGATGACAAGTTGTATTGTCTTTTTTTTTTTTTAACAGATGAGGAAGTAAAAGACGGCTGATGTGCTTCATCATCTTGGAACTGTAACAGACAGATGATTAGAGTCCCAGAAAGATTAGATTGTGTGACCCGTGTTTTAGGATAGACGGTCTGTTCATTATTGCATGCTGCATCCCGTGCCTTGCAGCTTGGTTTTATTCTTAAGGAAATTACTCATCCTCCGTCAAGTTTCTTGGTCATCTACTGTGGACTGGACAGCACTCAGCCCTGGAGGGAATAAAGATGGAGACAATACGGTTCCTATCCCAGAGCAGTAGCTCAGAAGATAAGAAAAGTGCCACAAACAAATACAGCACTCAAAGGAAATGTATTCCACATTTAACTGTCACATGAAGAAACACTGTAGTATTTACATCCTGGTAGAGCTTTGCCCCAGATCTGAAAACTCTCCAGAGGGAGGAAAAGCTGATGATTTCAGAATGCTTAGATGTTAGAATGTGGAAAGTATACAATTCAAATAACGTTATTAGTTTTAACATAATGAGCATGATCTGTGGTAAATCAGCCTCTACTTTTCAAAATGCTTTTCATACAGGGAGCATGACCAAAGTCTACACCCTGCATAGTTCATTTCATCTCAGGCTCATCCAGCACAGATTTGTGTAAAAAGTTAAAGTTGACTCTACTGTAAAAAAATCCATCTTTGTTTCTCTGCCACATGTAGTTGGCCTAGAATACAAGCGCTTTGAAAGGGGGCAAAGCTGTTGACTAAGCATGCATTCAGATAAATATATTTCACTACATCCAAAGGACAGAAGAGAAAATTATTTTGTGAATTTTGGGGAAATAATTATTTGAATTACACCTTCTTAAGATTTAACCAGCAATTAAAATGACAATTTGGGGCAGATAATAGAGGTCAAATTAATGTATTGATATTAATTGATACTGACATACTCTTGCAATTGCTAAAGTAGATCGAATCAAGAGAGAAGCGGATTTGTGCTGTGCATAGTCTCATTTGCTGGGGCAAAGACAGAAGTCTTAGTTTGGGATACCCCTAGTGCACTAAATCAAGAATTTGAGTACAGATTATTTATTTGGAACATGATCCCAGGAAACAGAGTGAGGGAGAGAAGAGACAAAGAAGGGAAGAGAACCACCAGAGGGTGGGTTATTTATCAGGTTACCAGTGTGCATGATTGGAACTTAACCTGCAGGGCACCCAGTGAAAAACTATACGGAACCTACTCCAGGACTGTCCCACTAGGGGAAGGGAACCTCGGCTATTTTCCCAGCAACTCCTGTCCTTCATGGATTGAGGTTTTCTTCTAGAGGTGTAAACTCTCCAGTACTTTGACCACTTCACCCACTGAGAAATGCATTCTTCTGTTCAAAGAACACCCTCTCACAGACAAAGCATTCAATATATAGGGAAACTATCTGCAGATGAACTCAGATGGACCGAGGAGATATGGGCAGGGCATCAACAGCATCAGACACAACAGACTTTACTGAAGCAGAAGTAGAGAGAAGAGCAAGAAGGCTAACGCTTGTTTACAGAGCTAATAATGAGAGCCATAGTCATGGAAACCCCTAAACATAAGATAGCAAGGTGCCACTTCTTGGACAACTGCAGGTGTCTCTGGTGTCTTTCATTTGCAATACAAGCATGGTCTAGCCTGGAGAAACAGGCTCTACCAGGGCCAGAGACTGCAAGTGTCCAGTGGGTTTATTGTAAAAGCATAAGAAAGCCATCATGAGCTCTGGGAGGTTCCACTGCAAAAGCTTTACAAATACCCCATGTATGCCATGCAGTTCCTCATGGGAGCTCATCTTCCCAATAGCCTGGGGAGCTTGGTGGGTTGGCTGTGGTCATATTGAAATAAAGAACCAGGAAGTGGACTAAAGGCATTTATTCATTCTATTCATAGCATGCTTGTTGGTTTTATTTTTTTCCTTTTTTCTCAGGGATTTCTTTTAAGATATATTTATTTGAGAGAGAGCGGCAGAGGAAGAGGGAGAGAGAGAATCCCAAGCAGACTCTCTGCTGAGCACAGAGCCAAACATGGGGCTCAATCTCCTGACCCTGAGATCATGACCTGAGCTGAAATCAAGAGTTGGACACAACCAACAGAGTCACCCAGGTACCCCTCCTTATTCCTCAGTTTTAAATGAAATTCATTTCAAGATACAATATCAAGTTAATAATACTTTTCCAGAAGGAGGAGAGATCTCTTGATTGCATTGATGCATCTCAAATTTTTACCAAACGTGCAAATAGGAAATGCATGCATGGGAAGCACATAGGTACTTGGGATGCCCACCTCTGAATGTAACAACAGGTAAGGCTTTAGAAAATGCCTTCCCTTCTAGGTCTGTTTCTGGCAGGATGGTATTTTCTTCCCTCTCTGGACCATTCTTGACCTCAGGAGAATAGTGAAGAAAAATCATTCCTCACATGGAGTGGCATGGAATCTGAGGGGGTTCAGCAATATGCTCAGCACAGCGAGGAAGAAGCTGGTGACAGAGTTGCAGGGCACACACCCTACTGTCCTTCCCCACCAACCGCAATCCACGGACCACACCCCGGGTGAGGGTGGGTGGGAGAGAAAGGTCCTGCGTTTTCCTGCCCACCCTCCCCTTCCTACTTGCCTGTCAGGACACTGGTATCTTACCCCTATTGTCTTTGTCCACACAGTGGCTCCCAAATGCAAACTCCATTCTTCTTCTGCTATTCCAGTTCGAATGAATGCTGCATTTTCTACCCTGGCCAAAGGGAGTGCTGGCTCCTGGCACCCACTGAAAGGAGCAATGTAAGTCTCCAGTGTCATCCCTTCTGATAGGATTTTTAAGACTAAAATCTACATAACAGGTGTTGTAGGTAGGTTTCATGGCAAGCAGACACTGAAATGGAAACTAGCTGGATATTTAATCAGGGAATGAGATCTCCAGCTGGTAGAGGAAAGGGAAGGAAGCAGATTAGGCAGAGGGAGTCCCCTCCATCCCAAAAAAACCCCCCAAAAATACCTTAGCTGTTCCCATGGGGAGTTCTGGAGCTGGGCTGGACTTTCTAGTGTTTCCTGCTTGAGGCAAGGAGGCTGGGCCTTGACCTCAATGTTGACCAGACTGTGGATAGGAGATGCCCATGGAAAAGGGCATGACCTTGGGCCACTCAGTATTCTTTTTTTTTTTTTTTTTTCCACTCAGTATTCTTTAGCCACCTGGAGAGTAAGGCTGTCAGCCCGGAAAGTGAGTCCCTGAGACACATTTCAATGTCTACTGCAGTAGAGTTTGTCTTGTCTGTCCACTTTGGGCCTAACCCTCACAGAAGATGGATCCTGCAGTATTCTGACCTCCACTTACTATTTTGGATGAGCTATTGGAAAATCATCTGATTTTCTATATTTATTGCAAAAAAAAAATCAGCCAAAAAGTAAGAGACTCCATTTTCCCTAGTTTTAAAAAAAGCGCAAAGTAAAATATGCTTTTGTGTCTTTTGTTATTATAATTACTTTCCCCACAAAAGGATTTATTTCTTAAGACCCTAATTTTCTCCCTCAATAATCAAGTAGAGAATAATTTTTCATTCCCTATATCCACTCCATTTGTAATGTTTCAAACACAAGACATATATTCCAGATAATTTCATGCCACATCCAAATTTGAAAGTTTACTTGTGATAGACTTGAGGGATGACTGTCAAACATTTAGGAGTCTTATGATAAGCCTTAAAAGGTTAACCCATTCAAACACCAAACTGAAAACAGCCCAAGTGTCCAACAGCAGGTGACAGGATAAACTGAGACATCTGAACACGGAATACTACTTAGCAATGAAAAAGGGTGAGCTTTTGATGCATCTAGTAATGTGGATTAATCTCAAAAACATTATGCTGGGTGAAAAAAAATCAGTCTCAAAAGACTATGTGCTGTATGGTTCAATTTACATAAAGTTCTAAAAACAATTAAAATTAAACTATGGTAAAAAGGGAGGGCACAACAAAACCAACTAAGAAAGGACAGGAGAGAATTTTCCGGGTGAATAGAAATGTTTTATCTTGACAGGGACTTGGATTTCACAGGTGTCTATGTTTATCAAAATGCAGTGGATGGTAAATAAAAGGTGAGTACATTTTACTATATATAAATTTTTACCTTGAAAAACTGCAAACAATCATTGAACCTTAGTTAATAATATGCATGCAGTTGTGTTCAGGGGTGAAATACATGGATGTGTACAACTCACTTTGAAATGTACCAGGAACAGTAAGGGATGGGGAGGATGGTGCGGAAGAACATGAGTAATGGGAAATGTTAATTGTTATAGAATCTGGGTGGTTGTTTGTTTTTAAGATTTATTTATTTATTTGAGTGAGAGAGAGAGAGAGAGAGGAAGGAATAGGTGAGGTCAGAGGGAGAAAGAATTCCAAGCTGACTCTTCTGATCTCAGAGCCCAGTGCAGAACTTGATCTCATGAACCATGAGATCTTGACCTGAGACAAAACCAAGAATCGGACACTTGACCGACTGAGCAACCCTGGCACCTGTGGGTGTTGTTCAGTGAACAGTGCATCCAACTCTTCTGTGTTTGAAATTCTTCATTATGTGATCCTGAGGGAAAACCAGTAAAGATGCACTTATCCTTTCCCATTCCTGAATGCACCCTCCCCTCTTGGTGACACCAACCCCTAAACTGTGATGGCAAACAATTTCTTGGGGGTACCTAGCTAGCTTAGTCAGAGGAGTGTGTGGCTCTTGATCTCAGGATCATGAGTTGATACCCCATATTAGGTGTACAGATTACTAAAAAATAAACTTGAAAAATTATTTTCTTGTACACAAGCCTCTTTGGAGACCTTTACATAAGCAAGAAAATTTCAGGACTATTTTGTAAGAATACAATTAAATAACACTGTTTGTTCTGTACCAAGAACCAAGTTGGTTTCTTTTTTTAAGATTTTACTTATCTATGAGAGAGAGAGAGAGAGAGAGAGAGAGAGAGAGAGAGAGAGCGCATACGAGCTCACCAAGGTGGGGCAGGGGCAGAGGAGAAGGAGAAGCAGAGACCCAGCTGAGCAGGGTGTGGGGCTTGATCCCAGACCTGAGATCATTACCTGAGCTGAAGGCAGATGCTTAACCTACTGAGCCACCCAGGCACCCCCAGAACCAAGTTTTGCATCTATTTAGAATGTACTGGGTTACTCTTAAAGCTCAATCATTTTGAGCCCAGGTGCAAATAAGGAGGTTCTTCATAATCTGTGGGCATCTATAGAGTATGTATCACTCTGCCTCTAGTGATGAGAATGCTTAGTGGAGCAAATTCATGGACTATTACTAAAATAAAATAATTCTCATTTATTATGGACTGAATATCTGTGTTTCTCCCAAATTCACCCTAACTCCAAAGAGGATGGTAATTTCAGGTGGAGGCTTTGGGAGATAATTGGGTTTAGGCAAGGTCCTGAGGATGGAACTCTCATGATGGAATTAGTGTCCTTACAAGAAGCTCTCTCTCTCTCTCATTTAGATGTGGAGCCAAAGGAAAAACATAGAGGGCATTGTGAGAAGGAAAGGAAGGGTGAATGGGGGGAAATCGGAGGGGGCAATGAACCATGAGAGACTGTGGACTCTAAGCAACAAACTGAGGGTTTTGGAGGGGAGGGGGTGAGGGTTGGGTGAGCCTGGTGGTCAGGGTATTGAGGGGGCACGTATTGCATGGAGCACTGGGTGTGGTGCATGAACAATTAATCTTGTAACACTGAAAAAATAAAATAAAAGTATTTGGGGTGGGGGGGAAGAAGTGCTCTCTGTCTGTTTGCCATGTGAGGAGTCAAGCCAGCAAGACTGCCTTCATCAGACACAGAATCTTCTAACACTTTGACCTTGGACTTTCTAGCCTCAAGAACTGTGAGAAACAGATGTCTGATATTTTGTTATAGCAGCCCAAGCAGACTAATATATCATTGTTCTGAAAAAACTTCCAAGATTCAGGCCCATTCTAAACACCAGCTTTAAGTAGCTTTAAAATCTCTTACTATTTAGACCCATTGGTAAGTCATTCAATTCTGTTTCTGTCATCCATTCTCTGTCTCTATAAGGTGGTGGTATGAACACATGTCCTGAGGTGCCATCCACCATGGACAGAGCAGGGCCCAGGGGCAAAGAGAGGGGAAGGACAAAGGATCTAGATCCAGGGGCACCTGGATGGTCCAGTGGGTTAAAGCCTCTGCTTTCCACTCAGGTCAAGATCTCAGGGTCCTAGGATAGAGCACAGCATCGGGCTCTCTGCTCAGCAGGAAGCCTGCTTCCCCTCTCTCTCTGCCGCCTCTCTGCCTACTTGTGATCTCTCTCTCTCTGTCAAATAAATAAATAAAATACTTAAAAAAAATATCTAGGTCCAGAAACATGGAGATGATATTGGTTGGGTTGATTCCTAGGGATGCCATAGCAGTAACTTCCCAAGGCTCCTTGTTAGACACAAGTTGATATCAGTGAGAAGGAATGGAGGCAGCATTTTGGAGACAGTCTTCTTGAAAGAGAGGAGATAGTGAGAGTAAATACTGCCAGTATTTCTTGAGCTCTTACTCAGTGTCAAGCACTACTCCACAAACTTTCCACTCAATTGTGAAAGCGTACCAAAAACTCTATAAAGTAAGTGTATGATCAGCTCCATTTGACAGACAAAGAAGTCGAGACTCCTAGAACTGAGAACGACCCAGTAGCCACCAGTCGTGTAGCCACCCTACGAGCTGAGTGGAGCTCTAACTCTAGCCCCCTTGGCCTTGTCACCCATGTGCCAACCTCAACTTCTGCAGTGTGAATGGGGGCTGCTGAATAGGGGTGATGGGAAGATTCACTGAAATGGGGTAATGGACATGAACATGTTTTGGAAAATGAAAATCTCTCTACAAACATCAGAAACTATTGTAGTTATATTTCTCATCTGTTCTGGAGAAGAGAAGGTCCTTTTTCATCAGCTGAGAATATCCCCTGCAGGACACTGTGAAAGTTCCTCTATACCATAGGGTAGTAGATGGCTGTCGGTCACACCGTGGAGTTAAAGCCTCAGATCTCTTGCTGGCATGAGTAATGATTTCATAGGCAGATGGCCCTGGCAATGAAATGCTAAGAGGATCTATGAGAAACACCTGCCTGCAAATAGACCACCCCCCGCCCCACCAGCCCTGCTGATCCTCTTGCCCTTTTTGTTGCCTCAGATACAGGAAGCTCCCAGCCATGATGCTTAATAACCACAGGTGCTATGCTTGGGTAATCTGATGGGCACCTCACCCTCTTGACAGCAGCAGCTGCGTCTCCCACATGGCCTCCTTGTCCTCATCTAGAACGTGGGTTGGTATGAGTAGGGACAAGAGACAACACAGGCTGCTTGGGGCACACCTGCGTCAGAGCTTGTTTACAGACCTCCTCATTCCCCACCTCTACCAGGGACCAAGAGCCCTCTGTGTGCTCAGCAGATGTTTTGCCAATGCTGTTTTCACAAGCACGGTGTTTTTCTTTCTTTTTCTTTTTTCTTTTTTTTTTTTTTTTTTTTTTGATCAAGGACTTGAAACAGCTGTCCAATGGGCTGCTTGCTTCTAAGAACACATTTCTTCTGCAAACAACAGCTTGAATCTGGAACAGCCTTCAGACCTGATAACCCTCCCTCCGTGATCCATCCGTTTTTTGTTTGCCAAAAGTTTCCCCAAGCACACCACCAGAGAAAATAAAGCTGAAGGTATGTTTTTGACAGTGACCAAGTTCTTCAGTCTCCTGCAGCTCAGCAGTAACCTTCGGGAAGCCCCAGGTCACCCAGGATGGGGAACCTCTGCCTTCCCCTTCACTTTATGGTCCTGGTACCTGAGAGGGTCGTCCTTGACACTGAAGGAAACTGAATGAAAGTCCAGGAAACTTGAATTACCTCAATTTAACATTTTTGTCTATATTTACAGTTGTCTATATTACTCACAAAAACTCTGCCTATCTCTAAGGCTTTGATGTGAAGAGTGTTTCCTCTGTGATCAAAGAGGTCTGTAGAATAAGGGGGCACATGAGACCCAAATGGGGAATATTTCAGGAGAGGAGGAACTTAAAGAGAGTGAAAAGGTACGTAGGTGAGAGGCCCAAAACAATAACACCTCTTACATTATCCTTTGAAATGACTGCCATTTTCTTCCTGCACTCTGAACAAGCCTTCTCCTCCATTCCCTCTTGTTGCTTCTTTTCATCACTCTCTATCTTAAACTGACCCAGGGACCCTTGTACTTTCCACTTAGGGTTAGTGAACCCAAGATATTGGGCTATATCAAGGCTTGGACTTGATAACTTCCTGAAGACAATTCAACCCCCAAAGGCCTTCTGTTGCTTGTGTGGAGACTACCATTGGCCAGTCTGTAATGGGCATTATGAGAAAAATATGGATGAGATCACAATAATCCATCCTCAGCACTGGAAAACCAACTCCAAAATCATGTTCTCCATATAGAATGAATATAGATCATTGAATATATCTTTAATATATTTTGTTGTTTTGGAATACAACAGACAGAACACAATTGCCGTCTCCTTGTTACCTGGTGAAATGAACAGAGCATTAGACTCGTATCAGGACATGTGGGTTTAAGTTCCAGCTTTGCTAGTGGCCAGTATCTTGGGAAAGTCACAGACCTTTCCTCTTTAACCACCTCAAAAATGTTAGAGGCATAATCATACTAACCACCACAAATGCCTCCTATGCATTTTATTTGGGAGTTAGGTGCCTGTGGTTCAGATATGGAAACTGAGGGTGCAAAGCTGGAGAGTAGAGGAATGGGATTATAAAGATTTGCTATTCCTAGGGTTATCTTTCCATAGCCACACCCTCAAGAGACCAAGAATTTGTCTCACTACAGAAACCACCTATCGTCAGCTCAAGGCACCTGCCTTCAAGTGGTCACCTTCATCACAGTGCTCAGCATGTTCCTTTCTGAAACATATACTTATGGCCTTGGCTTTGCACTGCTATCTCGGACCCAATCTCCCTCATGTTTCCATTTGGCTTCCCTGCACTCTCAGCTGGTACTCTGTACCACATTCTCACCTTTTCTAGCTGCTCCTCTCAGCAGTGGCTGTTTTCAACTCCAGCTATGCTGTTTAGGGTATTGAACCAGTGTTTCAATATACACCTGTGGTGGTTTATGCTGTGTCAACCTCTTTAACCTAGGAAAAATTTTCTCCAGAATCCCCTTCCCTGTATTGTTCTGCATTAGTGTTGACCAAAAGAGGAATTAGTACAAGTTTTGGGCTACAGAAGCAAAGCAGTGACCATTACCCTCAAGGGCTTGCCAAGGGGTTGGATACAATGATGGACAGAGGCAGAAGTACCTGGTTGGGATCAACTTGTCCTGGTTCTTCTCTGCTCTGTGTCTAGTTCATTTTCCAGACCCTGCTGACCAAGAACTGAATTGGACACCAAGAGTGTTAGCTACAGAGGAAACATCTACCCAGAGATTCATCTCCAAGCTCCCCCACCATGGTCCCTCTTCTGTGGCAGGCTGTGCTTGTCTTCTCAGATTGACTAGCTGGTGATACTACTCTGATCTTCCAATACCCTCTTACAAATCTTCACTCCTCCAGCTATGATCATTAGCACAAAAAGTTCAATTCTTTTCATAAATCCCTTCTCCCTCAACATTCACCATATCCTTGCTTCCTGCCCAATGCCACATCCTTGTGACACTCATACTTCCAGCTTCCTAGGACCAGGATATGGGAAAAGAATAAAGAACATCACAGGAGCCCATAGGTACCTAAGATCATTTTATTCAGCTACACCATTTTTATAATAGAAAGCTACATCTTAAGTTACTTGTCATTATTTTTTTTTCCAAAATGGAGGAATCTTTTCCCCAAACTGGCAGAGACATTTCTTGGCGCCTTATTTTCTAAAACCTTAGGGGTGATCAACCATGGCAAAACAGAGCTGAGGGCTAAAGCCTAAATCAGCGACTCTGATAAGGGGTTAATTATTTCTGACACCCATGTGGGTCTCCATAAATGTCAAGCCATGTTTCAAAATTCTAAAGTGATAATTACCATAAATCCACTCTAAACATAAAAGGTTGGAAAAAGAGATGGCCAATGGGAAATGAAGCAAGTTGCAAAGTCAAATGATCAAGAAGATACCTTCCCAGAGAGGTTAAGAGGTGGGTTTTAAGAGGAGAGATGGGGTTAATCTCTGGAAATGTTGCTAGAAGCTACACCAAGGGTCTGGGTGGCCAGCACCCAAGCTGTCATGGCTATAAAGATAGTGTATCAGGTGACAGATGGGCTCCAACACTCCTTGGTGACGTTACCTGGTGCCTGGGGAGGGACTTGTGCTGAGGGGCCTTGAGGAGCACAAGGATCAGCAAACAGGAAGGAATTAAAATGTCTTCTACCAGCAGTGAAGATAAGCCTTTTATAGGGGGCAGGCTGAGCAAGATTAAAAAAAAAAAAAAAAAAGTTTGCCCCAGAGGAACAAAGAACTCATTCTTTTCCTTGTTATGCGGTGGGGTGGAAGTAGGGGTAGGGGCAGAGTGAGGAAACTTCTACTCAAAGCCTTTCAGGAAACTAAGGCAGCCTTTGAAATGCCCATTTTTAATTTCACAACCAACCTTTGTCCCTGTACCTGCTTGGTTTGCCAGCTGGGAGACAGAAGAACCCAAAATCAGGCCCCTGTGAGTGTAGGATGGAGCCACCAGTCACTGTCTATAGTGGGGAGACTGACAGCAGATGCTGGGGGGGATGGAACTGCTGGGGGGGATGGAACAAGGCTCTGAACCCAGAGGAGGCATCTAGGTAGGGAAGGGAGCCCTGCCCAGCTAGGGGATGACACAGAAGAGGTGAGTATGTTTGGGGAAATAAGAATTTGGCTTGTCCAGTGCACACAGGAAAGTGATCAGAGATGAGATGAATCTAGAAGGCAGAGCCACATGGTAAAGGACTTACAGGTTTTGTTAAGGAAGCCAGACTTGGTCCTCAGGGCATTGGGCTCTGTCCCAAAACTGTATCGTTTACGTGATCAGTTGTGTTTTGAGGGTCCAGATTGCTCAGAAGTAATACCACAGTTATCTCATTCCCAAGTTTTAAAGCACTAAATTAGGACACCTGTGTGGCTCAGTCAGTTAAGTGTCTGCCTTCAGCTCAGGTCATGAGTTTAGGGTCCTGAGATGGAGCACCACTTTGGGCTCTGTGCTCAACAGGGTGTCTGCTCCTCCTCTCCCTCTGTGATCTCTCTCACTCTCACTCTCTCTCAAATAAATAAATAAAATCTTAAAAAAAAAAAGACACTAAATCGTACCTGAATATCTCCTACACTGTTGGTGGGAATGCAAGCTGGTACAGCCACTTTGGAAAACAGTATGGAGGTTCCTCAAAAAGTTGAAAATAGAGCGACCCTATGACCCAGCAATTGCACTACTGGGTATTTACCCTAAAGATTCATATGCCGTGATCTGAAGGGGCATGTGCATCCGAATGTTTATAGCAGCAATGTCCACAATAGCCAAACTATGGAAAGAACCTAGATGTCCATCAACAGATGAATGGATAAAGAAGAAGTGGTGTATATATATACAATGGAATACTACGCAGCCATCAAGAGAAATGGATTCTTGCCATTTGCAATGACATGGATGGAACTGGAAGGTATTATGCTAAGCGAAATAAGTCAGTCAGAGAAAGACAATTATCACATGATCTCTCTGATATGAAGAATTTGAGAGGCAAGGCGGGGGGTTGTGGGAGGTGGGGGAGAGAAATGAAACAGGATGGGATGGGGAAGGAGACAAATTAAAAGAGACTCCTAAACTCTGAAATGAACTAAAGGTGGCTGGGAGGCGGGGGGATAGGGATAGGCTGGCTGGGTTATGGACATTGGGGAGGGTAAGTGCTATGGTGAGTGCTGTGAAATGTGTAAACCTGATGATTCACAGACATGTACCCTGGGGCAAATAATACATTATATGTTAATAAAAAAATAAATTAAAAAATTGTCTTTCTTATTTGGAATTTGCTTGAGAGCAGAGGTTCAGGGTTCAGTCCTCACAAAGGTATGGGATGGTTCTCCCTGCAGGGTCCTTCAGAGCAGATGCTAGGAGCACTGTGCCAACTATGGAAGGGGAGTTTCCACGTTCAAAGAAACATGGGAATGCTGGCATAAGTCAGAGTCCTAGTGTGAGTTAGAGATTGCCTGAGAACTTCATGATGGTTAAAAGGTAGGAAATTTCAGGTAAAGGTGATTATAAAATCCCACTGCAGAATCCACTGGAGTTCAAACCCCTGAATCTGCTCTGTGACACCAGCCTCGTGTCAGGTGCTAAGCGGCCACACATGACTAGAGACTATCATACTGGACAGGGCAAACATAGAATTCCCATCATCACAGACAAATCTATTGAGCTTCCCTAGACACTGACATTTTACCTCATCATAAGCAATACTAAACACACAAGTGTTTGAAATCACCCTCCCACATTGCCTATTATTTTTCACTAAGCAGAAATTTAGGGATAGAGAATTCTAGAAAAATTCTTGCAATTATCCAGTTTCATCTCTAGGCTCCAATCTCTTTCTCTTACCTGGTTCATATATGTGTGTTAATGGTTTATAGGTGTCTTACATGGGCATGTGCACACACATGTATGTGCATGCATGCAATAAAGCAGGACTCTATTTCATGCTGTATCCTAGACAGAACTAATCTCTATTAAACCAGCTAAAAAAGTTCTCATAATCTCCATGAGGAGACTGAAAGCACCTCAAGGCAACACATGGTATTGATATGCTGATGACTCTCCTAGTGCCTCCTAGTGCCTCTTGGGCATTGGCTTGCATCTGCTCTGAGCACAGGAGAGTCACAGCTTATGAATTCTAATTTAGGTATGTAGAGCACAAATATGGTTGAAAGTAACTCCAGAAAAATCTCTCAGAAATTACCCAGAAAGATGATGCTATATTGCATCTTGGTATGGGCAAACTTCCAGAATCAGTTTCTCTTCCAGCAACAGAAAAAGAAATGGCTATTTCCTTACGCAGGCAGCTGGTGAATTATTGGCTGGAGTTCCAGTATTCATTTGTGAGAACACAAGAATCTTACCAGTTGCTCATTGTAGGAGAAACAGACAAGATCAAAACAAGGGAGCAGCAGAGTTCATAGGCAGTCCTTCTCACCCAGTGGAATGGCAGCTAAGTGCAGGCAGGACCTGCTAGCTCGCTCTCAACCTACAGAGCAGGATCCATGGGCATTAAGTGCACTTATGATGTGACACCAGAGTGTTGCCGTGCCAGCTATCTATCTATAAACACAATCACCCCCACACTGCACACCACTGCCTCCCAGACCGAACTCTTGCCAGGCCACTGGGCCAGATTTCCAAAGTCTGGATGGTTTGATTGTCCACGTAGGCAACGTTTGCAGTGCAGGGGTAGCTCTGCCTGCTCATTCCTTTCTGCCTTCAGCCCCACCCCTTAACAGGTGGAGAGAGTGTGTCTCTGTGACAAGGCAGGCAATGCCCCTCATGGCCTCAAAACAAGATGATGCCCCTGATTTCAAATAACAGTAAATAGAAGTGTTAGGAAATAGGTGTGGCAAGGAGCAAGGAAAGTGGCAACAGCTGAGTGCCCTGGGGGCCAGGCATATGGTTCTAAACATTCATGGGAGCAAGTACCTAACCAAGCTATTTCATTAAAAGCTTTTTTTCTCCCCTGATAGCATGAGGGAGGAGAGTGAACTTCCAGAGCAAGGTGACAGAGAACAAAATCACTTCTGCATTGATTTGTTGTAGGCTATGGAGGTCCCTTATCATAAGGAGGTCTACAGGGCTATATTACATGATCCTAAAAATGTGGAATTAAAAAAATAATCACTGTCTTAATGCTTTCTATGTAATGTGAAGAGAAAGTACCAATGTCAAAGTACTTTCATATTTCCACCCAGATGTTTATTGTCTAGACCAGCTATTGAGGGCAGCTTAGGGGGTTTGAAAATTTTCTGTTTATCACACTTCCCTAACATGTATTTTAGGGGCCAGAAAACATTTGCTTGGATTTTTTTTGTATTGTTTTATATTTTGGAAGTGATTTTGAGGGTGCCTTACAAATGGCACGCACACTCTACTGAGTTGGAGATCACTGGAGTCCCCACCCTCTGAAGACATATTGGCACCAGCCTCAAAATATAGGTTCACCTGCACTTTCCTGTCACAGAGAAAAACATGGACATTGCAGACAGATTGTGCCTTGAAAGGTAGCACTTAGGAG
>CM053610.1:38663850-38696440 GCA_028646535.1 Procyon lotor
GAAGGGAAGGGAAGGGAAGGGAAGGGAAGGGAAGGGAAGGGAAGGGAAGGGAAGGGAAGGGAAGGGAAGGGAAGGAAACGAGCAGTTACAATTGCTCAGTGCTGTGACTCAAAATTTTATGCAGGCTGTGAAACCAATAAAATTTTTTTTAAAAATAGCATGCTGCATTTATATGATTTAACTTTTTATGTGATAAGTTATATGTTAACTATAAAGTCATCATTGTTGACTTTAGGATAAGCAAATGTTACCAATTTAAACTAAGAATTAATATGCTAGCTAGTTATTAAACTCATAAAATGATTCCTTTTTGAATTTTATGGATTGAGGTCTGTGCCATGCAAATTTATTTGAAAATAGGGCCAGTTATTTTCTGAAGAAAGTTTGAGAACCATAAGAATTGTCCAAATTCTTTATTGTACAGAAGAGAAAAATGAGACCCAGAGAGGGGAATTAGTAAGTCATAGACCAGTTCATCAGCAGAGTAGAGCAAAGTATGGTATCTTCTCTTCTAGGTCTACTAAGGTTTTTATTTTACTTTACTGTTTCTCTCCCATCAAGAAGCTCAGAAATAAGTTGGAATTTCTGATTCATTTCTGAAGTGAAAGTACACAGAGAAGCTCTGTGGAATGGCTAATCACCAGTAAATAAAATATTAAATATATTAAAATCATTTTTTTTTAATTGCGAAAGGTAACTGAGATTTCAGCTCCTCAAACAGCATGTAGGCAAGCTGGCTGTGATTGGGCTCATACCAGCCTGACACTAGGTGGCCAGCACAGGTGAACTGCCTTGGGGACATCCACTTAGTGGGCTCAGAGTCCACACTCAATGCCCTCTGATAGAAGAGATTTAAGCTGGCAGACAGAGGTCAATGTCCCCAGTTTCCTCACCAACTCACCCTCACTGTTCACCTAAGGCCACCCAAACATATTTCGATCCAGATTTATTAAGAACAACAGCAACAAAAAGCAGAATAGGCTATTGAGGGAAAGATTATTTTGTCTCTGATCAGGAGAGGGGGTGCCTGGGAGTAACGGAGGGAAATAGAGGAGAAATTAAAATACCAGCAGTGACTAATAAAGCTATGTATATAAGTGTTTTTTTTTTTTTTTTTTGGCATCCTTGTCAAAATCTAGTACCTAATGGGTCCTGGCACTACCCACTTCCCATCGTATGTGAGAGGGAGTAGGGGATTGTGACCACAGCCCTACCAAAGTCAGTACACCCAGCCTGTTGGCCTGCTCTGGGATAGAGGGACCTATGGACCCCCATCCAGGTAAGTAACAGGAGGCTGAGGACACCTAAGGATTAAAAGGTGCCTTTTTAGCCCAGTAATTCCATCTTGCTGAATGGGTACCGTTGCCAGGTAAGGAAAGCAGAACAGAAACTGTTGCTTGCTTTGCAGATCAGAGAAGGTGGGAACTTTGCTAAGGTCGTCTGAATGGTTGACAATAAAACAAGGGAAGCCCCAGCTTTCCCATGTCCTATTAATGTTCTTTCCACCACAACCACCATTTCTGAGGAGGAAGCTTTAACTAAGACAAGAAGCTTGAGGGTTATCAACTTACTTGATTTATCTGTAGGCCAGAGTGCTTGGGGAACTTTTACCAAGCAAGCAAAGAGCAAACAATCAACTGAATAACTCCACATCAGAGAAGCAGACTTTTCTCCACTCTCACTGACCTCTCTGTGACCACTCAAATGGGCTCTGGGTACCACTGGCAATCTGCCTCACTGGCTTTTGCTCTGCTCCTATTTATCTGCTTTATCAAGAAGGGGGCAGTGTGTCAGTGCCTTGCAGGGCATTAATAAAGATAAGAGAGGCCCTGGCTATCAAACAGAGTTTTCAAAAACCTTCCCCTGGTTTCCCTGGCTGCAGGGCTGCGCGCACAGACACACAGAGCCACTGATGCAGGGACGATTATTGCCATCTGATTATTGTCATTATAATGCCTATTCAGTTGCCCCTTTGTAAGTTCCTAGAGGGCAGGGACCATGTCTTAGGCTGCTTTTCATGAATTCATGCCTTCCTGCTTCCATTCACTCATCCTACAAACATTTATTGAGTGCAGCCCTCACTGTGCCCACACAGGGCCGCAGACACAGAAAATACATCACATCCTGTGTGTCCTCAACAGCACAGCCCTGCCCTGGCTGCCAACTGTAGTCCACCCTTCTGGGAATGGAGTCCCAAACAGGGCACAGGCTGCATCATCTATAGCAGCCTCAAGGCCACAGGGCAATGGATGGCATCTTCTCCAACATCATTGCTCCATCCAAACTTCTATAATGTGCCCATATTTCTTTTATAATAAAAAGAGCAATCTAATAAAGTCTAATTTTTAAGCCTACTATACTATTTTAAACCTAAAATTCTACTTTTCTCATCCTTGGCTACCCATTTGAATCACCCAAGGAACATTGAAATCCTGGTGGTGGGTCCCCCACAGAGTGGGTCTGATTTCTTGTCTTGGGCATTGGGAGTTTTCAAAGCTCCCCAGGTGATTCTATTGTGCAGCCAAATTTAGAGCCGCCATTCAAACCCCAGAGAGGGGGAAGAAAGCTGTAAGCTCATAAGCAGGGATTGTTCTTAGATTTGTTTCTCTGTGAACATGCCATGCATTTTGGACCCCAAGATCCTGACTCTTCCTGTCCTGATCCCACATCACTCACCTGCTCCCCTGCACCTAAGATCTTACTGGGCTCCATGTCTTATTGCCTGCTCTTGCATCAGGATGCTCCCCCCACCCCCTGCCCTTTGCCTGAGATCTCAGAACACACGCTTCTGTGCTCTCTGGTCCAGCTAAGGCTCCAGAACTCTGGCCCAACATGGGGTCATCTGTCTCACACTATGCTTTGTCTTCTGACTTTCAAAAGCATGCTCACCTCCACTCTGTGCACACCAAGACTCCACTCCATGGATGCCAGGACCCCACTCCTTCTCAGCTTTGAGTGAAAACCTCTTTTCTATCCCCCTTATTGTCAGGTACATGCCACTCCTCCTCCTGGTGGCAATGATGTCTTTTGGGAAGAGGAGGTCCTTGTTGAGGTATCTGCACATGCAGCCTTTTGGTGGTTTCAGAAGATGCCAGGAGGGCCTGTGGAGGGCTCCAAAAATCACTCTAGATGATAAATATCAGAGGGTGAGTACCATTGTCCTTGAAGTCCTTCCAAAGGTCATGTGGACAAAGATGACTCCTGGAATGTGCAAATCAAAACCACAATGAGCTACCACTTCACACTCCCTAAAAGGACCATAATCATTTTTAGAAAAAAACAATATAAGTTTTGTCAAGGAGATGGAGAAATTACAGCCCTTGTACAAGGCTGATGGGAAAATAAAACAGTATAGCTGCTCAGGAGGGCAGTTTTGTGGCTCCTTAAAAATTTTAGCATAGAATTCCCATAAGACTCAGCAATTTCACTCCAAGGCATATACTCCCCAAAACTGAAAACAGCTACTCAAATACATGTACAGTCATGTCCATAGCAGCATATTTCATCATAGCCAAAAGGTAGAAACAGCCTAGATGTCAGACAAATAGATACATTCATGAATCAAATTTTATACATATATATATGATTATTATATATTGCATAAATATTTATAACTGTTTAGTGCATAATACTATATTATAAGAAAATATATTGATTCAACAGGTATTTACTGTTAAATTACCTTACAAAACATAGAAATCACACCAAAATTGAAACTGAAGGATGAGATTAAAAATATAAAGGAATTCCTCTTTCTTCGACCCCCCCCCATTGGGGACCACCAATATGCTAGACCACTCCCACAATAGTTTCCTTTTGCCAGCATATTCCAGAAGTTAAAATCTGAAGAGATTTCCCACCCTTTATCTTTACTTTCTTTTCTGGCTTCATTGATAATTTAGATTTAAGGACAAGATTTGTTGCACTGCTGTTTTTAAGGTAACTGTTTTGTTTTCTAAATTTCTTCTGGATAGCAACATGGGTCTTTGGATTCCTTCAATTCGATCTGTCTGCTCTGAAGACAAAACTGTGTTTAGGATGTACCCATGAGTGCAATAAAATAAAGGTGGGGTGCTCTGGTTCTAGAACATGAATGCAGACACATATGTTTGAAGATCTCCAAACACAGAGCTATTTTCAACTTCATACTCTATGCTTCTTGGAGTCCCCCCATTCTTCTAACTCTTTGCCTCTTATCAAACCCAGTCCCCTTGACAAGAAGCTTGCGTCCTGAGAGTCCAAGTGAAGGCTAGAGATAAGGCTGCTGGGCAGTGACTGGCATCCAGGTCTGAGGTCACACCAGCTGGTGTGAGGGCTTGAAGGGTGGATTTCAAGGACACCATCATCCTGAAGCCAATTTCTGTGGTTGCCATTGTGAAGACGTGCCTTAGATAGTTGCAGCTAGCTAAGAGTTGACCCTTGAAGTACGTGGGGGTTAAGGGTCCAGCCCCTCATTATAACTCTTGACTCCCCCTAAACTTAACTACTTATAGCCTCCTGTGACTGCAAGCCTTGCTAATAACACAAACCACTGATTAATACATATTGTGCACATTATGGGTATTATGCATTGTCTTCTTAGAGTAAACTAAAGACAAGAAATATTAAGGAAATCATAAGGAAAAGAAATACATTTATACATACTGTTTTATAAAAAAAATCTGCTTATAAGTTTAGATAAACTTTACAGTTCAAATCATGTTGTCCAGGGGTCAGTTATGTGTCTACAATGTGACATGTGGAAAACGAACATGGGGACATATTACTTCTGAGCAGGGCAAGGCAGAGCAGGAGAAATCAATTCTGAAAGGAGACTTTTGCTTGATTAAAAAACTTTGTTTGCAAAATAAAATCCATGAACTGCTTTAATCTACTCTAAAGCACAATGGGCAAGTTGACAAGGAAATCTATATATTTTGAACCATATGAAATGCTAGTACCTGACTGCTTTAGACTTACGAAAGCATAAAGTTCAAATAGTTCAACCTAACCCTTAGGTAATATAATCAGTAAAGTGTGATATTTAAGCAGAAAATATTTTACTGGGTATAAGAAGTATATCAGGGAGGGTCTAATTTAAGAACAGTTATCCAAGAAATAAAATTAAATCAGCAATAATTACTTTTGAATGAATACAGAAATGCCTCCTAAAAAAAGAAAAACCAATGAAGTATCAAATAGGCAAATAAGGCTTTCGCACACATCATGATATGTAAAGTAATGGATGGACAGACAGAAAATCCATATCCCCTTTCAAAACTATTCTCTGGCAGCAGCCACTCCATAGAAGGACAGACCATCATCAAGAGTGTTGAGAAATTGATATAGCGCAATGAGAAAGTGCAGTGTCACTTGTCAGCAAGCAGACAGCAGACATGCTGGATGGGACCAAGGTTCAGACAAAGGCTCCTGTTCGGTGGGAACAGGTACAAGACAGATGGTTGGTTAAACATTGCCAGCATACTTGAGCAGTGCCATTCGGCGGTCAGAGCCTGGATAATGGTCACAAGGACATTGTGTAGCAGCGCGTTGGCTAATTTCAACCCGGCTAAAGCTATTGCTTATCTTTGTTGGTTTTGCAAAGATTAAGGCTGTTTCTCCCCTTTGAATGCACCACAGCTGCCCAGCAAAGCATTCCTGAAGTTTTGTCTGGATTCCTGCTGCTAAGAAGGGCCAAGCAAAACTTGGCACATGCAAAAACTTGTTTTGCTCGTCATTAGAGTTGCTTCTTCCAAAGACCTGGCTCAGTCTTTACACTTCTGTGGGGAGGATGGGGGGGGGCACTCTGGAATCACGGTGGCCTCTTCAGTGAAATCTCCCCTGTGGGCTTCAAAATGCATCTGCTATGGATTTATATTTCCTATTAGGACTGATTCATTTGCTACTTTTGTGGAAAAGAGTAAACACCATCGTAAATTCCATCCGATGAATCATGGGGAGGCGGTGGTTCAAATTAAACGTGTTTGCTTTCGGAAGGGGGCCCTTGGCTTCTTATCTTTATGTACAGAAGAAAATAGAGCTCACCCTGGCCCCTACAGCCAATGGAAATGCACCTGGCCCAGTCAGCTGATGAGGCTGGGCCTCCAGCCTGCTGCTCCTCTGTGCTGTTTGAGGACAAAGAGAGAAGATGTAATGCAGAGTGGCTGGCCCAGTGGTTGTGCCTACAACCCCAAACCCAAGGGGTTACAGCCATTATCGGGGCATGTTAGGAAAAAGTGATGCCTTGATCAACAGGGTATTCCTGATAGCTCAGATGGCTTTATCTTCTTTTATAGGTGCTGTGTAAGTACCCCAGCCTCACTGAACAAGTGCTGTATTTACTTTAGACAACTTCCTCAGACTAAATTAGATCAATTCCAGTTATAAAATTGAGATACTGTGCCCAGGGGATAAGCCCTAAAATTAGCCTTTTTGACTACATCTACAGAATCGAAGAAAAAGTCAAGAAAAAGTTATCCTCCCTCTCGATCTCTATCTCTCTCTGCCTCTTTTACACACACACACACACACACACACACACACACACACACACACACACTTGGCTAGGCCTCAGGGTCTGCATTTAGTATCTATCAGGTGTTGTCATGAAGAGTCAACCACCAGCAGCAAAGCACCACTGATTTTGTGATCAGCGTGATCTGGTACCCATTGCAGGACAGGAGACCCAGTGGGAAACAATGTTCTAAATTTTGTGTTACCGTATTTTTGGAATTCAAGAAAGGAGAAAAACATGGGCTGGGAAGGGCACCCCAAAATTCTTTACAACATTTAAAGGAACTTTGTATACCTCCTCAAGTGCAAAAAGTTGACATAATAATAACACTCAGGTCATGGCCCATGATGTTCACACAGGGCCCTCTTTTCATTTTTTTTACTTTGTTGTTTCCTCTTGACCCTCCCTCTGTATTCTGGCTCCCAAACCACTTGCTCACGAAGGCACCACCCAAATGCATTTCATCCACAGGTTGGGGTCTGGGCAGACCCATGAAGGTTGTGTGGGGCTCTCTGTTCTGACAGTACTTGTTTGAGAGTGGAAGAACTTCTGCTGATTGCATGTCAACTTCTTTGCTTGGATCCCCCTGGTAATAGGATTGCTATTTTTCCCCGTGCTATGTCCATTCAACTTGGTTTCATTATGCATTGGTGTATAGAGTGTCTTAGCCATCTTTTTGTCATCTCATTTTTTAATAAGATTTATATTTGTTTGTTTGTTTGTTTCAGAGAGACAGAGAGAAAGCACAGGGAGGGGCAGAGGGAGATGGAGAGAAACGGACTCTGCTAAGTGCAGAGCCCAAGGCAGGGCTGATCCCACGACCCAGAGATCATGACCTGAGCTGAAATCAAGAGTCAGATGCTCAACTTACTGAACCATCCAGGTGTCATCTCACTTTTGAAAGAATCAGATTTTAGGGGCCCCTGGGTGGCTCAGTGGGTTAAGGGTTTCGGTAATGATCTTGGGGTCCTAGAATCAAGCCCTATATCAGACTCCCTGCTTCTCTTTCTCCATCTGTTCCTCCCCCCTGCTTGTGCTCTTTCTCTCTCAAATAAATAAATAAAATCTTTAAAAAAAAATCAGATTTTAGTAGGGATTTGGGGCTGTCTTATTGATTTCTTTTCTTACCTCTCTTGTGTTCTTCTTATTGCTTTGGCTTTGTTGTATTTATTCTTTTCTCTTTTTTTCTAATAATGTTTAGTGACATCCTTAGATCTTTGGTTTTTAATATATCTTGTTTTCTGTTAATGTATTCAAAATTATGCAAAACTAAGTGCTACTTTAGCTGTGGGCAACAACATTTGACATTTGACACTGTCATTGTTGTTCCTTTCTAGATATGTTGTAATACCTTTTAAAATTTCCTCTTAACCAATCACTGTGTAGTATAGTTGTTTTATTGTCCAAGGAAATATGTGAAGTTTTCTCATTGTTACTAATTTCTTATTTACGTCATTATAATCAGGCAGCATAATGTGTGTATACTGATTATGTGATACTTAATGAAGCTTCCTTTGTTCTGTGAAAACTTAAAATGAATACTCTGTAGATATATGTTTGATATTTCTCTATTAGATTGGTACTGCCCAATAGAAATAAAATGCAAGCCACATATATAATTGTATATATTTTCTACCAGCCATATAAACAAAGTAAACATATATAGGTGAAATTAATTTTAATTATATATTTTATTTAACCCAATAGATACAAAATAGGATAATTTAATCATATAATCAATATAAAAGTATTAATGAGATATTTTACATTATTTTTTCTGTATTAAATGTTAGAAATCTGGAGTGAATTTTACACTTAAGGCATATAACAATATAAGTACTAAATTCACATCAGATACACTTGATTTATATTTAGATTTCAATTTATAATTGGAAGGGTGGGCTCACATACCCAAGTTTTTCCAAACATACTTAAATGTTTTGTAATACCTGAATCAAATATTTTTTAATTTAAATTTAAATTACTTAAAATTATATGAGACCTGAAAATCACAAAGCACCTAAGAGAAAACATAGATAGTAATCTCTTGAACACTGGCCTTCACAACACATTTATGGACATGTCTCCTAAAACAAGGGAAACAAAGCAAAAATAAACTATTGGGACTACACCAAAATAAAATATCTTTTGTATGGTAAAGAAAATCATCCACAAAATAAAAAGCAATGGGAGTGAATGGGAGCAGATATTTGTAAATGATATATCTGATAAAAGGTTAATTTCCAAAATATATAAAGATCTCATACAACTCAATACCAAAAAACCTCCAAACAATCTGATTTAAAGATGGGCAGAGGAGCTGAATAAATGTTTTTTTTCCAAAGAAGACATACAGATGATCAACAGACACACAAAAAGTTTCTCAACATCACTCATCATCAGATAAATGCAAATCAAAACTATAATGAGATATCACCTTATACCTGTCAGAATGGCTAGTATCAAAAAGAAAAGAAACAACAAGTATTGGCGAGGGTATAGAGAAAAAGGAACCCTTGTGCACAGTTGGTAGGCACTGTGGTGCAGCCACTGTGGAAAACAGTATGGAAGGTCCTCAAAAAATAAAAAAATGGAAATGCTATATGATCCAATAATTCCACCACTGGATATTTACTCAAAGAAAATGAAAACACTTATTCAAAAAGATATATGGATCCCTATGTTTATGGCAGCATTGTTTATAATAACCAAGATGTGGAAGCAACCCAAGCATCCATTGACAGACAAATGGATAAAAAAGATAGGGTATATGTATAGAATGGAATGATTTTAGCTATAAAAAAGAATGAAATTTTACCATTTGAGACATGGATGGACCTAGAGGGTATTAGGCTAACTGAAGTAAGTCAAACAGAGAAAGACAAATACCATAGGATTGCACTTATATGTGGGATCTGAAAAGAAAACAAAAGAACAAACAAATAAAAAACAAACAGATTCAAATATAGAGAACAAACTGATGGTTGCCAGTGAGAAGATGGGCCGGCAGTTGGGAGAAATAAGTAAAGAGGATTAAGAGGTACAAAATTCCAGTTAAAATAAATAAGGGATGGAGATGGAAAGTACAGCATAAAGAACATTGTCAATAATATTATAATAATGGTGTATGGTGACAGATGATGACTACACTTACTATGGTGAACTCTGAATAATGTATAGAATGGTTGGATCTATATGTTGTACATCTGAAACTAATATAACATTATATGTCAATTATACTTCAATTAAAAAATATTTTAAGAAACAGTTAAAATTAAATAGAATTAAAATTAATTGCCTCACTTGCATTACCTGCTTTTCAAATACTGAAGAGCCTCATGTCATTCTCTGCTACCATATTGGACAACACACATTAAGTTATGCTTATAACTGCTTTTCACATATTTCAAATCTTTGCTATTTTTTGTCTCTTGATCAGAGACTTTTTATTATTTTTTAAAGATTTTATTTATTATTAACTTGAAAGAGAGAGAAATCAGGAGCAGGCAGAGGGAGAAGGAAAAACAGTCTCCCCACTGAGTGGGGAGCTCAATATGGGTCACCATCCCAAGAACTTAAGATCATGGCCTGAGCCAAAGGCAGATGCTTAACAGAGCTACCCAGGTACCTCCAGACTACAGAGAGGGTACATAGTTTTTATGTATAGTTTTTATTTTAGATAGAAAACAGATAGTTTTTATTTTAAAATAAAAATTTAAAATAAAATAAATTTAAAGTTTTTTAAAATACAAATTTTATTTTAGGGGCACCTGGGCGGCTCAATCGTTAAGCGTCTGCCTTCAGCTCAGGTCATGATCCTAGAGTCCTGGGATCAAGCCCCACATCTGGCTCCCTGCTCAGCAGGAAGCCTGCTTCTCCCGCTACCATTCCCTGTGCTTGTGTTCCCTCTCGCTGTGTTTCTCTCAGTCAAATAAATAAAATCTTAAAAATAAAATAAAATTTAAAAATAAATAAATAAATAAAAGTTTTATTTTAAAACAAAAGTTTTTATTTTAAAATAAAAATTTAGGGGCGCCTGGGTGTCTCAGTGGGTTAAAGCCTCTGCCTTTGGCTCAGGTCATGATCCCAGGGTCTTGAGATCCAGCCCCACATTGGGCTCTCTGCTCAGCAGGGAGCCTGCTTCCTCCCCTCTCTTTGTATGCCTCTCTGCCTACTTGTAATCTCTCTCTCTGTCAAATAAATAAATAAATATGGGGGGAAAAATAAAGCAACTGAATTCACCGAAGACCAGGAAAAAAAAATTATTTTCAGTCACCAAATTATTATAAAAAATTCATATGTAAGAAATGTATCCCAATTACTTCTTTCAAGTACATGATATGCTAAAGAAGAAATCTTCTTTTTTCTTTAAAGAAAGCTTGCTAACTTAAATTTTGTTAAGATTATGTGTCATTTTGGGGCGCCTGGGTGGCTCAGTCTTTAAGCGTCTGCCTTCGGCTAAGGTCATGATCCCAGGGTCCTGGGATCGAGCCCCGCATCGGTCTCTTTGCTCAGCAGGAAGCCTGCTTCTCCCACTACCATTCCCTCTGCTTGTGTTCCCTCTCCAGCTGTGTTTCTCTCTGTCAAATAAATAAAATCTTTAAAAAAAACAAAAAAGATTATGTGTCATTTAATCATGAATTTCTTGATGTAATCTCCCCAAATCATTTAAAATTTTATGTATTTAACAAATATTTATTGAATATCTGTATTTTGCCAAGCACTGATTGGAATAAAAATTGATAGACTCTTCCTCAATAAATAAATAAATAAATAAATAAATAAATAAATAAACAAATCTAAAAAAATAAAAAATAAAAAATTTAAAATAAATAAAATTTTAAATATTTTATTTTATTTTATTTTAGATAAAAAACAGATAGTTTTTACTTTAAAGATTATATTGGCATCTCCTGCCAAATTGTCTATGAGACCTTGGTATCTGAAGTTAACGTATATTTCCACCCCTGTTTATCTTGTCTCTTTTCGGTGTTTTATGGATAGTGACACTTCCATTCTCCATATTCCTAACTTCTTTTGTATTTGTCATCTCTTTTAACTCCCTGAGCTCTACAGAGTTTCTTAATCTGATCTTCTCCTCAATTTGTACTTCCCCTGTATCCATCCTGCTATTCACTCCCTCTGCTGAGCTCTTTATTTCAGCAATTGAAGTTTATGCTTGTGGGTCCTGTTTTGTGCTTCCTGATCTCTTTGAGGATATTTATTAAGCTTCTGACCTACCAGTGCTGTGTTATCCAGTGGAGGTCACTTAGTTATTAAGGATGCTTCCGATAAATCTTTTTATTTCCTGTGAGCCCACCTACACTTGGGAGCACCAGCTTCAGATGACTCTTGAAGGTGGAATAAGGCCCAGGCCCAGACTTTCCCTGCTTCCTGGTGAGAACACAAGTTGGAAATGGTGTCAGAGCGGAGGACTTTGATGCTTACAGTCAGCCAGAGCACTCTCAGAGTAACTCACCTCGTGGCAAGGGACTGAGCCATTCCAGAGAGCTCCTGGGGCCCAGTGCCTTTTCCAAAGCTACCCTCTCTGAAATTATCACCCACATGGCCCAGGTGGGAGCTGGAGTGGAGAGTGTGCTCAGGGACCAGCCATGTGCTGCCTTCTGTTATGCCCTCTGCACTCCAGCTGGTGCTGCGTTAACAACAGGCTGGTGGGATTGGTTCTCCACCAGGATGATGGGTAAGTAAGCAGTTATCCTCCCCAGGGATGTGTGGGGAAAGAAAACCACATGATAGGGAAACCCCAGCCAACCTTTCTTTGGTCCCTGGCCCTCTGCCCATAAGTTGCTGCTTCCCTGATTCACTGAGAACCAACCATCTTCCACCTTCCATTTGTGGCTCATCATGTTTAAGATTGACCTCCATTTCATTAGTTCTCATCTGGGCAGAATCTCAGAAAATGATGTTTTAAAAGGCACATAAAAGCATTGTCAAGAATCATCAACTTGATATTATTGTTATCATTTTGCTGTTTTTCCTTTCGCTATGATTTTCAACAAATTCTGGGAGTTGAAGTGAGGATCAGAGAGATCTTGCTAAGTTCTTTAACCTTCCCAAACCTCATTAGCAAAATGGGGACAATAAAGGAATCTCCTTCTTTGGGCTTGAGAGAGTCAATAAAATAGTCCACATAGTAAGTCCTCATTTGACGGCTTCACACTCCTTTAACCCATTGATTTATTGAAAGGATTAAGGATTAAATGCCTAGCACCATGATCAGTTTAGTAACACTTCCCCGAAAACAAAACAAAACAAAACAAAACAAAAAACAATTCAGGTAATCAATGTATCAAGTTCTTAAAGCCATGCTAATACATGACCTCTCATAGTTCAGGTATGTTGCTCACAATTTGACAATGAAGAGTAAATATGGAAAAATGATAAAAATTATTAGACCAAGGCTATCAGGAAATTTTCCAGGTTAATACCAGCAGTCCTTAATCAATGAACCATGCACACTTACAAATGGGTAGGAGGAAAGAGTCATCGACAAAAACCCTTCTCCTCATACATTGCTTCTCAACTTTGAAACGATGTATGAGTCATTAACAGGACTTAATGGGCTGCTCTAAAAACTAACTCGTTTATGGCACTAGAATTTAGAGTATATTTCTACTCACTCATTCCTTACAAAGGCAAGCAAACAAAGTCAATCTTTCAGACAAGACCTTTACCTAACTGGGAACTGTTTAGACCTATGGTGTTCAGTATGGTAGCTTTGATCCACACGTGGCTATTAAGCACTTGAAACATGCTGATCCAAATTGACATGTGCTCTGAGTGTAAAATACACACTAGATTTTGGTGATTTAATATGCAAAAATAATGTAAGATACCTCATTAATATGTTTATACTGATTAACTGCTGACATAATGTTTAGTTATATTAGGTCAAATAAAATATTATTAAAGTTAATTTTACCTGCTTTTTAAAAATTTTCTAAAGGTTAATTATGTTTTTTAGAATTTAGCTGGTCGTATAAATCTCTCTATAATTATCAAGTAAGTATCAAATATTTACATTTATTTGTTCAATGGAAAGACCATTTTAACCAGGATTTTAACAAGGTACCTTGTTTCTGAGACATGTCATTTGCAATCAGTTCTTTGAAATCTGGGGTGATATTCAAATTATTTCAAAGAGATTGTACCCATTCATTGATTTATTCATTTGGTAAAAGCTACTATCTTCTGCATGCCAGACACCACTCCTGGCCCTCAGTTCTCTGCCACTATGAGTTTTATCTTCTCATGAGCAGAGGCAGTGAATAAGCAATAAAAGTTAGAAATAAGTGGATTTTAGAGCTTGCTCAAAGCTAATGAGTACTACAGGAAAAAAAATACATAGAGTGAGGGAGGAAGAAAGAAGGTGCAGGCAAATGGATTACCATGGGTGTCAACCATGCTGGAAGAACATTCCAGATGGATGGAGGCCTACAAAACAGGAGCAGGTGACCGTGGGGAGAGTAGTAGATGGTCTCAGTGAGATAGTGGGCTGAGCATGTCAGAACTTTTACTTTAATTTCAGGGAGAAGGGCATGTCACTGGCAACTGTTGAGATGGTATGTAGTTTAAACCACTTTCCATTTTTAGATGCTTTGCTTGCTTTGTTGAAAATAGACTGTAGGGGCGCCTGGGTGGCTCAGTCATTAAGCAGCTGCCTTCGGCTCAGGTCATGGTCCCAGGGTCCTGGGATCAAGCCCCGCATCGGGCTCTCTGCTTGGCGGGAAGCCTGCTTCTCCCGCTCCCACTCCCCTTGCTTGTGTTCCCTCTCTCGCTGTGTTTCTCTCTGTCAAATAAATAAAATCTTTAAAAAAAAAAAGAAAAGAAAATAGACTGTAGACGGGCCAGCATGATATCAGTGAGGAAGTTCCTGCAATAATACAGGGGCAAGGTTATAGACAGTTACATTGGTAACAGTGGAAGTGGTGGGAAGTGGCAGGATTCTCAATGTATAGTCCTGCACTTTTGAGGTGGAACTAATAAGATGTCTTGATGGATTGAATCTGTGGAGTATAAAAAAGGAGAGAAGAATCAAGGATGAGTCCCAGCTTCGGCCTAAGCACCTGGAAGGACACACTACTGAATATCCACTTTTTGTGCTGGGTAGCAATTAATGTAGGAAATACAAGAATCCAAACGTTATCTGCTCTGAAGGAGCCCATGGCAGAGTAGCAAGACAGACACATGCATGTGAGGATACACTGCCCCTAAAGTGGTAGTGTACATGTGAAAGGAAAGATAGATAACCATCTTAGTGTGGCTGTCAGGGGAAGGCAAGCGAGGTTTCAACTTGGTTATCTGGAGATGTTTAAAATTCATCACCAAGAAAATGAGTGAACAGGCATTCTAAGGTCAGGAAATAGCATGTGCAAAGCCCAATGTTGACAGAGAAGGTGGATTATTTGGGGTCTTGCAAGCAGAATGCAGGTGGTGGGCTGGCCGTGGGAGGTAGACCAGCTGGAGGAGAGAAAGCTACAACAGGGTCCTGATTTTGAGGATGTGTGCAGACCATGAGAGCTTGGACCTTTTGCAGGCAGGGATAAGAGATCAGAATTTTCAACACAGCATAGTACATGGTTAAATTTGTGTTTTCTAAGAATAGGTCATGTAAATCTGTGAAGATACACAGAACAGTTAAGAAACTATTAAAATTGCCCAAGGTTTTGTGAAAGATTTTAACTAAAGAGAATTGGAAGTAAAGGAGGGACTGATTGGGGAGATTTTTGGAGATTTAATTCACAAACATCAGTGACCCAATTAAAAGGTGGGCTTTCCAATATAGAAGAATGAGAATAAAAATGAGCCTTTGGGGTGTTGTTATTACCTGGGATAGGAAAAACACAAGAAAGAGAAACATGTTTCAAGCATGCTGAGTTTGAAGTATGTCTTAGTTTGGGTTCCCCCAGACACTGACCCTTAAAGAAGGATTCATTTATAAGCAGTGTATTTGGAAGATGACATTGTGAAAACTTGTAGGGCAGTTGGGGAAGGAAGCCAGGAAAAGGATGGCACCAATACAAGGTTGTGGAGATTCCAACTGTGTCTGTAGAGTGCTTGTCCTACCGGGCCTTTGGGGAGAAACAAAGAGTATGTGTCAGAATCCTCCACCTCAGGGAGAGGGAGCTAGAATATTTATTCGCCAGTTCTCAGAGGAGCCTAGATTCCTGACTTCTGAGTGATGTTAGAGGCTGAGAAAGCCTTGAGGCAAAAAGGAAAGTACTCCCCTCCCCAGAAGAAGCTCTGGTGCTTTGTGTCTGAGCATGAGAAGGTAAGTGCCAAGAAGATGCTTGTGGGACACTGGTAGCAGTGAAAAGGTGCCCCTTGAGATGTTGAGAGGGTTCTGCATGAGGAGATGCCAATACCTACCACACAGAATATGAATATGAATATGAAGTTCCAATGAAAAGTCAAGCAAAAGACAGTGACTTGGGGACTTAATGTATTTGGCTAATTTTAACATAAGCCTTTTCAAAGTAGCTTCTTTTTTTTAAATTTAATTTTATTTTTTCTGTGTTCCAAGATTCATTGTCAAAGTAGCTTCTTTTCCAAAAATCTCTCACAGGGAAGACACCTACATCTGTAAGACTTACCAGTTACACCATCTGCCAGGTCCCAGCTGCAGCAATTTAGGTGAGACTAGATTGAATTCATGCCCCAACTCCCCTCCTGTGATAAAATTTCACTTTGTTGGACAAGCAGTCATGGGATTTTATTCCTAACTCTCTGAGAGGAATATTTTTCTAAGATTTCATGTCTTAAAGGCAACTTCACTCTATTACACAAATAGGTGTTCCAATGATTGAGTCCAGCTACTATCTCATGGACCAGTGTTATGAGCATTCCTGAATTTGAGTTGGAATTTTCATTTTAGAAGAAAAGCTACAGACTTGATTATAGAAAAACCAAGAATAAAAGAGAGGTGGGAAACTCCTCCTTTATAATAGGACAGCAGTATTGAGAAGAAATAAACATGTCTGCACTTTCCTTTTGGGGCAACTCTATCCAGCCCCACCCACCAGCTGCTACCCTGGAGCGGAAAGCTTTCAAAGTGTTTGAAGCATACACATTGAGTTCCCAGTCTGTCTTCCATAGCTGTGGGATCCAATATGTCTGAGAAGTACCTTCTACAAATTATGAGTAGATCCTTGGAATCATCTTGGACTCTGGGCTAAGTTCAAATTCCAACTCTTTCCAGTTAATAGGGGGCCCCTGTGGGTCATTTGGGCCTTTAATGTCTCAACTTCCTCTTCTGTGTAGGGACAATAGGCCCACCTCACAAATTTTTCAGGGTTGGATGGGATGGGGAATGGGAAATTTCCCAAAACACTGAAAAGTTTTCAATAGTATTAAAATTTTGGTCTCTAATGACATTCACTATTATCATAGACCTGAATCATTTTTAGCCTTCCTATGGTGATGGTTGCAGAGTGTAGGCCATGGTCTAAAGGCCGCCAAGTGTGAAAGCAGACATCCACCACTGGGGTCTCACAGTATCTGGCTCAGAGTGATTCAAACACTAGAGGCCCCACTGGATTCTGTCTTTCATAGAAAACACTGAACTATTGAGGGACCCTGAGCTCTAGACCCAATTGGACCTCTCATTACAGTATGACCCTAGATGGATTACTCTGTCCCTCTGCATCAAAGAAAGGAATGAGTTGGATGGGTCTAATTCCTCCAGCTCAAGGCTTCTAAGCCTGCATTTAAGGCTCTGGCCTTGACTAACCCATATTCCCATTACCCTGGTTGACTAAGAAGCACAAGTGATGGGAGTTTCATGAGCTATTATTTTCCTAAAAATGCTGAGTGCCCATTCTCAGAACCTTCTCAGTTTTCTCAGCCATTGAACATGTGACTCTATTATTCTCATCCTCAACCTTCCCCTTTAGGGGGGCTGTGAAGGGGTCAGAAGGAAGGGGGATCCTATTGGATGCCACTTGCAAATATCAACAGGAGATTTTTAAACTAAACTAGGGTTGACTTCATTTTCAGCTCAGGGTGAACTTGTAGACTGGTAAACAAAGAACATGAATTAGAAATGCAACCCTTTGATTCAGTTCACATCCCGGAGGACCTGCAATGATCAGCGTTGTGCTGGACTCTGGAAGAAATGATCGAAATAGAACACTGCTGAAAACAAAGCACATTTTAAAAATAAATGTCATTTAGGATATGACTAAAAGATGCACACTCCCTATATATGTCTCTATGCTTTTAATCATTCTGCCTTCAACTGTAAAAAAAGTTTTTTCTGATCCATCCCCCAACCTTGGCCCAGGAAAGCATATGTCATGTAGAATGATGGTGATTCCAGCAAGTACGATGAGTTAGGGACATATGGTGTCCCCAAGGTCTCTGTTTACTCTTGTACCTGGGGAGATTAGTTAGCCAGAGGCACAGAATCAGCCTGAATGCCATCTGGCTATTCCCTGGTGCAGGCTGAAGGTGACAAGTCAGCCCTACATACCTGGATAGCTAGGTGAGGGCTTGGATCATTCCAAGTAGGAACTTGAAGCTAAAGCCCTGAATTGAAGGCAAGGCTGAGGTGTCGTGCCCACCTTGGACCATTATTTCTCACTGGGTAAGGAAAGAGCTGCATTCTGGAGAAGGAAAACTAACCCTCAGTGGTGATTCCAGTTTATCAGAGCCTCCCGTGTGGACCGCTACCAAGCCCCAAGACACTAAGTGACTGCCATCACTCTTTTCCCTGCTTGTTTATAGGCCTTAGGAGTTGGTCTAAGAATTATAGGTATTCTGTATTCAAAGATGGTGCTTTGTAAGCCAAAAGATTCTAGACTTTGGTCCTGTGTCTGCCTGCTTTTAAGCTCTGGTCTTGAGGTCTTGGGTAACTTTTTCAACCCCCTTAAATCTCTCTTTCTTTATTGAATGACAATCCTCATGGGGCTGTTGCCTAGGATGAACTTATCTGAGGTAAACTATGTAAAGTACCTGGATTTAGGAGAAGTGCAATAAAAGTGAGTCCCCTCCCCACTTCCCCGGATTACCGGGTTTTACTCCCCCCTGCCAGAGATTCCTTGGTGAGCAGAAAGCTGTTATGTTATTTGCCTGTAATCCTAACAATGAAATAAAATTCTCATCAAAATGATGTTGATGTCTCATTGGCATATCTGGGTAACAAAAATAACAATATGGTGGAAACAAAGTCGAGGCCATTGGCTGAAGGAAGAGGTTAACAAGTCTAACAGATGCACACTGTAAACAGAAATAGGCTGGTACTTGGAGCTCCTGGATCCTTCTCTGGGAAGGATAAAATTGCACCTCACTCTCCGAAGAGGTGCTGGAATTTCTGTGGGCCTTCACAACACCTGTTTTGGACAAAATTCTCCCAAGTTTCTAGTATTCCAGATTTATTTCTTGGGGTCTCCTCAAACCCATCAGAATTGATGGCACTTTCCACCTGACCAGCTCCAGAAGGAGGCCAACTTGGCAATGGATTTTATAACAGATCCCATGTGGAGATCCCATTCTCCATCATTTAGCTTCAGATAAGATAATAAGTTACAAGTTACGAAGTTCCAAATTATGAAGTCACGGCTGCTGGATTTCTACTGGCCTGATGCCTTTTGTTACAAGATTTACATTTGTTTCTGAGAAGAGACATATTATCTTAAAAAACAGTATCTGCCTGTAGTACTTATCCCATCTGTGGCCACTAATTGCTGGTTCATACAAGCTCCTGGGTGCTGTTCTCACTGCAGAACTTCCCCAGGCCTGTATGGGGAAATTGTGAAACATTTGTCCAACTTCAGAGAATCGATGAGGGCTGGAAGGGTGGACTTTGCTCACTTGTGGTGTTCCAATGAATATTTTCAGGCTTAAGGAACTTACTGTCCAAAAATCAAATTCATTGATTTTTCCAAAGGGCAAGTACAAGCAGATGGCCCCATTAAAAAAAAGGTCTCCCCAATGGTTTTCTAGCACTTGCTCTTTATTCTTTACATTGAACAGATGCTCTTATGGAGGCTGAAAAGAAACACACACACACACACACACACACACACACACACACACACACCCTAAGTTTGGCTACTGTGGAATATACAGAGGGCAGAAGGCATTTTTCTGTAGAAAAAGCTGACTGGTTATAGAAAGCCATTTCATAAAGCTCATGCCCTGAGTGCAGTCTTTCTGTGCACTCCAACGCCTGGTGGATCTTCTAACTCTGACTTCGGTATGTATTTCTGCACCAGCATCAGACCACTGTGACTAGGATAGCTCTGTCACCACAAAATGAGAGCAGCCCTAGAGTCCAAAACAGCACAAAGTTAGAGGAGAACAGACTTTATAAGCATAGCCTCTCCTCCTGTGCACAAAGTGGGACCTGGGACCCGTAAAAGAAGAAAGGGCTTCAGAGCAGGAGGAGTGGGTTCTGGCCTGACTACACCACTTCTGAAATGAGTCTGTCTCTTCTGAGATGTCCACATTCTTCATTTTTCCCAGGCTTGGTTTCTTCATCCATAAAATTGATTAATGGTGGCTATGGTGGCAATGGGATCTCAGTGTGGATAAAATGGGGTACTCAAGCAAGGATGGAGCAGCCTGTGAGATCCCACAAAGATTCCTCCTGCTCCGACCCCAGGGGCACTTTGCTGTGTTGGATGGGAGCACCAGGTTCCCCCTCTGCTTCTGTTCTTAAACACTGAAAACTGTATTCCCAAGGTGGGAAATTGAGAGCATTGAGCTATCCTGGAGAAATCACCATTAATGATTAAAATCCACATTTGAGCTGCAAGCAAGGATATTGGTCTTTGCTAGTTTCTGGCATGAAACTTGGTGGTTGTTTTTCCGGAATGAACCCTTGGCCTCCCAAACCATCCAGATTCTTCCTGGAGTCTTCTTTCAAGAGAGAAAGACACAACATATGCACATGCCTGCTTTTGGGGTCTTATTATTGTCCAAATTAGCCTACTTTTATAGACAAAGAGAAATTGTGTCTTTAGAAAAGTGTTGGCATTATGCAGAGCTTGTGAACTCCTTTTATGGCTGTTCAGTAATCCTCAGATTGGCATTTTTGGTGACTGGACTACTTTGGGCACATGTCCCTGCCCTTATAGACTAAAAAGATCCCAAGCGGGTACCTGGGTGGTTCAGTCAGTTAAGTGTCTGCCTTCAGCTCAGGTCATGATTGCAGGGTCCTGGGATGGAGTCCTGCATCAGGCTTCCTGCTCGGCGGGGAATCTGCTTCTCCCTTTCTCTCTGCCCTCCCCCCAGCTTGTGTGCTCTCTCTTTCTCTTTCTCTCTCTCAAATAAATAAATAAAATCTTTTAAAAAATAAAATTAAAAGACCCAAAGTCACAGATAAGCAGAATCACGGAGCTGAAATGGCCATAGAAAAACTGTAATTAATTAATTTGTTAGTTAATTAAGGAGAGACATTTCTATAGGAGTATGATTCAACTGAGAGCTCAGGACTGGTATTGCAGTGGAACCTCTCCTGCTGTGTGATGTTGGGCAGTCCCCCCAACCTTTCTGTTCATGTGTTTCCTCATGTATCAATATACAAACAATACCTGATAACATCTGCTTTGGCTATACCTTGAGGATGTCAAGGATCCAGCAAGAAAATAGACATAAATATATTTTGAGAATACTAAAGACTATAAAATATTATAATAAATTGCTATGGTTATTGTGTCGAAGGGCCACATTGCTCTTCCTACTGGTTAATTTCTGGGCCCCTATCTACTGGTTAACTTCTGCTCATCATCTTCAAATTCATATCTTTGTTGACTTTGCTCAAAAGTCACTTGAATGAGTATATGTGTATCCACTAAAAAATTCTTTTAACTTTTCTGTAAATTTGAAAATTTTCATAATAAAATGTTGACAGTTTAAAAATTTTTTAAAAAGCATTCTAACTGAAAGCTGCAGACTCAAACATGTGTAAAGGCAATGAATTTAGAGTTTCCATTTTGGGGAAAAGAAAAGAAACAGGAAGGAAGGAAGGGAAGAAGGAAGGGAAGGAGAAAGGAAGGGAGGGAAGGGAGAAGGAAAGAAGGAAAAACTGTTGTCATTATTAAATGCAAAACAAAAAAAAGCCATAAATTCTGACCCAGCAAAACATGCTATAGTTCCTGAATATTCATCACAATCTTATTTATAATAGCACATTATTCTCCAAAGCAAGAAAAATGTTTGAATTTGTTACTGCACAGTATTTTGAGGGAATGCCCATCAAAACAATAAAAGATGATATAGCAGCTTTCTGCCTACCATAATACTAAGTAAAACAAGCAACAGAAAGACAAAGTCTTACATGCTCATCACCACCAGGTGAACTAAAGAAAACAGAAAGACTAGAAGTAGAAGTACCCAAAAGATCACCGTGATTGGATAAGGGGGCCAAGAATTGCAGGAAGACTTTTTCTTTTACAGTTTTTTCCCCTTTGATGTGGTGATACTACATTTATTTTTTAAAAAAGAATAAAAGAAATGTTTTTATTAACGTCATTTAGTGTAATTCTTTTTGAAAAAAAAAGAAATGGAGGCTTTTATACCAGGGCCCTCTGCTTGGCACTGTTGGCAAGAGTAACTTTGTTTTGAAAGAAGACCTCATTGGGTTGCCAAATGTATTGTTCACCTGTAGCTGCATCAATGACTTTGAACACAATAGTTGCCAGGTTAAGGGGTGCCCGCTGGGCAGCCCTACCCAGTCCAGGTTCAAGTCCATTGTTGCTTCCAGTACTTCTGCAAGGAGGCCATGTCGCCAAGCTTTTGAAGTTGGGTTCACAGAGCCTGTTTTCTCAAAGCTTGAAGTTTATGTTAGAGCCAGATTTGGGGGTGGGGAACAAGATGTTCCAAAATGATCCCCCAAATCAACACAATCCCCAGAAATGTGTCAGGAAATACTGGGGACCATGCGCTGGGGTGTTACTGATCAGGACACTGGGCACAGGCAGGACCTTTATTTCAGAAATCCAGCCTGTGATCAGGCCAGCCTTTGGTGAACCAGCCCTTTGGCTTCCATTTAAACTGCCTCTCACAAAAGAGCCATAATTACCCTTTGTTCTTAGGCAGCAAGAATCAGGGTCACATCACAGAAGATCCCATCTAAAGCTCCTGGTTTCCCAACCAGGGCTGGGCAAGGCTGAAAGGTCATAATTCAAGGGCAGCATTGGGCTGTGCACTTTGTCTGGTCGAAGACCTGGAATTCCACCTCTGCCCTGCTCCTGGGTGCATTGGCAGTGGCCTCAAATTCCAGAGTCTTGGCTCTGTCCCCAGTCATTTTAGGGAAAAGTCCCAGGTGCCCATTTTGTTTTAGAGAAACTTAGATTTTTTCTATGCCTTTCAGCTCAATGAGGCTACAACAATATTTCTTGAAGAACTTCTATATATAAGAAGCTAAAGTGATAAATATAAATCAGATGCATTCTGGCCCTCATGGAATTCATAGAGATATATAGACGATGCAATAATAATAGCTAATATTTTTTTAAAAATAACAATAACTAATATTTGTTGGGCTTTACAACCTACCAAGTACTCTTCTAGGGATTTTGCCTATATTGACTCATTTAATCCCCACAAGAGCTCTGTGACATTGTTATGACAGCTCCATGGTATCATGATTATGTTCATTTCACAAAAAAGGAAACTGAGGCACGGGCAATCTGGCTCCAGAGTCTGGGGTCCTAGCCACCTCTACCCTCAAGGCTACCTCTCATTGACATGTCTCATTGACAGATGCCAAAGAAGTCATTAATTTTGGACAGGGAGGTAAGTGTACCTTTCCAAGTGTTTGGGAAATGTGCTACTCCAGTGTGGGCTTTTTGGTATTGTCAGATCAAGGATTCAGAGAGTAAAAGTCTTTGTTTATTTATTTATTTCAAAATTTTAGATTTATATATATATATATATTTACATGTATTTTATTTTAAATGCATATGCATATTTCTTCATCATTATAAAAATAGTATAAACAAATGACAGAATGTTTCTTAATTCATGAAAAGGCATCTTCCTGTAACTTCAGTGCCCTAACCTACTCAGAGTGATGTTTTAGGTGCTTTACCTTTGCCTTCTCCCCCTACCCCCATTTTGCAGGTGCAATAATAAACATACCACAATTTGCCTCCTTTGTGTTCATGTCACTTAAATTTATAGCAGGTGCAAAGTTGCTACATCATTTTTACAATCATCATTTTAACGTATTCCTTCCAGCGGATGGTCATTAATTGACCAATATCTATTTTTTAGAACATTCTTTGCTATAAATATATTCTGGCTGGCCTCTCTAGATCTAAAGCATATTTCACATATTATTTCCATAGCCTGAGTTCTCAGAGGTGGATTTACAGAATCAAAAGGTAGGAACTTTTTTTTTTTTTTAATTTTGATACAAACTGCATATTACCCGCCAAGTTGTACTATAAGGCTGAAAGTTTTGTCAACATTTGATCACTTGTGAAGCAGAATTTTGAAGAATGAATCAAGTATATGTGTGGACAAGAATATAGGAGAGTCCAGGCTGAAGGAAGGGAGATTTTGAAATCTCTGGAACCACTGGCAGATGGTCAGGTTGGCCTGGGAGAGGTAGCAAGGGGAGGCAGAAGTGGACTTGATTCTGGAGATAATGGGGAACTCCTCCAAAGCCTATAAGATCAGATTTGGAGGTGTGATAGTAGCAGCTGTTGGTAGCAGTGGGGAAGATGGACAGGATAGTGGGTGATGAGAAAGCAGAGCTCCCAGAAGGTAGATAGAAGAGTGGGTGTGCTATCTAATAAAAGAAAGGGAAGGTTTGAGGAAGGGTCTGGAAGGAGTTGATCAGTGTAGTTTGAATGTGAGGCACTGAGTATCCAAGGAGGGCTACTGAAGAAGAACTGTACACAGGAGTCTAAGCCCTGGGGATGGGCCTGGGGGAGAGTTGGACTTGAACATCCCCACAGCTCAGGGTAAGCTGAAGCTCTCTGAGTCAGGGGATCACTCAGCGACAGGTGCCAAAGTGGGTGGAAAGGATACCAGCAGGAATGCTGACATTCTGGGACAAGATGGATGACAACGATTCAGAAAAGGAGGATGAGAATGAGGAATATTCTGGGAGAGAACATGACATGGTACAGCCAGGTCATAGGAGAATTTATTTTATTTTATTTTATTTTATTTTATTTTATTTTATTTTATTTTATTTTATTTTATTTTATTTTATTTTATTTTATTATTTTATGTTATGTGATGTTACGTTACGTTACATTATGTTATTTTTTAAAGATTTATTTACTTATTTTAGAGAGAGAGAGAGCACAAGTGAGGGGCAGGGAGAGAGAGAGAGTGCACTGAACATGGACCCCTATGTGAGGCCCTATGTGGATCTCATGACCCTGAGATCATGACCTGAATCAAAACCAAGAGTTGGATGCTTAACTCACTGCACCACCCGATTGCCCCTATTTTATTTTATTTTTAAATAATTAAAAAATACATACCTCCTCTGCTCTTGGGAGAAATAAAAGGAAAAAGGAAGGAAGGAAGGAAGGAAGGAAGGAAGGAAGGAAGGAAGGAAGGAAGGAAGGAAGGAAGGAAGGAAGGAAGGAAGGAAGAGGGGAGGGGAGGGGAGGGGAGGGGAGGGGGGAGGGGAGCGGAGGGGAGGGAGGAAGGAAGGAAGAGTTGGTTAACCACATCAAATATTACAGAGATCAGCCACCACCCAAGGATAAACACTATTTGATGATGATTTCACAATTCCCTGACCCTCAGTCTTCCTACCTGTAAAATGGAAAATATTACTCTGTCATTATAAAAGTGTTGTGAGTTACGGTTGAAAAAAATGCAAGTGTGACAATTTCCTGTAAACTACTATTTCCCAAGGTGTATTTTGTGAAATGTTCCTCAGGTTTCGAGCCATGAGATAGGTAAGTGTGCTCATGATCTGATAGGATTAGGACACTTGATGTTAGAGAACATTCAACAGACTTCCCTGGTGCAATTCCTCTCTACTCTTAATGGACTCATGTGCATAGTGAGTTTCCAAGATAGGGGTACAGTTTTCTCAAACATGGAATACTTTTCACAGAGCACTTTGAGGGATCAGTGCCTGCAAAACCCACCCTGGGAAAACCAGTACCTTGGGCACAGAGAGACCCACTCTACCATGCTTGGAGGATGGATGTGCTAACGTGTGCAGAGTCCCTAGCAAGTTGGCGGCCAGTGTCAGTTCCTTCCCTACATCAGGAAATGAAAGCAGGGGAATCATTCTAGATGATCATAGAAAATAGTCTGGGACACTACATTCTGCAACCTCTTCTGAGAAGTAATGATGATATGGGTTCAAGGACCAGGTCTACCACTTCCTAACTTTGTGATCTGCCAGGTGTTACTTCACTTTTCTGAGAAATGATGCAAAGATGAAATCAGATAATCTGGTGTGTGTTATTCCCTACCTCCTGCTGTGTAATGAAATATCCCAAAACTTAGTGGTTTAATTAACACAAACTTATCTCACACTTTCTGCTGGTAGGAAAGCAGGCATGGAAAAAGCTGGATTCTCTGCTTCAGGGTTTCTCATAAGACTACAGTTGAGGTGTTGGCTAAACTTGGGGTCTCATCTAAAAGCTCAACTGGAAAAAGATCAGCTTCCAACCTCACATGTGTAGTGGTTGGTAGGATTCAGTTTCTTTAGGGTCTTGGTTCCTCTCTGGCTGGTGGTCCAGAGGCCACCCTCAGTTCCTTACCCTTAGGCCCTCTCCAAATGGTAGCTTGCCCCACCAAGCAAAAACATAGGGAGACTGCTGGCAAGATGGAGTCACAGTATGGTGTAACTTAGTCATGGAAGAGACATGCCCTCACTGTGCCCACACTCTGTTTGTCAAAGGCAAGTTACTCAAGGGGAAAAGATTACACAGGGCCATGAATACCAAGAATTGGGTCACTGCGGGTCATCTTAGAGACTGCACGCTACATAGAGAGAAGCATTTGTATGTTGTAAATTCCTATATAATGTTTGATTATTCTTACTCTTAAAAAAAACCCTGTCAAAATTGAGTAGTCAGTGATATTAGCTGATTATCGCCTTAGAGAAATAAAACATCTGGGAAACCTGCCAGTGGGGAAAGAAAAAGGAAAAACAAACAAAACAGAACATGAGATTCACACGTGGCCAGTTATTGTACATAGCACCTTGAAATGATCTTCAGCCATCTTCCCACTGCTGCTATACAGTTTTTCCTGTCAGGGACCAAAGTTCTTGGAATTATACCACTAGCAACCTTTTTGTTTGTATCCTTTTTGAAAGGCAAAGATAATGAAAATTCATTACTTTACACATTTTACACATAATACCTCATTTAATCCGCAGGACAACCATGCAAATTAGGTTCTTTTATCCCCATTTATAGGTGAAGAAACTGAGGCACAAACAGGTCACGGATGGAGACAATCATCCTGCGGCTGGTGAGTGGTACATAGGAGCTCCTTACCTTCTGTGTGACCCCACACCTCCATCTTAACCTCCACAGTTTATAGCCTTGTAAGAGTAGGGTGTGGGGTGGTGTCTCTGGTCACTCAGTGCAAATTAAGAGAAATCAGGCTCCAGACAAACACTAGGGATTTGTGGAAGGGGATGGAAGGTGAGGGGTGGGTAGGCAACACTGCCATGTGAGCTTGCCTAAGGTTCTTGCATCTACTCTGCATATCAGCAGGTGTCAGTTGCCCAAAGCTAGCTGGGTTCCTGCCACAAATCATAGGGGATCAAGGTCCCAGTTACTGTTGTGAGCTCCGATGAATTTCTTGGCCTTCCTGAACCTGAAAGTAAGAAAGGATGATACTTAAACTAAACAATCTCTAAAAGCCTTTCCTATTATCAAGAGTCCACAAATAAACAGTCCTGGGTAACCTTCAGAGGCAGTGCTGGGGAAGGGGCCATGCCCCAGTTGGTAAAGATCACAATGGACCTTTTTCAGATTGATGATTTGTGTGAATGTAGTACAAAGCTTGGAAACCTGACAACATGAGTGCATGTTCCTGCGTTTGGACTAACCCAGGCCCCACCACACCAGCTTTTGGAGACATTATGAAATAAAAGATGTTATCATGGGGTATCTGGTAGATCTTGTTGGCCCTCTCCCTCTTTGACCCCCACAGAGAAAGGCAGTTTCTCTCCCAAGAAAAAAGAAGGAAACAACTTCAGCTTTCTCACAGAAGAATCCTGGTGATCACAGACACAGTCCATGGTTGTGCTGAGGATGTCACAGCACTAACAGGTAAATTTAGAAGGAGCAGTAATACACCATGTGACTAAGAAAATTGCTTGAAAGAAGGGCCAAGAATGTAAGACCCTCAGCCACAATTATCCATCATCTAAAAAATGAGAAGCCAGGGTTGGGGAGGGGGGATGGATAGAAAACACCAGTACCCTGGCCATTGTTCTCCTTAACTTTGGTACCTGCTAATCAACCACTGAGCCAAATTAGCTGGGCCAGGAACAAAGACCTATGGGGGCAGGGAGTAAAGAACAAAGCACTCATTCTCCGGGCCTAATGCCTGGAAAGTTAACAAGAAAGGTGCCTGCAGCCTGCAACACTGGCATCCAGCTCCTTTGAGGATCCTACCTTATGATTCTCAGCAAACTTATCCCAGGAGGAGTTCTCCTCAGCACCTTTGAGAATAATGCAGCCAACACACACACACACACACACACACACACACACACACACACTCACTCACTCACTCACTCACATGTACACACACAAATCACCTTTACCACCATACCACCATTTTGAGACACGTTCCTCCCGATGATTCCTAACATTGACGTCTGGGAGTAATTCCAATCATACCCAGAGATGCAGTGTAGTTATTAGAATCTGGAATCAAGGAACAAGGTTCATTTACACAAAATCTTTCTTCACCCTCCAAATGAGCTCCTCTACAACAAAAAGATAGCCTTGATTATAAATCAATGTCTTTTCTCTGGTGTTGATATTGCTAGAGAAGATGGGAATTTTAAGTTTTAAACTCTCTTTCCTTTTCCTACCCCCAGGAGGGCTTCATGCAATCTCTCCATTTCCTGACTGTGTGATCCCAGACTGGATGCTCAACCTCTCGGGGCTTCCAATCATTTCCATGTAAGTCAGGATCATTGAGCAGATTTAGCTTGTTGGTTGTGAGCACAGAGTCATATAATGTATAAGACAAGTCTTGTTTCTTTTTTTTTTTTTTTTTTGACAAGTCTTGTTTCTGACCCTACATTTCCAAAGCATTTCTGAGATGATTCTCAAAGGCATTCTTGTCTTATCTTGCCCAGGCAGATAAGTAAGAGTTTTTCACTTCCTTGCCAGCATCCCCAGGCAACCAGTACTTTGGGTCACTCAGGATTCTTGAGGGTATCTGCCAACATGGTCCAGTCCTTTGGAGTCCAAACCACTGACCAGATTACCCCACAAAGCAGAGACTAAGAATTTGATTGTTTCAAGGTCAGCCATCCTCTATGTACTGTGTACTGTGCCTCTGCTCCATTTTGGGACCTACTGTTAAGGTAGATGTTTCTAGTAAACTTTTTTTGTGCTGAGTCTCTACTTCCCCCACCCACATTTCCCTCTTTTTTTCCCCCTAAACTAAACTTCCAGATTTTAGTCCCTACCCTATTCCTTCTTATTTTTCTGGTGACTGCTTGGCTCCCATTTCCAGCTTCCAGTGCTCAGGGTTGACTCCCACTGGAGATTTCATAATTGCAGCTCAGAGCATTCAGAGACTTAGACCAGGGAAGGGTCTCAGAGCACAGATATTGTGTCTAACCTCCTAGTATGAGAAGTCCATCTAAAGCCAGCTGTCCAGCAAACCTCACTGAGTTCCCATTATATCCCAGGCTTTATAGCTTGTCAAGATATTTTAAAAAATTAATAGAACCTCAAGAAACTCATCCTCCAGTGAGCACGTGGGCATATACATACAGCATGAAGTGATCATTCTTCCTGGGGACTATTCATCCAGTCTATGACTGAACAACCTATGACAGAGGCCTCCCTTTAGGATAAGGTTTAGTTCATCACCAAGTGTTTGTAATCCCTAAAATGTTCTTTCTAATTTTGAGTCCATATGTCCTCCCTTCTACCTCAACCCATTGGATTTAGAGTTTGAGTCCAAGTCAGTCCAAGATCAGACTCCATTCTTACTAGCTGTGTGACCTTGAATAAGTTTTTCAACCTCTCTGAGCCTCTGTTTCCCCAGCTGTAAAGTGAGGATGATGATCTTGATGTGCTATACCCCATGATATGGCATGTTTTGTCCTGTATTACCGTTTTAGATAGTTATCAGTACAGATGTCATCTTCTCTGTCTTGTCTAAGCTAAGAATTCATTCGACTCTATTCCCTCTCCAGCTTCTGTCACCAGCCTTCTTCTCCAACCAAAGATTCCAATGGCTTCTTGGCTGTCTAATCCAGCGGACTCTTCTCAGCTTCTCTTTGGAGCTTTGGAAATGGTTCAGCACCTTCTCTTTCATGGCTTTTATATCACCATGTTCTGGAGAGTCTCTCTCTCTCTCTTTCTCTTTTTTTTTTTTCCTGGAAGACTCTTCTCTGTATCTGTCATGTCCTCTCTTCCTCAGCCCTTCCTTTATTATCTGTGGCTGCTCCCTGGTGCTTCCCTCAGCCCTCAGTCTCTCTTATAAAAATGCAGTGAAGACTATCAAATACTCTGTGTCAGATACTACTCTGAGCACCTAGCATGCATGTATACATTTAATTCCCAAATAGGGCCACATACTTGACTTTTAGTTTGCAGGTGAGGAAATCGAGGTTCAGAATAGTTAAGAAATGTGCCCAAGCCAGGTCAATCTGAGAAAGCATGCTAATATAGATGGACTGGCTGTCTCTTGACTAGTCTGTCTCTGAGTGATTCTGTCCCTGTTGAAGATTCTGCCTGCCAATCTGTTGGTATCTGCCTGTCTCCAGGAAAGATCCTTCTTTCAGGCTCTAAACCCAATGGTTAACTCTTTGAAGGGTCTCTCCAGTTGTTGGCCTGCAGCTACCTCAAGATGACTGTGAACTCATTTTCTTTCCCCACAAACCCATTCCATCCTGTCTTCTCTCATCTCACCCAGGTCAAACACTGAGAAATCATCTGCCTCCTGCAGCCAACTACGTGCAGGTGCTGCCTTTTGAACGCTCCTCACCTCTTCCCTCTACTATATCTCCTCTGCCATTGGCTCACTTCCTGCAGCCTTCATTCCTTCCCTGGATTTCTGAAAATCTCCTAACTCCCCTCCCTGTCTCCAGTTGGACCTCCTGCAATTTGTTGTCCTGTCTGGTCTTCTAAAATTCCATACTCCGGGCTTAGGACTCTTCCCTGGCTAACCATTACCTTAGAGATAAGGTCCACATTCTTTAGCATGCAACCCCAGCCAATTTATCCTCTGTTCTGTTGCCTCCCTAGTCTCATCCTCCACCATCCCCTGCCTCACCTCTGTTCTGGATTAACTGGATGGCTTGAAGTATGAAGATAACTGTGAAAACTATGCAGAGCAGCAGTGCTCACCAGAGGCTACACAAATGTTTCTTGTAATAACTACCTGGGTTGAAGTAATTATTGATACCTCACAAGTGAAGGAACTAGAGTTCAAGAAGGCTGTCACTTGCCCTGAATTTTCAAAATTAGGTCTGTCTAACTCCTCACCAACATGCTCTAGTGAACTGGCTGACTGCTCAGTGTGGACCATCTTCTATATACACCTCCACCCCCACTCTAGGTTAGCTGATTCCTTTAGGTCTTAATTCAAGGGTCAGCCTTGAAATCCATGATTGGACTTGGGTCTCCATGCTGACTCATTATTCCTTTACATATCATACTTCTTTCAAATAAAGATTCCATCATTTATAGGCTCCATCCTTGGCTTAATATTCTCTTCAGGAAGACAAAAATTCCACCATGGTAAATGTAAACATTTTCAATCATATCTCACACAGTATACACCCACACCCCCCCACACACACACACATACACACACACACATGATAACTCCCATACAAACAACTAGGTTCATCTCTACTAACCTGGCTACATTGGTCTAATTTCTAAATCTACTAGGTTAAGCCTCTTGAGGGTTTGTTGATTGATACACAGTAGGAGCTCAATGAATGAAACTTGAGCCGATAAATAATATGTGGCAAGAAAAATAGTATGAACACGTACAAAAAAAATGTATGAACACATACAACACATGCACTGAGCTAGGTGTTTGGCATGGATTCTGTCATTTTATGTGCTCACAATGAAAACTATGAAATAGTTTTCTTATCCTCATTTTATGTATGTGGAAACAAAAATCAGAGAAGTTAATCAAATCACTTGAAGTCCACAGCTAGAATGATAAAGGATAGAGATTTTAAACTAGTTTGGCTTATGTCAGAGTTTGAGTTCTGAACCTTGCCTTTCCAAAGACCAAAGACTCTTATAGCTCCTCAGAAATGATGTTCAATTGTAAACCATAAGATTCCTAGGAATAAACCTAACCAAAGAAGCAAAGAATCTGTACTAAGAGAACTACAAAGTGCTCATGAAAGAAATTGAAGAAGACACAAATAAATGGAAAAACGTTCCATGCTCATGGATTGGAAGAACAAATATTGTGAAAATGTCTATTCTACCTAAAGCAATCTACACATTTAATGCAATTCCCATCAAAATACCATCAATTTATTTCAAAGAAATGGAACAAATAATCCTAAAATTTATATGGAACCAGAAAAGACCACAAATAGCCAGAGGAATGTTGAAAAAGAAAAACAAAGTCGGCGGCATCACAATTCCAGACTTCAAGCTCTATTACAAAGCTGTAATCATCAAGACAGTGTGGTAGTAGCGCAAAAACAGACACATAAATCAATGGAACAGAATAGAGAGCCCAGAAATGGACCCCCAACTTAATGGTCAACTAATCTTCGACAAGGCAGGAAAAAATATCCAATGGAAAAAAGACAGTCTCTTCAAAAAATGGTGTTGGGAAAACTGGACAGTCACATGCAGAAGAATGAAACTGGACCGTTTCCTTACACTGAACACACAAATAGACTCAAAATGGATGAAAGACCTCAATGTGAGACAGGACTCCATCAAAATTCTG
>CM053610.1:38696940-38786148 GCA_028646535.1 Procyon lotor
GAGAGAGAGATCACAAGTAGGCAGAAAGGCAGGCAGAGAGAGAGAGAGAAGCAGGCTCCCCACTGAGCAGAGAGCTCGATGCAGGGCTCGATCCCAGGACCCCGAGACCATGACCTGAGTCGAAGGCAGGGGCCCCAACCCACTGAGCCACTCACGCACCCGTTTTTTTTTCACTTTTTATTTTGGAAATTTTCAAACACATTAGAGACAATAGTATATCACATCACTCCACTCCCAGAATTACCAACCCATGGTCAATTCTGATTTACCTTTATTCCACCCACTGTGTACCCCAACTGTTTCCTTTGGAGGTTATTCTACATGTTAAATCACTCCTTCTTAAATAATTTTTTAATGTTACTCTAAAATATTGACTTTAAAAAGTATAGTCACATGCCATTGCCAAATCTAAAAAGCTGACAATGATTCCTGAATAGTTCATACATGTTTAGATTTCTCTAATTATCTAATACTAGTACAAGGACAGGGGAAGAGAAAGGAGGGAGTTGTTTTATTGAAATCAAGATCCAAATAAAGTCCACACATGGCAATTGGCTAACATACGTTTTCTGTATGTTTGAATCTATAAGTTCTTCCTGTTTCTTTTTTTAATGATTATGTACTGAAGAAACAAGGTGATATGTCTAATATACCCTATTTCCCACCATCTGGATTTTACTGACAACACCCAAATGATGCTATTCAGTTTCTTCAGTTCTCTATATTTCTGGGAGTTAGATCCAGAGGTTTTTATGTGGATCATATTTTATTTTTGTCAAAAAATGTGTGTTTTCTATTGTATCATATCAGTAGATACAAATGTCTTGTGATCTCTCTCTTTCTGATGTTCAGATCGATGTGTGGTCCAGAGTAACCTACTCCATCCATCTATGGTGAATTCCCAGTACCCTTTCACTATGTTGGCAGGGAAATTACAAGTTCTTACTCTCTTCCAGAAAATCTAATCTATTTTGAACAGCAAAAAATTCAAGATTCTATACACAGTTGGTCCAATACATATAAAAATCGATATTCCTTATATTAAAAAAAAATGTATGCTCATATCCATGACAAACTATAGTTGACTTTTTTAAAGATGAAAGCAATGTTCAGAATGTGGTCTGTCACTGATATTGAAATGATAGGTATAAAATGTCTCCTAAAAAGTGCAATGATAGTTAGATATAAGCTGCTTGTTCAAACTTTCCCCTTCTGTGGACCTGGGCACAAACTTCTAGAAACCAACTATTGGTAATAACACAGGTGGTACAGGAAGCTGATTTTCCTTGTCATAAAGGGCCTATATGAAGGTGCTGGCAGGGAGAATGGAAAAGCAATGATAAATGTAGCATTACGAAAGAAGAATTAACAGGATTTGGTAAATAATTAAAGAAAGGGAGAGTTGAGATATTGCCAGTACCTTGACCAACTGACTCTCAAGTAACAAAGGAATGTGATTTGGAAATTTCACAAGAGCATGAAAACTGTCCTGCTGATTTAGGCCAGTGGACATCCCAACTGGTATTACTCTAACTTCACAGATAACTGGTGTGCTCAGATAACCCCAGAAATTCCCCTAAGCCATCAGAATCCACCCTCTCTTCTCTAGATATTTCTTAGAAAACTGCTAATAAATAACAAGTAGATCCATTGCTCAGAGATATCCTAAAATGCTGAGTCATGAGCATTTTAAAGAAATAGAATATTAACCTATTTATCTGGAAAATACTCCAATGCTTCAGTCCCTTTGTAATAAATTGGTTAAGCAAACACACAGGGGACTGGGGGAGCTGACAACACCCCTGCACATATAAAGAATTCTGTAGAATAAGTCAGAATTATGCTTTCTGCTATGTGATCAATGTTATTAATGATCCAGTGCATGGCAGAGCCTGGGGGGCTGGAAGCTTGCACCCTGACAAGTCAGGAGATGCACTAGGAACCCACACCTGGGTCCTGGAGGTGAGGGAGAAGGAAAGAGAACAGACAGTGAAATCTGGAAAACAGGTCTGAGAGACACCACTCAGGCCTGGAACTGGCCCCCAAAATGCTTACTAGAAGTAGTACATTATAATAAATATCAGCAGCTTAGTTTAGACTTTCCATGGAGAATTCCCCCAGCCTGTCACTCAACCTATTTGTCAGTGGACATTCCTAGACCACAAAAAGCCTGTCTGCCAGCCTATTCATACACGTTGATGCAAAATTAACTTTGATGTGGGGCAAGGGTCTCACCCCTCCCAGCTACCTCACTAAGAGGTGACCCAGTGCAGGCACTGGCATTTGACAAGAACAGTCTACACAGGCAGGCAGAATTAGGTGTCCATTGGAATGGCTGTGTAGGCCTTCCAGTACCTGGAAAGAACCTTCTACAGACAACCAGAGCCTCTCAGTGGATTGCCTGCTATGAAGGGGCCATGAGCTCCATCCCATGGAAGGAGTCAGTGTTTCATGAGAACAGAGACTGCTTTAAAGGTGATGAGAAGTTTGTCATCTCTTTTTGGCTTAAGAGGAAATCATTAGAGGCCACCAGGCCCAGAATTACATGGGAGATTGTGGTTCTTATAAGAAAGCAAGTTTTGTGTGCCCGGAGGTGGCATTTGGAGTGCAAGAGACAGGAAGGAAGAAAGTAGGGGAATGTGTGCTGAGCTGAGTGTGATCTCAGCACCTTCCCCTGGCAATACTCGAGCCTCACTTGAGACAAATTCTTAAGATAATCATAAAAAACCATAGCAACCTTGTTGAAGTTGGGATTTGCACTGGGATTCCAAATCGAGAGGTAGGGCAGGAGAAACAGGTTTGGATTTCTTTCACAGAGCAGGCAAAAGAATGTGAGTCCTTCTCAGTGAAGGTCGAGGGCTGACTGCTGACAACGCTTTGGCCTTACCACACCCAACTGTGCCCCATGTTTCCATAAAAAGAAATGAGTCCAAAATGTACCAGTGGCATCAATTATGTCCAGGGAATTTTGTGAAGCCAACTTTTAAAAATTTTTTTAACAATGGTCTGTGAAATTGTTTTGTTTTATCCTCTGACAGAGAGAGAGAGAAAAAGACGGAGGGCAAAAGAGATAGGTTGGCATTTACAAGCCTTCACCCATGTTACCTCCCAGGATGAGGGTGAAATGCAACCACCCCAGTCAATTCTGCATCAATGCATCAGTGCAAATAAATAAATAAATAAGATGCTGTCAAGAATGGCAAATGAGCCCAGAGGCATGAAGTCTCCAGATTTATGGTTAGAAGGACAAAGTGAAGGGGAGAGTGAGATGGTTCTCCCACGTTGCTCCTCCAACATGGATTGACTGGCCAGTCCCAGTGAGCATGGGGAGATAAGTGGAGGACAACTCTTTCAGCTGGAAGCAGGAGTGTGTGCATGTGGCTTCCCAGGACTGGGACCTCAGGAAGCAGGGGTCAGGGACAGGGGAAGAGGGGGCAGGGAGGAGGAGAAGCACTGCTCACTGCCGCTCCCATTAAGGACTTATCAGAACTGTCCCCAGAGGAGCAGCACCTACCTCTGTCCCCCAAAGCTCGCAACTGCCGTTTGATGTGACTTTGCCACATAAGCCAGGCAGGGTCATGCCTCCCAAGGGCAGAAATCAACATTCTGTGTCAACACCAAGTGCATCACAGCCCTTAGGGACTGCACTCCACAGTGTAGGCATCAAAGACAAGGTAAAGAGTCTGTGAATCAGGGCCCAGAAAGAACTCAGTATGCCCCCAAACCCAGGAGGCCCCCAGAGACATCTTCCAATAAAGTGTTTTCCTTACATTATTCTGGAAGGCACTCTGACATGCAGTGCTGCTCCTGCACACGTCTCTCCTCCCCTCCCACTGTCCCACTCTGCTCTTTGTGGCTTCTCTTCTAACAGAAGAGAGAGAGGGGGAGGCTGCAGGCTGCATGTCCAGTGTGTGAGCCTCAGCCTTGTGGCTTCTGAGCCTCCTCCCAGCCCGTCTCCTCTTACCTCTCTGCCTGAGCTCCCAATATCAGGATGCTGAAGAGTCTGTCTGTTTTGGATACAGACAATACAACCCTGTACCTTCAAAATCTCCATCTTTGCAGCTGTGATGCAAACTGATGCCTTTTCCGTCCCTTTACTCTGACTCCAGAGAGATAAAAATGATCAGAGGCCCCTTTCCAAACTCTTAAACATATTTGGGGGGAGGGAGTCTGAGCCTTTGGTATTCCTCAAGTGACGCACCTAAAGTGGAGTCTTGCCAAAGCAGTACTGACAGTCCACTGAACCACCACAGAGGAAGGAGTAGTGGAGAAAGGGACAGCTGCTCCTTCATGGGAGGACACGTTCCTTGTGGGGCTGAAGCTCATGATGGGACGCAGGATCCGGGATCAGAGAGGGCTGACCCTGCCCTTACTGCCCAACTGACCTTCGGAGCATGATTTATTCACCACGTACAAGACCTGTTGTCATGTAGGTGGGGCCAGGATCAAGGTAATGCTCAGCTCTTCTCCCCAAAATTTGAGTCTCCAGTCTTCCCCTCACCTTCTGCCCTTGACTAAGTTCCATAAGGTGGGTGACCTTGGAAATTACTGCTAGAAAAAAAAATTACTGCTAGGAGCATTTCAGAATGCTTTACTTTTTTTTTTTTTTCCCTAAATTGTTTTGGGCCCTTTCTTTGGACTGAGTATTAAAAAACACACCTCTGTACAAATTCTTCCCCAGAAGCTACATCATTAACATGATATGGAACAGTCAGATCACAATTTAGGGTGCTTTCACAGTCCTACTCCATTGCCAACAGTAAAGTCCCGAGACCCTGGAATATTTTGTTTCTAGCCTTTACTGGTTTTTCCTTCCAGAAGCTGTGAAGGAGTAAACTGCTATTTTGTTTTGTTTCTGATACACAAGACCGCCCAGGCCCTGGAATGTGGGTGGCTGGCATTTTAATTAATGTTAATGCCTGGACTGACCACCTTCCTCCCCTAATGATTTTTAGTAAGAGAAATAAACTAGCAAACCAGAGAAAAGCCATGTATGGATGTGTAGGTTCCTCCTGGAAAAGGTACCAGTTTCCCTACCAGGCCTGCCTCTGTCCTCACCACATCCCGTATGTCTGGAAAATTTCAGTTCAAATACAACTCAGCTGTGGGGCCCATGGGGGGTGATATTTCTCCTTTGAATAAATAAAATAAATACTTCTGGAGATTCTGAATCCGTTTGGAGTCTCCATTTATTCATTAGCAGGATCATTTTTATTCTGAGATTAATAATACCAATGTGTTAAGCCATAATTTCACAACAACAAAAAAGATATGTGGCAAATGCCCTCAAATGCCTAGAATCGGGCCCTGGAATCAACCCGATATTTAAATCAGCATGGATAACCCTCTGTTGGGTCAAAGTATAGTCACAGTTTCCCCAGAGATACTGTGTTTCTTTTATCTTTTCTAGTAAATTTCTATTTTTCCCCCAACCTTCATGGTTAAGCATTTTATCCAGTTTAAACGATGGGGATTTAAATTGCTATTTTAGTGGAAGAGGCTTGATTAAAACCTGTGTCCTCATCAAATTATTGGACAGTGGTTCTTGGGCTCTGTTTACATTAGTGTCAACCTTAATTTAAATTCTGCATAACTATATTTGCTTCACTAAATGCATTCACCAGGAACACACCACAAATTACTTTGCATTATGAGCAGAGTCTCTTTGTCTATTGCAAAGTGTTTTGAAATTAGCACCATAAGTAACTAGCTCTAAGTGTCACTCGATCTTCTTAATGCCTCATTAATCAAACCCTGTGGCAGCTGGTGTGATGTCCAAGCCCGTCTCATATAAGATCAGTATCACTTGCTTCTTGCTTCTGACCAGTCTTTTAAACTTGATTCATTATTTGTGCCTTTGCCCTCCACTGTGGCATTCCTTCTCCCTCAGAGGCCTCTCAATGCATGCAGCTTTGTGCTGCATACCGGTTGCATGTGCATTCTTTGCAGAAATTGGCAATAAAAAAACATTTCCCCTCTTGTGGAAATCCATAATCTTGAAAAGAGAAAAGTCATTTCCACAATGGTTCAATATGATTTTCAGATCACTCTTAAAATGCCATGTGAGAAAAATTTTCCCTGGACAAGTTTTTCTTCATGTCAAGAGTTAGGGAGGAGAAAAGAAATCTATTTACCCAAACAGACTATGATTCCTTCACCTGGCCTCAGTTTTTATAAAGATGGTATACATTTAATCAAAGCACCTAATCAAGAAAGAAGATGTGCTTGTCCTTTATTTTGTGGTAATATTTCCGTACTAAATACAAAATTTTAAAATCTGTGCTTGCAAAACAAATGCATAATATCTTGTACTTGATATTTTATTACATTTTTTATAGGAAAAAAAGGTTATTCCATCCATATACGTTTACACAAAAGCATAGCAAAAACGACATATTTTAAGGAACCTTTTTTCATGGTCCATCACACATTTGCAAATGTCTAAATAGAACTCTTCCCCCCCAAACCCCCATATTCTCTCCCTTCTTCCCTGCAGGACAGAACACACACACACACACACACACACACACACACACCTTTTTAAAACAAATTTAATACTCACTGGCATTAAAACTACTTAGCAGCTCTACTGGACAATGGCCACAGGGCATTTTGCAGGATGTCTTGAGCCTGGTGTGGGCACAAGGGGTGGGCGTTTCCCGGCGGGGAGGGGGGAGGTCCCTGTCCCCCGCCATGGGGGTGGTGTAGGGCTGCCCCCGTACTCCCACCCCCACCCCCACCCCCACCCCGCACGCGCAGAGCTCACCAAGGAGTGACAGATACCGCACAGGTGCTCTCATCCCCTGCGGAGGCGGCACGTGAGGTCCGCTCTTCCCTCTTCCCGAAGAGCACTGTCTCAATGGGAGGCCTTTGGCTTCGTGGCCTTTCCTTCTGACCACCCAGCAGGAAAAATATACAGGAGTTTTTTGTTTTTTGTTTTTTTGCTTTTTGTTTTCCTGTGAGTTTTGTCAGTGTGGAAAAAAAACAAAACAGCATTAAACCTGTACTTCGGACTTCTAGCCTGTGAACAATTAATACAATCATAGTAAACCATGAATTTTCTTCCGTGCTCAACTTTTTTGCCTTTTCACCTTATAAAACCATTCAGGCTAAATAAACCTTATGACAATAGAATTAAGCATTGTGGTCTGGCTCCCCAAACCAACATTGGTGGCAAAACCCACTGAATTAGAACACACACAACAGTGCAAACCCGTGTTAGATTTTGACTTTAAAATGAATTTAATGTAAACCATACTTTGTCCTTATTTTTGTATTATTCCCATGCCTACTGTCTCTTATGGCATTTAAAATAGGCTCTGACTTTAAAAGAGCAAATGTGAAAGAACATTTGAGGTGACGTTTACTCTGATTAGAGATATAATTTATGGCAATTTAAAAAGTACATTTTATGTTCATCACCAGATCATCCTATTTTTACCTTTGATTCCAGCAACCTCTATCCATTCCTATTCTGAACGAAATAAGTTTGGAAAAGAGAGGAGTCCCAAATGATTTCCAGAAGTGACAGATCCATCATTGAACACAGTTTTTAAATTGCAGTTCACAACTTTCCCATGTTTCCAATGACTAGAGAAGCCTAATTATTTAAATCAAAAATTCTGCCTCAAAACCCCCCACTTATCCTCACTATACATACTTCTTCTGCTTCTTTCCCCAAAAAACAACATTTTGGTCTAGTAACCAGCACAAATCACTGAACCCTTCCATTTAAATGCCCCAGAAAGACTGTATCTGATCACTGCCCGGATTTAAGAAAGAAAGGAAAAAAAACCACAAATCAGATACAAGCCATGTCACAGTCCTAGTTCCCCCTAACCCTTCCCCCACTCCATTCTTCCATTCTCTCCCTTACCGTCCCCTTGTAAAATAAAAGAGAGCCGAGCCTAACCCATTACAGTAAAGGCACCCCGAGATTTAGGGGGATAAGTACAGCCTTACTTAGCTGCAATGCTGCAGCTGTGCTCTTATCTGGCCAAAGGAGACAGAGGACAACAAAAGACCCCAAAGAAGGGACGGTGGATGCATGGGAAAACCACTACCCCAGCATTGTGGTGCCCTTCTGCTGAGCAAATAGTTCAAACTGTTCATTCCCATCTTCTATTCTCTCCCTGGTACATTGTTTGTGCCCTTGCATTTCATTCTGCAAGGAAGGTTGCTCTCTGGGCCTATAAGCAAACAGTCCAGAAAAGAGCTAGCCAGCCTCTTCTCTTCCCGGGAGAACTAGCATTTTTATTTCGGCTCCAAGCTGTCAAAGACCTGGAGAGTTTATGTCAGTGTCCTGAATTAATTGCTTTAAGCTGGAGCAAGCTCCACGGGCTACCAAATGTCCAGAAGATGTTTATTAATAATGCTTCCTCCAGGATTCTGGCTCCAAGCTGTCCCTTGGTGGTGGCCTTTATACAGCTACCACCCTCTCACCCCTGGTCTCCTGGTACTCCAGGGAGGGGCTCGCCTTTTCCAGTCATCGTGACAAAATTTAGAATTGCCTAGAGTGGAAAAAATATCCACTTATGGAAAAGGACATGTATGGTGAACATCTTTGTTCAGGCCCAGGAAGGTCCCGGAGTTACAGAAACTGTGTGCATGACCCTAAAGTGGACTGGGGGATAGAATCTGCAAGGATACTCTGCTGTGGAAGCTAACTTAGCCAACACAATTAGCAAAGGGAGCAGAATAAATTGCTTCCCTCTGCTCCCCTTCCCTATGTCCTCCCTCAAAAGAAAATTCAGTGAGGCTGACAACAGGATGAATTTTGAAGTTTTCCTAGTATTAAAAAAAAAAACCCTCTTTAATAGAATGAAATAATAAACCAATTTATATACCGATATAAGACTAGGATCGTGAGTGCCATTGTGTAATTTTCCACTTGACTTTTCATTATCTACCTGAACAAAATCAATCTATATGTATGGGATCAACATACAATTCCGGAGATAAAAGCTGAAAATAAATGTGCTTTGCATATCCCTCAGATAAAAGACACAGTCCTTCCTATTGCCTTTTCTTCTCCAGCAGATGCATTTATAAAATAAATTGTGTGTCAAGGAAAAAAACAAGACGTACGTAGTGGTGTATCTTGAGTGTTGACTCCTTTGCTGGAAATATTGATTCCACAAATGAGCAGTGGTTAATAAGTACCCAGTAGACGATATCAGGTCTTTTGCCCTAGTTTACCCAGAGTGCAGTCTGGGTCAATGTTTCTCCCAACCAATCTCCCCACCAAAAAAAAAAGGACTTCCCCTATTAACATGGATTTAAGTCTGAGGACTTCAAGGGCTTTCTGAAGCCTCTCCACGGAGACAAAGCACACTAAAAAATCACATTATGTTAGAAACCCCCATGCAGCAAATGGCCAGCTTGTGAAAGACACTCAGTCTTCAAAAGGAAAGGAGAGGTGCTCTGTGGGCCTTGGGGTTGACATTTTTTCACTTGAAGCAGGTTGAACTCTGTCCCTTTGATGCCCTACCTCACCCCAATAATGGAAAATGGCACTGAGAGAAATACAGCTGTCCCCACTCTGACCATCCCTAAGACTGGTGATTCCCTTCCTTTCAGAATGTTTCATCCTCAGGGTGACATGTGTGTGCCATGATGGGCAGATGGTAGAGGCCTTGGTGCATGTGCCCTGGGCTGTTCATGGGCCCTGTCGGGGTCAGGGGTCCTTGGGGAAAGTGTGCCTGCTCTGCCTACTCCGGGGCACTCACAGGGCCTGTGTAGATGCTGGCTGCACTCTGCTTTCTGTGAGGCAAGGGCCACAACATTTTATCAGCAAGCAAAGAAAGGCCCCCAAGTGATGGGTACTGGAGCACCTTTCACCCCAAGCGATCACTCTGAGTCTGTGGATCTTTTTTCCCTGTCACTGAAAAGTAATGACATCTTATGATAGCCCCTCACTTTTAGGCCAGGAATTTATAAAAATTGGCCACTCTTCATTATTTATTCATAGTAAGCTTTATTAGTCACGGCAAATGACTTCACGGAAGGTTAAATATCTACTTGGGCAACTTGACCATCACAACTTCAATTTGCACTGCTGGGCAAATCAACACTTTCATATTTCAACGTCTTTGTGTTGACATATTCTGATGCTTTTTGGGTCTGGTAGTTTGGTCCAAGGATGCAAGTCTCGATTTTCATGGGCCCCCTTCCCTTTATCCTGCGAGCTCTGGGGGTACATGGCCCCCATCTGGACTTAGGTCATCGCCTCTCTATTAACAGTCTGCTTGTGTGTCTCATTTCTCAGTTGATACTCATTCAAAACCCAGAGGAAAGCATACAGGAGCAATTCGAATCTGACAGCAAAGTTATGGCCTATTGGGGACACTCTTGCGATGGTTAAAGTTCAGCTTGGGGAGAAGCTCATGTACTTTCCATCACATGGGACTCTTAGAAAAACAGCATGCATGCCTCCTCCATCTCTTCTTTCTGTTCTGGTTTTGCTGGGAATAAGCAAATCTACAGAAAACATAAGAATGTGGTCAAGGGGAATCAGGCAGTCATTCAAATTTTGTTTGAAAAGTGAACTACATCCTGATGGTATGTTTTGAAGAGTCTCTATATTCTCATTAGAAAATTGATGGCTTCCGTGCCTAGAACATTCGGCCTCAGTGAAGATATATTTCATACATGCTTTATTACTCCATGATTCAAACACTTAATCGGGATCATAGAGGACCAGTATAACCCACGAGTTTCACCCATTCTATGGAAAATGTTTTCAGAGTTTTGTACTCCCTGAGCTCCATGAGAGAATACACCAGAACCTGATGTTTCTGCATCCACAGCCACACTTGCTTGTGCTGGAAAATGCTACTGATGAGTGACTTTATAACCACCTTCTTAGTCAGGGGCAAGTCTCCATGCAAAAGCAGAATCCTGACACAGAGTCAGACCACAATCCATGTTTATCAGATGAATATTTACTAAACAGAAGAAATGGAGGTGTTTTAAAAGGTATTTTTAGAAACTGTGTCAGAATTGAGCTATCTTGATGTTATTTCCCAGGGGAAGAAGAATGGATAGTCAGAAGTCCAATAAATATATATATATAAGCACATACATTCAGATAAATAGAATAAGACAGAAAGTTATCATCAACTTTGGCTAGCTCTGGTGTTTTAAAAACCATATAACAGGGGTGCCTGGGTGGCTCAGTTGTTAAGCATCTGCCTTCGGCTCAGGGCATGATCCCAGGGTCCTGGGATTGAACCCCACATCGGGCTCCCTACTTAGCGGAGAGTCTGCTTCTCCCTCTCCCATTCCCCCTGCTTGTGCTCTCTCTCTTGCTGTGTTTTTCTGTCAAATAAATAAATTAAAATCTTAAAAAATAAAAAAAAATAACACCATATATCAATAGTTAAAAATCTTTAGAGGGGGAGACAAAGGGTGTAAGCAAATTCAGGAACGGGGGTAAAAACATGTGTACCTTAGTCTTTCTGGCTGGGGGTAAAAATGGAAAAAGACAAGCCCCCCTGCCCCTGCCATGTTGGCACATAGTAGCTGTTGAAAGCCTAAGGTGGCCTGGAAAGCTGAAGAAATTACATATGTATAAGGACAGGCTGTCTTAATAGTATATCTGCCTTGGTATCATAAGCTTCCTTATTTTCCCCTAGATAATTGCCTCATTTTTTCCTTCCAGGGTGTGCACAAAGCATCTTGGAAAATAACCAAAGCCCGCAGTGCTGTTGATCTCCATCAATGCCAAGAGACAGTCACAAAGCCCCACTGTGTCCCTTCACTCCAGCTTGATGGGGAAAGAATGAACCCATTTTACAGATGAGGAACTAAAATGCCATTCCTGCTCCATGGGAAAGGCATCTTAGTTTACCCTTCAGAAAAGCCAAACTGGGAATGCTTTCCAAAGCTGTTGTTTTTGCTTTTGCTTTTTGGCGGGCAGGGGGAGGTGAAGATGAGAACTGGGTAAAATAAGGCCCTCATTCAGAATCTCTTGCACACCCCTCTAGAATCACCCACTCAAGCTCAGTACAGATAAAATCCCTACCCCAGCTCTCTGAATTGTCAACACAGAAATCTATTCCGAAGAGGAAGCAATCTAGAAAGAGAGCCAGGAGACGGCTTTGCTGTGCTTTAAAGATGCTATAAACTTTCCACAGTATTTACAATTTTCTTCAAGTGGTCCTAGACCAAGAACATTGTTTTTTATGAGAAAAAAAAATCACTGTCATTCATACACTGTGACAGTTTGGATGGTGAATCAAATTTTCCTTTTGAACCCATTCTGTCACTGTGGAAAAATTACTGAATTACAATACTATAGAATGCTAGACAGCGTCTAACACACGCTGCAAGAGACCCTATAATTGCTTCTCTGTCTTCTCATCTATCTTGAGCTGTTCAAAAAAATTTTAAATGTGGAGAACTGAATAAAAAATCAGTAAAATGAAATTAACATTTGACCCATCACACGCCACTTTTTGCACGGGAAACTTGCCAGGAGGATCTTTGTTCATTCTATATCTGTTGCAACTTTTCTGGATTTGAAAATGCTTCAAACTTTATTCCTTAAGTATTTCCTTATTATTTAAAAATAAGAATTATGTGCCCTTACTCATTTTTTTTCTGCCATGTTGCTATACCCAAAGAAGACATAATACCAAAGAAGGAAACAAGTTTCTTTTGAAGAAATATGAAAGCAGTTGTTTTGTTATACAAAGTGAGAGTAATAGCAGCTTTATGACAAACTCCTTTAAAATAATATTCTTCCACACATGGAGTGTCACTCTGTTTTGCACAGGACTCCAAGCTGCAATGGCAGCAGTCGTGTCAAATAGGTTGATGTAATGGGGGATCCTTTAGAATTGAGTTAGGTGTTCAAATGTACTTTATTTTCTTTTCCGCAAATTCTACAAAATAGAGATGTGGATTCACACAGCCTCACAGAGAGAGGTTACTTAGTTCTCAATGAAGCCATGTTGTGGTTATTAAAAAGGAACTGTCTGTTCTCTGCCCAGATGACGATTCCTTGTTGAAAGCATCACTTAAAAGTTCAAAAGAAGTATTTGCAGCCCAGCCTGGGGAATGTGTTTTTATTTCCCAATTTACTCACCCTTTTAAAATTGTTAACATTGGCTGTGGACTTACTAGATAGATCAGGAAAAGCATGGGAGCATCTTTGCACACTGTGAAATTACAAAGCCAAAGAACATTTTCTCTCTTTTTGCTTTCCTCTAAGGGTTAGGGAAAGAGTGAAAGGACAGTAGGAAATACACTGAGAGTCTTTTGACTTTGAGGAAAGAGAAACATCCATTTTCAAGGAATTTGAAGAGTGAGAATGCGGGTCCTAAAGAATTTCAATGTGAGCTCAAAAAATCCTGGAACCTTAAGCCTGATTCAAATACTAAATACTGGGGTGCAATTTTTTTTTTTTTTTACAGTTGTGAGTTTCTTTTTCCTATTGAGTAAAAAAAAAGAAAGAAAGAAAGAAAAGAAAAATGAAATTAAGAAAGGCCAGGGGCGGAAAAAAAAAGAAGGGGAGTAGATTATTAGATATTTTGTTTGATATCATACAAAGTAGTTTCCTATTAATGAAGACATACTGGATTTCACAAATTCGAATGTTACTGTCCTAGCTAAAAAGTCATGCCATGCCCGAAAATCAGGCCTGAGTTGAGGTGAGATTTTATAAAGATTTTAAGTAAAGTAAGAGAACTTTCTGGAAAACTATGTCATGGCTTGGAGTGGAATTAAATGTGCTTAAATCCACGTCCATTTGGAGCTTATTTATGTTTACATTTTCCTTCTATTTTTGCCCGCTTTCTGCAGCTCCTGTATGCACATACAGATGGTTACATTCTCATACTGAGCACCCAGAGAAGGTCACATGCTTTACATCCATGGCAATTAGTTCCCTTTTTAAAATGGAAAATGTCATTAAGTTCTTGAATAATTCAAGAGTAGAGGTCACAATACAGTGTCCCTTTTGGGGGTCTTTATGGTGCAAATGGCAAAACAAGGCGATCCTATCAGTAAGAGTAGATCTAAGGTTTACAATGTAGCTCTATTTAGTGTGACAGGAAAATTAAATTACAGGAGACCCTCATTCATTGTCACCCGTTAACAGGCTTGGGAAAATTGTGGATCCCTGGGGGCAAATCACTGACAACGTTGGAGGCAAATAAAAATATTTCATTTTAATTGGCTGCTGTTTCCTTTGCTTGGTTTTGAAAATAACAAACATAAACATGCCCCCCACAACTCTCCCTGGAAATAGGATCTTGAATCTCCAAAACACGACCACAACTTATGGGTAGGTTTAAAACTCTGGGGAACATGGGTTGTTTACTCAGCCGTAGTTGAACAACTCTTGATCCAGGGGTTCCTGGAAAAGAAATAAAGGGGCAAGTATCAAATAAAAATTGGCTTCCACTACTCCCCGCCCCTCCCTTATTAGGGTTCGTGGGACTGGACTTATTGCGTTTCTGGAACAGGGTCTGCCCCTCAAATCTACAAGGATTGAGGAGGAAGCCAAGAGGGAGGACAGAGTGACGCGGAGGCCACCAGTTGTCACCCCTGCCCAGGGGACAAAAAGTCAGACCGCCCTTGACTATCCCAGGCCTGACCACTCTTGGGTGTTCGAACTGGAGGAAGCTCAGGCTGCGGGGTGAAATGAACATCCATGGGGTCACCAAATGAGATGAAAGTTTTTCCAAGGCCACGCCAGAACATCCGAGCCGCACAGCAGCACATCCCCAGCCTCCCCACAGTCCCAATTAACGCTGCTGGGCGTGGCTGCCTGGGTCCTGCTCCCACCCGAGCTGGGTGTCACTGCCACTCTCGACCCCAGGCCGGGTTCACGCAGAGCGCCGCCGGCGGTTCCACCTGCAAGTCCTAGCGCGCCGCGCGGACCCTGCGGGCTTTCTCCGAACGTGGCCGCGCTTGGCACCTGCTGGAGAACCGCCGGCGCGCTGGTTTTCTCCCAGGCTGCAGGGAGATGGGGGAGGGGCGGGAGAGGAATAAAGTTTGCAGGCTACTTGGGGTGGGATTGGCCCCATCTGGTGGGTTGGCCGCTTAGGGTTTGTTCCCGGCGCTTTAGAACTTGGAAAAAGGCAACACTGACCCGCCCCCGCACGCCCCCTCCCCGCCGCCTATTGCTTTTTAGATCTCTCTCTTTCTCGTCTAAAAAAAAAATAGATTTTTGACACTTCCCTTTTTTGGCCTCCTCCACCAAGACCCTGGGAAGTCCTGCGTTAACGAAGTGAGCACCGAGAGGCGGCGAAGCAAAACGCCACGTTTCCATGTTCCAGGCTTCCTAGACATGGGAAAGCGCGCCCGAAGCGCGAAGAGGCCCCCGGGGCTTTGGCGGCTGCTCAGCAGACCCAACGGCCGGGAGGTCCGGGCTGCGCAGACCTGGGTGCGGCCGGGGGCCCCAGCACCGCCGCTCGATACCCTTCGGTACCCGCCGCCCGCGCCAGGAGCGCATAGCTTGGTTTGCTTCGGCTGGGCAGCGGCAGAGGTTCCCCTGCCGCTAGAAACTAGCAAAACCGTGCCTGGCAGCCTATGGCTTGGGGCTCATTTCGGAATTGAGTAAAGAGGGTGCAGCTCGGTTTCTGAAGCACGCCCGACTTTAGTAACACTAAGTAAAGGGAGACAATTTTTTAAAAAAAGTTCTATCCCAACGTGGTTGATGTCTAGGACGAACGTTTGATGCCTGAGCCTCAGTGCATTTTTAGGAGAATTAAAGAATAAATTTCATAACGCCGGGGGAGTGAGGAGTGGGAGACGGAGGAGAGCAATTTAGGGTTTTTCATTTCTAAACGCTTCAATTTAAGCAAACACTTGGGGGCTCCAGGCAGCTGTAATTCCAAAGACAATTTTCCAGGTTTTAATTTGATTTGCATTTTTCAACTTTGATAATATTCAATTTCATGGCTGAATACACATGTAAACACTGTTAGGTCGTGTTTTTCGCCCCTTGCATCAAACAGAATGTCGCTTATTTCAGAGAGCCATGAGAGGTTACACCCTGCGTCCTACTGTCTTTGAGTTTCTCCTGAATTATTTTTCAAAACGTAGCATAGCTTTGCCTGGGCTCCAGAGATGGTGAACTATTACAAAATATCTAAATTACTCCCCAGGTGAGGGGAGATCTGAACAAACATTGTACAAAGGAAAGAGGTAAATAGAACAAATTCCTCTTCTACATAGAATCTATTCCAATTTTACCCAGAGACCTTTAAAAATATCTTTTATTCACGGTCTTAATCCGAAAATGATCAATGTATTTGCTACCCCTGAAATATTTTCAGTATAAATTTCATAGCTAGAAAGACAAACCTTAAGAAATACAAAGAAATCATCTTTAAAAGGAGAGATTTAATTAGCATCATTGAGCTATTTTATCAAGCTTAAAATTTAGAGGCAAATATGAAGTGAAATTAGGTAATTAGCTCTAGTCATAGCCAAGCTGATATTTAACAAAATAGCACTATCAATAACAACGAAGCTAGAATGTTGTGACCTGCATCTGAACAGCTACACCCAAGACCATAAAACAAGTGATCGAGGGGAGGGCACTCTGTTATTCTTCCGTTTCTTCGGACACAGCATAGACTATACATGGCATAGAGAAATAGTTGAGTCTTGTCAAATATGCAGATGGCTTGGCACATAACAAATATATCAAAACCCCAAGTGTATTTTATTCTCCTTTACAAAACTGTACTAGGAAAACGGAAGGAATTCAGAGAAATGTCATATGTTATTGCTTTGTACATTATATAATAAAATAGCAATTATTTGCAAAACTATCCTTCATTAAAAAAATATTTGCTTTATGTGCATTATTGTGGAATACTTGATACTGTGAAGTGCATCTCTATCTGAAGTCCTAAGGATTTACACATTACAATATCTGTTTTCGTTTTTTTGTTTTTTTTTCCCTAAAATTGCATGGCTCATGGACAAGATTGGGGACTTAAAAAAATAAAAGGTATTAGAGTTTTGGCATTTGGGGAAGACTAGAACCAGAAATTAGATCTGCAAGACTTAAAAAGCTTTCTGCTTAATGCTGGCTGCTATTGAAACTGTTCGTGAAGTTGAAGTGATCTAATTTGAAATGTTTTTTTTTTTTTCTATGTGAAAGACATTTAAACTAACAAAAAAGAATTCCATTAGAAATAGGACCAACTTGGAAAAAGAAAGTTCCTTAATTTTTAAAAACACACTTGTTAAAAAAAAAAAAAAAAACACTCGTTGCAGGCTGATTGTGTCTAACACTTTCAGGGAAACTGTGCTTTATTTATCATTTGATTCCCTTTTCTAAGAATTATTGAATTTTAAATGCTCATTGTTTAGGATTTGCACTAATCTTTTATATTGTGATGACTGGCAATTATGTCTTTCTATTTATTTTACACAAATAGATGGTAAAGTGCACACAAATAGATGGTAGAGTGCGCACGTTCAACACAATCACTTCAGAGCAAACCTGTTCCTGCAGATAGAGCTAAATGAAGGAGACCTAATTAAAACAAATGATCTATTCAGAGAATTGCAGATTGTGGACAATAGGAAGCATCTTTCTCTTTTGCTACTAGTAATTGAGGAGTAAATGAGGATCTTGCTAAGAACCTCAAAAGTTTGATCATCAGAGTAAGTTTGCCAATTTAATTTGCCTTTATCTCGAAGAGACCTGTATCCAGGACCCTGCTGCCCAGTGCAGCATTGCAGACAGGGAATCCGCCCCTCACCCCCAATTTTGTTCAGCTGGGTCTGAGCTGCAACAAGCTTATCAAAGACAACCCGGATCTCAGGAAGCACGGGGTGGAGGAAGGGAGGCCAAGGAGGAATAGCGCAAGGAAGTCCTTGCAAATATGGCAAATATTTTAGCCAGGTGGGAACTTTCAGAGGTGGCAGCATAAGGGGCCCAGAGGCACAACCTTTTCTCAAGAGCTTTTCCTACAGATTTAGGAATGTGAGAGGCTATGTCCTTTGGGAGAGATGTGAGTTCTTGCAGGAAGGTGTAGCCCCACCACCCTGAAAAACCCAGACACTGAAGGTGGGGAGGAAAGTTAGCTGAAGGTGTTTGTTATAAAGGGACAGTGGTCTGACTATCTTTTCCTGCTTTACAAGAGTCTGAGGGAGGGGAGGGGTGTGTGTGTGTGTGAGAGAGAGAGAGAGAGAGAGAGAGAGAGAGAGAGAGAGAGAGAGAGAGAGATATTCAGCTGAACGTTAAGGAAGAAATCCCGCAGTTACTTTTAGTTGTTTACTGAGCAAGGACAAAATCTAAACAGCGCTTTCCACAATCAATGAAGGGATCGCCTCGGGTTCCAGAGTTGAGCTCCCTAAATGAGTCTGGCATTCTGATAACTGCAGGTTAGCACCTGAGATCAGCTCCTTCCCACTGCTCGATGCTGGCAAGAGATAGGGAAGCATCTTGTTCTTGAGCTCTGGGAAGGGAGAGGCAAGAGGGGGATTTAATTGTTTGGCTGGGTGAATCGAAATGTCCTTTTAAAGCAAAGAAATCAAGAGAGATTGGACTTTAATTGGCAAACTGATGGTGGGAGGGGAGCGGTCATTAAGTGGAGGGGGGACAAAATATAGATTGGATGTCATGCTCCCTGCTTGTCCCCATAAACATCCAGAAGATTGCATTTGCCCCTTTTCCAGCAGTCCTTAGGAGGCTCAGCACTCAACCTGACTGGGTGACTGTCACTCTGCACTCATTCTCCCCTCCTTAACCTAATACCGCAAGTACCCAGTTTGGAGTGGAAACATGGTTTAATCTAGAACTCCATGCACGTCCAAGGGTCAGTTATTCCCATGCCCTAGACATCATTGTCTGTGGCATTAGTCTTAGAATCCAGTTGTCCAGAGCCTCCCCCCAAATCCCAAAATGGAAGATGCTAAGTCTGCAGGAAATCTCACACCATTAAAAACCCTGGAAACCCAGGGAACTTATGTTCCAGTAAGCTGAAAAAAAAAAAAAAAGGAGGCCTTCACTCCAAGTCTGTTTTCAGGAGGGCCCTGCTCATTCCACACTGTGTCCCCAGGGCCTTGGCCGGCAGGTGTCAGCCGTCGGTTCCTGCACACCCATGGGCCCATGTATAGCTGTGACGTGAACACTCTCTTCTCTTGGACCACAGGCCACTGAGTGCTGGGCCACATCCTATCCTTCCTTTGTGACGGAAGCAGGCCAGTTGTCCTGGGCCAACATCCCATTCAGGGGCAAACCTCTGAGCCCGTGCTTATCCGGATCTGCATTTGTATATATGTGAGGGGGAGGCTGTGTGGGCTGGGGGGCTGGGGCCTTCCTGTTCTTGCAGCTGGGGCAGGGGCTAGGGCAGCCCTGAAGCCCAGCTGTGGGTGGTGCATGCATTCCAGCTGTGCTGTCACCTGTGCCCTCCGGCCACCAGGTGTGGGTCAGGGGGAGGTCAGAGGCAAGAGTCTCTCAGAACATTCTGGGCCCCTGTTCCAGAATCCCCAATAAGGAATACCACTGGCAGGCTACATCTCAAGAAATAATTTGGCTGTGTGCATTGTTTAAGCCCATGTCAGGTCATTTTTTCTGCCCGTGACCCTTTTTTTCCCCTCTTCCCTGGCATTTTTTCTTTCTAATCACACCATAAAAGCCACTTAGCTGCCAATTCGCTGTCTCCTCCCCTCCAGCCAGAGCCTCTGCAGCTTCAGCGAGGTCTAGTCTTGACTGAACCTCTGGTGGCTTTGAGAAACCATGGTCATAGAGGAATACTGTGTTGCTCTGTAAGAAAAAATAAGAATCCAGCCTGATCCCAGACATAATGCATCATGATCCCTTTTAGGACAGCAGGTGGAGACTCTGCCATCCTAGCAAGGAGGACCATTCTTCTGGAGATCTTCCTGTTTCTTTCCAGCTTTCTCCTAACATTAGCCTTCCCCACTACCAACAGCAGCTCACTGTATTCTAGAAAAGGCAGCTTTCCTACTACATTGGATTAGGAGAGTTCTGTGCCCAGAATCAGAGGAGGCCACTAGAAGTTAAAAGAACATAAAGTTGCAAGACTTGAGTTCAATGCTGAGCTCTGAAATCGGAACAGGTTCCCTAACTTCTCTCTACCCCAGGTCCATTACCCATAAATTCTGGCATCTACCGTGGGGCATGGAGAAGCTTAAATGGAGTCATGTTCGTGAAGACACCTTGCATAGTGTCTGGCAGATGTGTGACACTACTCATTAGTGGTTGAAGTGAATACAATTGTGATAAAGAGGAAAGGATGCGTGGTGGGTGGTGGGAGCTGAGAAACATCAAGAAGGTAAGATGAAGGGCACAAGTTTTGCCAAGAGGTTGACTCACTTTTGTGCATAGAAGGAGAATTTTCTCAGCTAACAAGCGGTTGCAGTTACAACTTCTTTCTGTTTGTGAATGGCTCGATTTAACATAATTCAGAGTTGCAGGCTAAATGAAAAATATATAATGGGTTGGTCTTTTTTGTTTTAAATTTCTTAGATAAGGTTTTAGGAGACAAAGCAAGCATGGAGCTTGAGCGGAGGGTTGTGTATGTTATACCAAGGAGTCCACATGTTGACATCCTGATTTCTTTGCTAAAGATGCCTCTGGCCTCCAAACAGAACTCCCTGTGTGACCCAGGTCCTGCCCTAGCTGACTCGTCTCCCTACATGGAAATGACATATAAGCACCCTCTGCCCTTCCCAGTTCCCCAGCCACCCACATCCTGCTTTAACTTTTCTCAAGCCTTCTCCTTCAAACACTTCTCAATATCATGTGTCCACTTCCAAGTAATGTGCTTTTAACAACCATGTCTTCAGATTAGCAAAGTGTGTTCGCTTTTATGTGAACAAAAATTTCCCAGTAAAATTCATTATGGAATTGCTTTGTGAAAAAAGAAGGGATAATGAATTGAGATCCTCTTTCTAATGAAGTAAATTGAAATTCACACGCGCATGGTCCTGTTTTGATTTGCTGGGGTCATTAACAACTTATTCTTGAACCCTGTGGTTTTACTCTTTTCAGATAAATGAAACAATAGAAAAGCTGATTTACCTATGCAGGAAGTCCAGTCCTCAACCATTTAAGCAAGCCAAAGCAGAATCCTTTCTTCAAAGAGAACTGAACCACAGCAAACAGTTTCTCATTCTGAAGTTCTAATGGCAAGAAATACTCCAACATTTCTTCCTTACACATGTTGGTAATGCTGAAATTTTCCCTCTCAGTTAATTTGATGTGTTGAAGTCAAATAAATATGATGTTGCTGGCATGGTGTTCTGACATCAGAGAGAATGTTACTGCCTCTAATTAGCTTCAAGAGGGGGGTAAACCCCAGGCCTTTACTCCAATGAGAATGTGAGACCTCTAGTTTTGCATGAATGAAAACAACTTAATTTGTGTTGCTACATTTATCAATCCAGCTCTTAGTTGTGTTATCTGACAGTAAAATATCTCCCCTTCTTTGGTGGGTGGGAGGGAGAGATAAGAAAAGGAAGAGGCGGGAAAAAAGTAAGAGGAGAATGGGAAGAGGAAGAAGAAGAAGAGAGAAGTGTAAAGGGTATGTCATCAAATCATTTTAATGGGAACCTGGTAAGGAGGATAGGGGCATGTGTGACCAGTCCACATCTTGCTGGCAATGAGCTTAGAGCTCTGAGGAATAGCCACTGAAGGGAAAAATAAGCAAACTATTGTGACGATGTGCTTGTAAAACACCCCTGCTCTATCTACCTGGGCAGGGGATGGACTTCGGTGGCAGCTTCTTCTGCAGAGGATATACAAAGAATCCGGAATGAGCCCCATGGGTGCAGGGGCTGAGGGGGAGGGGAGAATAGGAATCACCTCCAATCTGGCAATAGGGACCAAGATGGAATGACAGCTTGTAAAATAAGCCTCCATCAGTCTCCCAGGAGACAGCCGGCCTCAACTTGGGTGTTCCCTGCTTGTTAGCCTCAATCATAATTGGTCTCTCCTCCCATCCCACGTTGTTGGTTTTCTGTGTGTGGCTTTTGGTGTGAGCGTGTTAGGTCATCAACAAATACAATGGCAAGAGGGGGCGAAGGGAGACACACATGATTGTTTTAAAGAAGAAAGGAGAAAAAGGATAAGAGAGTGGGCAGGAAGGCTGTGAACAGAATGGGGAAGATGCCCCAGGATTTAGGCTTCTGAGGCAACCCCTGGAGAGCTCAGGGGTAGGGCGCTCCCTGGGAGTTTTGTCAAAGGGAGAAGAAGCCCCCTGAAGGTGGGGACCCCGCTGAGCTCCACTGGGGATGGGCATCTATTCTGTGCAATTTTTGTTTGCTTGTGTCTGGAGGTGACTGCAACACCCTGCCCATATCCGGTGAATCTCATCAAAAAGGAGTTTTTCAAAAACTCCTATGCCCTAGAAAGGATGTGAGTCTGAAACCGAAGGCCTTAAAGCTCAGCCCCAGGCACTCCAGGGGCAAGCAGGCAGGTTCTAGTCACCCTTTTCCTTCTCTTTCTTTTTAAAGTTTCTCCCACTAACTTCATGATTTTTTTTCTCCATCCCTCATGTTTTCTTTTCTCCTCCTCTCAGAGGAAAACTTATGGAGGGGGAGGGCAGGGGGGAGAGGCTATGAAAAATTCGTGTTCTGAACTCTGCAAAACAGAGAATGGTGAAGATACAGCACACTGGTTTTGCTCAAAGGGCCATGGAAGGTTCTGAGAGCCCCAGACATTTATTTACTGTAAGAATAACTTTCGAGGGGGAAGGGAGCAGCAGAAATGTAATGAAAATCAAGTCGCAACTTTGGGGAAGTTTTTTCTTGTGTTTGTGTTTCTGTTTTAATTTCGGTCCATCGCCCCTTGGCTGGCTGGGGTTGCCATGGTGTTGTGGCCAAAGCTGGTCTCCACAGTGTCCCTGACCCAGCAAAGGGATCTGGGGTCTCAAATCTTGCTCTTCTGCTTCGTCAGGGACAGCAAATTGGGGTTGGTGGTTCTAAGACATGTATATGTGTCCTGGAGTCTCTTCTGTGCGGCAGGACTTGGTGCCTACAAGTCTGTGGGCATTAGCTGACACAGACTGTCCTGCAATGTCCAGGCCCATTGTGGGTGGGGGACGCAGAGAACGTTCCCTGTCTGATTGCCTCTGGCAGGGTGAAGATTCACAGCCAGAAAAGACCCTGCTGCTTCCTCTGGACGGTTCTGGTTTATACATTCCAGAAGACTTGTCTCTGCGCACCTCCCCTTCAAAGTCCGCAGTACCTCCAGGCCTCACACTTTGGAGAATGCGTTGCCCCTGAGAAAATCAGTTACCCGGAGGTACCTCCAGGTACCTTCCCGAGCAAACACCTGTCCTATGCCCTATTAAGCCTCATCTTTCGCTTCTCCCTGCCCTACCCCCACATTAAAATGCCCCCAAAGCGCTGAGGACTGGCTTTTCTTTATAAAGCCAGGAGAAGGCAGGCGATAAAGATCAGGCGTTTAAATTGCCCATTTGGAAGATTACATCTCTTCAACGACGGTCTTTCTTTCAAAACTCACACTGAATTGAGGGCCGCGGCTCCTCCGCACCCGGCTCTCAAAGGCCGGGCACCTTTTCATTCGGCCGTGAGTGGGCTGGGCTGGGCTGGGTGACCGGGAGCCATCAAAGGCCCGAGGGAAGGCCGTGGGGCGACCCTCGTCTAATGACAAGTAATTGACGGATTCGAGGCCGCGAATTACCAGCAGAACGGGGAGGCATTAATTATTTAAAAACGATTAGCCTAGCCGTATGTCCTGCAGGCGTTCCATCTTGTTTAGGGAAGATAACCGTCGCGAGCCGCAAACCGGGCTTTGGAGCGCTGCGGGCGCTCTCTCCAGCCCACCGCGGGAGAGGTGGACGAAAGTGCCCGGCCTGGGGCGCCAGGGAAGGCAGGGATGGGGGCTCATGCTCCCCACACAGAGGTGCCCACATAACTGACCCTACCAATCACAAGGATCTATTTCTGCCGGGGAATAACTATCTGTTTGGGATCTGGTGATTCCGGGGCAGACGGGAAGAGCGCTTGTCTTTCCGCCTGGCGAAATACCTAGAAGTCTGCGAGGGTTTCTAATAAGGCCGGATGTCTAACCCTTTAAAGCAAAAACCCTAGGGGAAATGCAAATTTCAGGGGACACCTGGTAGACCCCAGAGGAAAAGACACCTTTTCGGTACCCTATACCCTGTCCTGGAAACCCAGAGTTCCAGCAGTTTCGACTTTTAGCTTATCTGAGCGGGTGCCTTCCCACCGGCGGCAGAAAGATGCGATTGGTTCTGTTCAGCCCTCCAAAATCCCGTCCTCCCGCACCGCAGCGCGCCCCTGTGCCGGGCAGCCTCTGAGAAAATGAGAATAAATGGCCTAGTGGCTTGTTTCTCTCCCCCCTTCCCCACCTGGGGTCCCACTTGTAACCCCCGAGGCTCCCGCACCTGTCTGCAGCTGTGCGCTCCTGTGCGTAAAGGGCACCGGCCGCTTCTTGCAGCAAGAACGAAAGTTTACTCCTTTCTTGGGAAGGCCCTGTCCTTCCCCTGATGCCTCGTGGCGTCGACCCCCACTATCGCCCGGCTTAGGGACTTGGGGCAAACGCTTAGACAAGACTGGAACCCGTATGCGCAGGGATTGGGGGAGGTCTTCGCCACTCTCGGGCCTCTGACTCCCCAGCCATCCGGTACCAGCACTCCATTTTCCGCGGCACCCACCCTAGACTCTGAGGCCAAGGGCGTCCCTCCACCCCCACCCTTTCACTGTCCTTGGGAAAGGCAAGGCTGTCGGTTGGAATCCCCAGCCCAGAGGCGATGCAGGAGCCTGTCGTGGCTTCCCATAGCTTCGGGGCCCCACCAAACTCTCTGTGCTCTGAACGCAGACTGAGTCTGTTTGCAATTCTTCGCTCCCTCATCCACCCACACCGTGCATTCTCAGAAATCCCCGGAAAAAAATCCACCTCCCAAACCCCAGGTTTCTTCGCCGACTTAGCTTCTCACTCCCGAACCCCCAACCCCTAGCGTTGGAGCCTTTCGAAGGGAAAAGGACTGGCTGGGGGAGGGGAGGCGCGCGGACGGGAATGGGGGGCGGACACTGCCGAGGGGACCTGGTTATGGCCCCAGAGTGGGCGCGCTCCCTACCTGCGGTTCAGCGGGATGGCGGCGGAGCGTCCAGCGCTCGGAGGGAGGCGGCAGACTGCTCCGAGCCGAGGCATCTCCGCATTTATTTGAGCTCAAACCGAGCGACTGTTGACTTTAGCACACAAAGCAAAGATTTCACTGCCCGCTAGTTTAAAAATGAATATTTTACCAAGATATCGATCAGCGTTATAAAATTCAGTTAAGTACAATGGGATCCTAGCAAAAAAAAAAAAAAAAAAAAAAAGAATAATAAAGGAGGGGGAGGCAATATAATATCTGTGCAAATTTGCTGAAGTGTGACGTGGCATGGAAAGTTTACCCTCCTGGAATTCGGATCTAGAATGTTTTTTTCGGTTGTTTACTGACTTTGTTTATTCACAGATCACGGTTGCTTAAACCGACGCGCGGACGGCGCAGGGAAAGGGAAGAAAAAGAGAGAGAGGGAGGAAAAAAGAAACGCCGCACCCTACAATACTTAGAGTTAGGGAAAGCAAGAGGAGGACGATCTGTGAGCTAGAGAGCTTGGAGCCCGACTGGGGGAGGGGTCTGAGGCGGGCGGTGACGGGGGGGGGGGGGCGTTGTGTGTGAAAGACACAAGAAGCGCAGAAAAGCCTCCGAAAGCGCCCCGCTCCCCGACATCCTTTTTATGTATTCGGACAGAACTATATCTTATCGGCCGGGATCAGTGGAGGGGGGAGCGCTAAGTAGTTTAAAACGACCCTCGCACAATGGGCGTGCGATACGAAACATAGCAGGTTAGGGCAGCGCTTTCAGCCTCCATTGTCCCCCACTCGGCCCCCGGCCCTGCCTCTCGGCTCCTTCGCCACGGGAGCCTTTTATGTGATAATGAAACACATTTCAGGCCCAGCTCACGACGTGTGTGTCCTTGCCAGGGGGAGAGACGGGCCTGATTGCTGGCTGTGGCCTCCGGATCCCCCCCCCCACCCCGCCCCAATTTCTCTTCCTTGTGTTCCTGGGACAATGTGGCATGTTAAAAAGGGATTTGGAGCCGGGGAGGGCTGGGGGACGCGAGGGGAGGGCAAACCCCTCAAGCGCGTGGGAAGGCCAGGGCTTGAGGGGGCAGAGACCCCGCAAGGTGGCAGAGGGCGAAGCGAGGGGGGGCGGTCTGCAGGGTTGGGGCGCACCTGGAACACTCTAGGTTTGGATGGTCAACACGCCCAAAAATCTAGTCCCTGAAAACGGGGGTCCTGGGCTGTGAAACTTTCAGGCAAAAAGTCCCGGCTTCAGAAGCCTGTGGAGAGTAATGGTCCACCTTAAGATAGCTGTGCAGGCCACATCCGTAAGTCTGCGGGGACACTGGCTTCTGCCCTCACCCCCCCCAACTGATAAGCCTGCACATGCTCTAGGCAAAGTCAAAACCGGGTCCCCTTTGCGCGCCCAGGCCGCGATTTGCCTCTGGGGTCTCCAGTTCGGTTGGCTGCCTCTTTAGGGAGGCTATGCCATCTGTGGGGAGATACAGCAAGATTTGTAAGAATCTATTCTGGGTTTTTCTTTATACTTTTGGATTTTTAAGGCTCACAAAACACCTCCTCATACCCTCGGCCCTGCATTCCTGGCTTCCTAACCTGGGCTAACTGAAGGCTGTCCAAAGGCACCGGCATTTGTGGGGAGGGTGGAGTAAGCAGATTTGCAGACCCTGGGCTCCCACTGGCCAGGGTCACTTGACAAGTAGCGAAGATACCCCTTATCTCGACCTCATCCCCAAATATACCTTATTTGCAAAAGGAGATCTGGACCATCACCTTGAGCAATGCTTTTAAACACCAATTCCAGGAGATACTCTGTTTCTCTGAAACAGGTGCCAGAGGGGGAGGAGGTGGTCCCGGAAGCCTCACTGCTCTCTGGTTACAGTTAGGTCTACCAAGCCTGGGCTGAACACCTAAATGAAGGACAAGAGTAGGATAGGGTGGTGGAGTTTAGTGGGAGACCTGAGGCTGTAAGATCCAGGCAGAGTCCCAATTCTGTAGGAGAGTAAAGGGGTGCCAGAGAAGCAGAGATGAAAGTGCTGCACCAGGAATCTGCAAATCCCATCTGGGCTCACTGACTTGAACAGAGGCCTAAGAATGGAAATACAGTAAAATCCAGGCTTCATCCCAGAGAAGTCAGCCTCCTGAGGCCCAAGAGACATCAACTACATTGTTCCTTCACATGACCCAGATGGGAAATTAAGAGCTATAGTTTCCCCCAACTTTAAAGTTAAACCTGCATCAAATCTGGGAATGGTCCATCTTGGATCTGTGTGTTTCATTGTGTGTAAAGATCAACTCAAAACTCCAAAAGTAATCATAAATAATATTGAGTTCTATTTAATGATGTGCTTGCTGAAGTGTTTAGGGGGAGGTGTACTAATGTCTGAAATTTACTTTGAAATGCATTTAGATCTATGGCCATACCACTCTGAATGTGCTTGATTGCATCTGAAATGTATTTAGAAAAAAATAACCTGAATTGACCAATGGAAGTGCAGATAGCTGGAAAGATTTATGATAAAACAAGTATAGTGAAACAATAGCTGTTGGATCTGGGCAATGGGCACATGTGTGTTTTCTGTAAAATCTGTTCAACTTCAGTATGTCTGAAAGTTTTAATAATAAAATGTTGTTAAAACAAGAACCATCATGCCCCCCCTTCACCAAAATAAAATGAAATCTGCAACCAGCCAGGATCCCCTTCCCTCCACTTTTAAATAATTTCTGGACCTGTTTATTTTTCAAGTCAGGCAAAAGTAAAAAAAAAATCTTGAAGATTCAAGGGGTAAAACTGGCAATAACACTTTAATATAGATTTGTGGAACTCTGGCCCTTTCAGCCAGAACACACATTTATAAGCCATAAATAAAACACGCAGAAACCATAAATTAATCAGACCCAAGACCTGGATTTCACCGTGTCAAGAATGGGAATGCATTTTTTTCTTTTCTTGGTCATTTACAACAGACCCTTACATCTTTTTTTTTTCTTTTTAAACAATAGTACAACTCTGCTTCTCTGTTAAAACTACATGGTTTTACACTGAGTCACTCACAAAAGTTTGTGGGGTTTTTTTTTGTTTTTCATTTTTTAATAAAGTAAGACTTCCCTGCAACAGCAGCAATGGAGGAGAAAGACAACAACAAAAAAATCAGAACTGGCAAATGCTTAAAGAAGCAGGCGTCTACACAGTAGTGGAAACCGGAGGCTTTTTGCTCTTTTCTTCCACTTTTCTGTTTGTTTGTTTGTTTGTTTGTTTTTGACTATTTCTCTTTTTGCCTTCCCTCCTTATTATATAGAATAATAGATATCAGTGTGGCCCATCTGTTTGGGAGGGAGAGCTGCTGAAGGTGAGGGGAGACTGCTGTCCTGGGGGTGGGGATGTAATGGATTTCTTCTCCCCTGGATCTCTCCAGCACCCCACTTCCTCTCTCTTGTCCTTGTTGCGAGCTAGTTGGCTCCAGCTGTCTTCTTAAGAGGAGTTCATTATGGGCCTGGAGTACACTCCCTGGTAGTAGGAGGTGTCTGAGGCCAGGGGTGAGGCGTCCAGGCCCGCTTTGTTCGTGACGGGGCCCATGGCCAGGCTACCCGGCATAGGGGAACCGTAGCCAGGGTAGTGCATCACCTGTTCGTAGGCCTTGAGGTCCATTTTGTGGGGCTGGTGATGGTGGTGGCTGTGGTGGTGCTGCTGCTCCGAGGACATGAGGTTGTTGATGGAGAAGGGGTGGTTGAAGGCGTAGTGGTGCTCCGGCTTAAGGTGAGCCTCTGGCGGCAGGCCGGGGTGATGGGGAGGGCCCAGCAGGTGGGCTGCCGCCTGCTGCTGCTGCTGCTGCCCTGGCGAGGGCGCCGGCTCCGGGGGGCTCAGGGCTGCGGCCGGCGTCCCCTTCAGCTCCCCCAGGGCACCTCGCTTGTGCTCCTGGCACGGAGAGGCGCTCGAGTGGGGCGACTCGGTGCCCGCGGGAGTTTCGGAGGCCGGCCCCGCGGCCTCCCCGAGCTGACCCTGCGAGGCCTGGGCCCCGGCAGCCGCCTTCTTGCCACTGCCCGTGGCGCCGGAGGCTTCCTTCAGGGCCAGCTGCTTCTCACACTTGAAGCGCTTTTGGCGTCGCAAGTAGCAGCCGTTCTCGAACATGTTGCCCGAGTCGGGGTGCAGGGTCCAGAAGGAGCCCTTGCCGGGCTTGTCAGGCGAGCGGGGCACCTTGAGGAAGCAGTCGTTGAAAGATAGCGAGTGGCGGATAGAGTTCTGCCAGCGCTGCTGGTTCTGCCGGTAGAAGGGGAAGAGGTCCATGATCCACTGGTAGATCTCGCTCAGCGTCAGCATCTTGTTGGGACTCTGCTGTATGGCCATGGTGATGAGCGAGATGTAGGAGTAGGGCGGCTTGGCGTGCGTGTAGCTGCGCCGGTACGTCTTGGGGTCGCGCGCGCGGCTCAGGCCTGCCTGCCCGTACATAGGGCTCATAGAGTTCATATTGGCATAGGGGGTCAGGCCGCCCATGGCCCCGGCCGCCTGTCCCCCGAGCGGGCTGAGGCTGGGACTCAGGTGCGGCCCCATTCCCGCCACGCCGGCCGCCCCGGCTGAGCCGCCCATGCTCGCCATGGCGCCCGCTCCGGGAGACATGCCGGCCAGGGACGGGCTCATGCCGGCACCCACGTACGAGGACATGTTCATGGAGCCGGCGCTCATGTTGCCCGAGCCGCTGCCCATGGCGGCTGCGGACATGCTCATGTACGTGTTCATACCGTTCATCCCCAGGCCGGCGTTCATGTTGCTCACGGAGGAGTAGCCCTGCGGACAGAGCCCGGGGATGGAGGCGCACAGGGTTAGCACCGAAACTAGAGCGTGTGTCCTAACCTCCCACCCACCGGGCTAGCCCAGGTCCCCGCTGGGGGAGGCCTCTGGGGGAGTCTTTCCCTCGCCAGGCTCCCAGACCCCCGACACCGAGTCCATTTCACCCAGAGAGCGCGGGTTCGCCCTGGAGGAGGTGGCCAGCAGGCTGCGGCTGTTTGCATGTGGCCGGATTCTAGCCCTTCTGCGCCTTGCTCAGATTCTAAAGCAAGGGTCCCCGGGAGCACCCCTAGGTCAGGCACCCCAAATGCACCTCCTTTCCTCAACTCTCAGGCCAGCATACTGAATCCGCACCGCGGCCTCGGACGCCGCCTCCGACCCTAATGAACAACCTGTGGGTCACAGCCTAGGGCGCCCCGGCAGCCTCAGGCAGAGATTGTCCCAGGGTCCTCTGTTCATACTTCCTCTTGGGACCCCATCTTTGGCCCGGGGGAACCAAAACCCAGTGCCTGCGCAGAGTCTGGGGCCAGCTGGAGGCACTGAGTTGAGGGGCAGGGAGGATACCGAAAACTGAACTACACGCGGCTGGGCTTTGCAGCTACAAACTTTCTTTCTCTTTGTCCCTAGTCTTTGAATCTGCTTCTACCTCAGCCCCCAACTCCTACCCACCTTCTCTCCAGCTCCCCACCCCCTCGCCGGCCGACCTCCCACCCCTCCCCAGCCGCGCGCTGCCAAACATAACTCTGTTAGGATAGTGCGTGGCTCGGCCACGAAGAGGATTTGGAGGCGCCGCAAGTCAATATTTGATCACAAAGTTAATATTATCTCAAGGCTAACAGTGTGTCGTATAAAAAAGAGACCCATTTGAGTCAAAGGAGGGTGGAAAAGGCGGCTGCCCAGAGCGGCTGGGGGTGGGGGGCGGGTGTCGGCGAGGGAAACGGTCCTGAGGTTGGGGAACAGTGCGAACGCCACCACCCCACTTCCCCCTGGAAAAGGCGAGTGCCTACCTCCGGCTCGGCATAGTAGCTGCTCCAGTCGGACGGCTCGTGCCCTTCCATCTTCACCGCTCCCAGCATACTGGAAGCCGAGTGCATGGCAGTTTAAAATTTAACAGCCACAACAAACGACCAGCAATCACCCCCCACCCCCACCCTCTTAAAAAAAAAAAAGTCAGCCAAGGCACCGTCCCCTCCCTCCCGCTCTCGCACTCCCTCTCTCCGGTTCCACTCCCTCTCTTTCCCTTGGCCGGCCGGAGGCGGTAGTTGCAATGGGCGGGAGGGGTCAGCCACGGGAGGAGGGGGCCAAGGATGGGAGGAGGCCCGGACCAGAGCCCCGCTGCAGGGAGCGCCCGACGCCGCCGCCGCCGCCGCGCTTGCGGGCTGCCGGGCGGAGGCCGAGGTTGGCAGTGCGAGCTGCTGCCCGGAGGCGGCGGGAAGCGCGAGGCACGGAGGCGGGTGGGGGGGTGGAGAGAGGGAGGAGGAGGATGAGAGGAGGAGGAGGAGGAGGTGGAGGAGGAGGAGGTGGAGGAGGAGGAGGAGGAGGAGGAGGTGTGGACCGCGGAGCGGACAAGTGCCGCAGTGACGTGGGCGGCTGGTGATATAGCGCGGCGCGCCGGCGCGGGCCTCCAATCCCCAGACCCGGGGCAGCCCATTTGAATAATCAGCTCACACCTAGGTGAGAGGGAGCCTCGGCAGGCGCCCGGCACCTGCCCCTCGGCGCCCGGCGCCCGCCCCACTGCCGCGGCGCCCCGCACCGGTACCAGGACAGGCGAGCGGGGCGAGCGGGCGCGCAGGCCCCCTGCTCCAGCCCCCTTTTCCCCCGCGAGCTGGCAGTGTCCGTGGGAGGAGGGATCTGGGAGGAAGCCACCCCGGGAGCAGCCCAAGGCTCTGACCCCCATCCGGTCCCATAGCGCCCGGAGCCTGGTGCGCCTGTCGGAAGGCGAGCCCGGTCTCCGCTCCCGGTTTGCCCCTCCGAAGAGCCTTAGAAACGCCGCATTTACTCATCCCGGGTTTCTTCGCTCACAGTGCTCTTTCCCTGTCAAAATGACAAGACGGTGACAGAGCCGATTTGCAAAACGCTGTCGTATTTAGAAAAACTGTGTACACACCTTCAACTCGCCTGCCGCGGCTCCTCGGAGGCCCCTCCCTGTTACAGTTAAGACCCGGAGCGGCTCCGGAAGGCGTGCGGGGCGCGCCTGGTCCGGCTGCCGCGGCTTTTGACTCCTCTGAGCCCAGCCTTCGGTGACCGTCAGGGGGGTGGCAGTCGGGCAAAAGCACTGTCCGATCGCCGAGCGCAGGGCGCACGCGGCCCCGCCAGCTGCAGTCGACGGTTGGGAGACTGCTATTTGTCTCTGACATTCAGGACGCCGGGTTTCAAGGTTACTTTGCAGTCACAACCGAGGTGCCCACAGCGTTTCGTAACTAAAACAAACAGGGCAGGAGGTGGGGGGTGAGGCGGGAGGAGAGAGGGGAATAAAGGAATCAATAATGGGATACATGGAATTTACTTCAGGAGGATCTCTGTTCTCTGCTTTCTGGAGGGGCTCTTCTATAAGAATTAGAAGCCGCGCAACCCTACACTTTCTTTTTATTTTTGCTCCAGCTTCTGGGTTCGGATTATCATTTGTCCTGGGCCAGCTACCAACACCTTAGTGATCCCAGGTTGCAGGGTTTTGGGGTATTACAGGTGTTTGATGTGGACTTCTTTTCTTGGTTCTAAAAACAGGCTGGGCCATGAGGAACCAGCCCTGTGCCCCCATCTCAGAGATGAAGAATAAATAGGAAATAGTGGGTATCTAGCCCACCTGTCCTAAGTGATGGGTAATGATGTCAGAAGACAGGGGGCGCCTGGGTGGCTCAGTCGTTAAGCGTCTGCCTTCGGCCCAGGTCAGATCCCAGAGTCCTGGGATCGAGCCCCGCGTCGGGCTCTCTGCTCCTCTGCTCTGCGGGACGCCTGCTTCTCCCGCTACCATTCCCTCTGCTTGTGTTCCCTCTCTCGCTGTGTTTCTCTCTGTCAAATAAATAAAATCTTTAAAAAAAAAAAAAAAGACAGGAGCTGAGTACCGAGAATAGAAGGACTGTGTGAGGGTCAGCCTAAAAGGGTAGGGAGGAAGATCAGTCCATGCAGGGAAGCCACCCTTTTCCTCTTCCCCAGATATCCCAGGCCTGCATGGCTTTGAACCAGATGCAGTTGCCCTCACCACCTTTTGTGCTGAGCCTCAAATGGTTTGACTCATTCACAGTGAGGGGGTTAAAGAGAACCAGGGCAGGATCCTCCAAAGCCAAAGTCTGCCTGGCTTTCAAAGCCATGTGCAGCGCAGAGGGCTCCTGGGAGAGGCAGGCCGGCCCAGTGCACCTGGGAAGTGTGTTGTGGGGTGTACGCGCAGTGTGTGCTGGGGAGCCAAAGGGACCAATTCCCAGCATCTCTCACCAGGTCTCAGAGCATGAGGGGAGCAATTTAACTGTTCTCCCCAGGGCTTGGGGAAGATGGGTGCGCACTGGCGCTCAAAAGGTAAGTTACTTGTTTTTTTTAAAGCTTTCTGCAGAGGCCCAGGGCAGAAATGCAGCTACACACAAACACACACACCTCAAAACACACTGTCAATTCCATTCCTCCAAGGAGCGCTTCTCAAATTCGGTAAAAAAAGAGACGCCCAAACAGACAAACCTGCGAAACAACGACAAATAGCTTTCTGATGTGTATGGAGTTGAACATTCTGGTTAACCTAATCTGACCATGTGTGTATGTATTCCACTCTTTTTGCTCCTGATCGAAACTATGGTTTTAGGAAGTATTCCACGAGCAACAGGAGCGAAAGGGACCTGGAGAGAAGGACTGCGGGAGGAAGGAGCGCTACCTTCCTAAAGAGCGACTCACCAGGGTTGGTGGTCCGGATCCGGGCGCACCCGGGAGCGCTCGCCGCCTGCTTCCGCAGTGACAGGACGCCCCCTATCGGCCACGCCGTCCTTGGGCCAAACCCGAGCCCTCTTTACCCCTGCGCTCCTAACCCCGAAACCCAGATGCTTGGGCACCTTTTCCCCGCCTCTCAGATACTGGGTTGGCGTTTCTTCGGAGTCCTCCGAAGTTCTGCGCAAACCCGAACCGCCTCCTGCCTCCTCCGAGGCGCCGAGGGCTCTGGTCGGGTCGGAGCCGCCAGTACGGGACCCTCTGGAGCGCGCGTGGCCGCTCCGAGGAAAGCGAGGGCAGCCTGTAGTGCGCTGTAGGCACGGGTTGCAGCGAGGAAGCAGGAACGTTCACACAACCTGAGGTTCGCTTTCCGTCCCCGGTGCGGAGATCTTTGGAGGCGCTACCTCCCCTGCACACTCCTGGTCCTCCCCGGCAGCTTCGGTTTCTAAAGGTTTATTCAGAGCGTCTGGCACGAAAGCCTCAGGCTGGAATGCTGTAAATTGCTCTGGGAGCTTCTCTCCAGGAAAAAATTTGCGGGTAACTCGGGTTGAAAACAGATGTTTCCCCTGATACCTCCGTAGTTTAAACCCTACCTAGGAGCGAGAACTTAAAAGCTTTCCTTTGCCCCTGTCCTCCCTATTTTCCTATCTTTTCGTTGGGTACTGATCTGTTTCCGTAGAAGGCCGCCTTGTAACTGACGGCTGTTTTTATTCTGGATGCTTCCCCAGCGGATTTGACTTGGGCTCAAATTTGGGCCTCCTCTGCTCTTGCTGGGGAGAAGACGTTACTATCCTGCATTATCCTAGCAAAACCCCTTTCACCTGGGAGTTCTCTGTGATATGACACTAGCCCCTGGGGAAAGGGATATCAATAAACAGAGCTCAACTTCCCTAAGAAATAACCTGTAAAATACCAAGAGTGGGGGGTTCAGGGGTGGGGGTGGCCTCTGGCTCATCAATCCTCCAATTCCTTAAGTCCTTCAGAGAATAAATGTCCAGGGTAGGTCTTGCTGTAGGGCATTATCAGGCAGGTCTGCAGGTGAGATTAAGACAGAGGAGAAGGAAAGGTGACTGCACAGTCTTGTGGAAATACACTTTTTACTTTTAAATAAGTTTTTGTTTTGGCAGAAATCAGATGCCCACACCTCTCTGATTCACAAAATGGAATTTTCAGGGTGAATCTTAGGTCTTCATAAATAAAAGGCATATAGTTATGCCAAAGGTTACAATCATCATTTCACATTCTGTGAGTGGGCTGTTATTTCTGAAATTTTATTTAAAGAAAGCTGACCATCAAAATTAGTCTAGTTGGTACTGAACACAGCCTCAGATACTCTATTGCTGGCTTTCATAGTTCCTTCATGGCCCAAACACCAGTTGACGGAGAGGTCAGTCAGAAAGGCAATTAGCTAAGAATATGTTATCAAAGGAGATTTATGTGAAAGATTGAAGAAAAGATTTTTTTTTAAAGATTTTATTTATTTGACAGAGAGAAACACAGTGTGAGAGGGAACACAAGCAGAGGGAATGGTAGCAGGAGAAGCAGGCTTCCTGCCGGGCAGGGAGCCCGATGCGGGGCTCAATCCCAGAACCCTGGGATCATGACCTGAGCTGAAGGCAGACGCTTAACGATTGAGCCACCCAGGTGCCCCAGATTGAAGAAAAAATTAAGCATGTTCCAGTCTTCTGAAACACACATACACACAGAGGAACATGCTGATAAAAGTGGGAAAAAAGCATAATACAACAGTGTAAGTTCAATATGCAATGCTCCTGGATACAATGTAATCTTGCTCTCCTGGGCAAGATTCACAGAAAAAGATGGGAAAGAAGTAATAATAAATAATGATAAAATAAAATGAAATAAATATGATGCTAATATGATTTTTGAATGGTAGAGTCATACCTTCAGTCTACATCTTTTCTGCAGTGGAGTTGTAGCATTTTATATTATTCTTTATCATTTTATTATTAAATTGTTTTTTATTTTAAGGTGAAATATGTAATAAGAATATTAGATCTGATGTCATGGAAACTTTCACAAACTAACTTTCAGCTATTCTTTCAATTCTCACACTGAAAAGGAGATAGGTGAAGTCACCATTCAAATGGACCAAAGATTTGAGTCCCTAAAACCAAACCAATATTATTTTTTCTTACCTATCTCAGAAAGTGAGCTGTGCCCCTCCTTGAATTGAGGGAAGGAGAGAAATAATATTCATGCCAACCACAGATGGTGACTTCCTAGCATGGCACAGGAGAAGAAAGAAGATAGTCCTTGGAGTCCTACTAGAATGAATCTGGCACCTGCATCTCTCTCTGTGCACGTGTAATTTGATTGCTGTTGGGAGGGTGGTGTAGTTATGGATTGTTCATCTTTTATGGGCTTTCTCAGTGGTTGGGTTGAGCAGTTGTCAACTTTGCTTCCATCTGTGTGGTTCTGTGGAGAAGGCCAGCATGTTGCCTTTTGGGGTCAGGGTTCGACAAATATTTCTGGTATATACTTAGCATCCTGTCCACTGTTCTTGAGTTTTGAGCACTTTTCTGGTATGTGAGACTATTATAGCAGGTAATTAACATAATTTGAAGAGATAAAAATAAAGAAATGACAACTTTTAGTAGCAATAATAACATGTCAACGTGAGTGAGCATAAACTCGTCTTTGAGGGATGCCTAAATTAAATGCATCTGCATTTGTGGCCCTGGGAGCTATTTCATATATTTCAATGTTATTCTTGGAGGCAGTCTCTGTTATTTCTGCCAAAAAGGCAAGCAGTAAACTTCATTGGGGACAGGAGTCATGAAGAGTTGGTCACAGACATGAAGAATCAGACCCTGGACATTTCTTCTTGGGAATCTTTTGCTACACAGACATATTTTTTTTTCTTTTAAAAAAATTTTTGGGGCACCTGGATGGCTCAGTGGGTGAAAGCCTCAGGTCATAATCTCAGGGTTCTGGGATCAAACCCCACATTGGGCTCTCTGTTCATCGGGGAGCCTGCTTCCCCCACCTCTGCCTGCCTCTATGCCTGCTTGTGATCTCTCTCTCGCTGTCAAATAAATAAATAAATAAATAAAATCTTTAAAAAAATTTTTTTTGAAGATTTTTATTTATTTGATAGAGAGAAACACAGCGAGAGAGGGAACACAAGCAGAGGGAATGGTAGCAGGAGAAGCAGGCTTCCCACTGAGCAGGGAGCCCGATGCGGGGCTCAGTCCCAGGACCCTGGGATCATGACCCGAGCCGAAGGCAGACGCTTAGCGACTGAGCCACCCAGGCACCCCTAAAATTTTTTTTTTAATTCCAGTTAGTTAACATACAGTGTTATATTAGTTTCAAGTTTACAATTTAGTGAATCAACACTTCCATACATCAACAAGTGCTCATCATGACAAGTGCCCTCCTTGATCCCCATCATGTATTTAACCCATCCCCCCATATTCCTCCCCTCTAGTAACCATCAACTTGTTCTCTGGTTGAGTCTGTTTCTTAGTTTTCTTTCCTCATTTGTTTTGTTTCTTAAATTCCACATATGAGTGAAATCATGGTATTTGTCTTTCTTTGACTTATTTCACTTAGCATTGTACTCTACATCTTTTCTGGTGCTGAAACAATTGCTGCAACAATACATATTGCTGCAAATGGCAAAATTTCATTTTTTGTGGCTAAATAATATTTCGTTGTGTACATACACCACATCTTCATTCATTCATCTATTGATGGACACTTGCACTGCTTCCACAATTAGGCTTTTGCAAGTAATGTTGCTGTAAATGTAGGAATGCTTGTATCCCTTTGAATTAGTGTTCTTTTGTTCTTTGGGTAAATATCCAATAGTGCAATCTAGGGTGGTTCTATTTTAATCTTTTTGAAGAACCTCCATACTGTCTTCCAGAGTGGCTGGACTAGTTTGCATTCCCACCAATAATGCATGTGAGTTCCTTTTTGTCTACAACTTCACCAACACCTGCTTATTGTGTTTTTTATTTTAGTCATTCTGACAGGTATGAGGTGATATCTCATTGTAGTGTTGATTTGCATTTCCCTGGTGATGAGTAATATCGAGTATCTTTTCATTTGTCTGTTGGCCATCTGGATATCTTTGGAAAAATGTCTGTTCCTGTCTTCTCCCCATTTTTAATTGAATGATTCACTTTTTGGGTGTTGAGATGTGCAAGTTCTTTATATATTTTGGATACTAACCCTTTATCAGTTATGTCATTTGCGAATATCTTCTCCTGTTCTGTAGGCTGCCTTTTAGTTTTGTTGATTGTTTCCTTTGTGGTGCAGAAGCTGCTTATTTTGGTGTCGTTCCCATAGTTTATTTTTGCTCTTGTTTCCCTTGCTTCAGAAGACAGATCTAGAAAAACGTTGTTGATGTCAAAGAAGTTACTGTCTACACAGAGAGGTGATTAAGAATTAGATCTGTGAGCTACAGATTATTACATGGACTAACAAATACACTACCAGTAAGTATGAGAGGATGACGCATATGACAGCGTGTGAGTCATGGAGATGAGAAAGTGCTTAGCTCTGCCTGTAGTTTGAGTCTCATGATTAGGAGCCAATTGCTTGCTTTTTGTCTCCATCTCAAGACGATACAGGGACTCTGCATAAACATAAAAGAATTATACAGAACCTGCTCCAATACTAAGCAGTGACAATGAAGAGGCGTTTATATATTGTTGGTCCATTCAGCAATTATTTTAATAAGCACTTACTATATTCCAGAGGCGAGGATGTAGCCCTGAACAAGGCAGGCAACACCACAGGCTTATAGAGATTAAATGTTTCCTTTTACTTTCTCCTGCTGTTTCTGCCACAGATTCTAGCAGAACGTGTTTTCCTTATGTTTTCATGCCTCCTTTCAGCCCTGACACAGGAATTTTCCATCCCATTCCAAAAGGTAATCTACATTTCACCATTCAGAAATAATCTGTCTTCTGGTGGGGATGGACTTAAACCCAAGGCAAAATGTTCTGCCTGTGTTGACCCAGAACTGATGGCAAAACCAAGGGCTTAGGCCTCTGAAGTAGTTGGCATGGTGCCAGCAGAATGGATCTGGCCAGAATGCAGCCAGACGGGAGCAACGTGTTGTTCAAATCACCTGTTACAAATCCACCTTTTGCAATCCCTCTAGAATATGGGATTCTAGGGGGTTCTGGCTTTGGAAAGAATGAGCAGGAAGCAGGGAGATGCTTCTGCTGGTGGTGGATGTTGGCTTGAGAACCTTGTCCTGTGGGTGTGAGAATAGCAGTTGGCACAGAGAGCGCTCAGCCCTCAAGTGTTTGTAATACACACATCTGTATGCATTGCCAATTTTACTTCCAAAAGTAATTCCAGAAGGAGGATGGTGGAGCTTCCTGAAAAGTGGGAGCTTCATTTTATAGGGAGGGGTAGCATAATAGAGCAACAGTGACCCACTGAGACTGAGGTAATCAACCAGACCTACGACCGCCCCTCAAATTTCTATGTGCATAGGAATCCCCTGGGGAACTTGTTAGAATGCAGATTCTGATTCAGCAGGTCTGAGGAGGGACTCCGGAGTTTGCATTCCAACATGCTGCACATCCCTGGCCACAGATGGACCACCCAGCCCTTCGAGGCCTGTTTCTCACTCAGCCTGCAGTCTGTCCCGAGATAGATGGTGGGATGTGACTTGGAAAAATGACAAGCCTTAAATCCTTCTTCACCTTTGTCAGTTCTCCCCACCTTGGCCTGTGGCCGCGCTGACCCTCCCCTCAGCCTAGATTCCACCTTCCTGGTTCACAGGAGTCAGAATGTATCTGCAGGTGCAGCCAAAATAGTGCTCCAACAGTAACCCATGCTCTACTCGGAGCTCTGCCCACAGGTCCCACACCTCCTCTGCGCCCACAAGTCTTCAGGAGATAGGAACCCCTCCGCTGGGCTAGGAGGGACAGGGGACCCGTGGCTATGATCAGTTTGGAATTTGGAAACTCTACTTTCCCAAGCATGGTAAATGGCCTAAACGAAGTTTCCATTGTTTTCACACTGCATCAGAAAATGCCCACTGAGGCCTCTTAACTTTTCCTTTTAAGGAAGAGGTCCCATGGGACCCAGGCTGGTCTTGCCTCCTTGTGAACCTTTCCTAAATACCCCACAACCTTTTTGCTGATCCCAATATGCATTTTGAATGAAGAAAAATTGAAAGATGATAGAGACAGAGTGAAAGCGAGAGAGAGACAGGGGCTTCCTGTTTGTGGAATTTCCAAAGGGGTTTGCAGGTTTGCAGGTCCTTCTCTTGGAAAAAATATAGGCCTCTTGTGATGGTGACTGAAAATGGAAATTTTCTTCCACAGAGTTTGACTTGATGCTGGACCGGCCCTGCCCACCAGCGCATGAGAAAAACAACATGATCAGAAGTAATTAAAACTGAACCCACAGACAACACCAAAGTGAACCCCCCTGTTAAGAAATACACTGTTTCGGGGCACCTGGGTGGCTCAGTGGGTTAAAGAAATACACTGTTTCTTTCCTTTGCCACTGATGTATTTTTGTATAAAATAGGAAACGTTTAGGAATTAAAATCTGAGTCTCAAAGGTGAGAGGAATTTAAAAATTCAAGATGTTTCTTTAATGCTTATTCTGTTCACAATATGCACTCATAATTAGCGCTTAGACCACCTTTCCCTTATAGGAACTTAAATAAGGCATTCATTCTGAAAAGGGCTCCTTCCTTCCAGATAGGAATTGATCAAAGGGAGGTTAAATATTTTTTTCTGTGGGCAAATTCTTATTTCTCTCATATTTATAAAAGCACATGGAGAATTAATGTCAACACAGTGAGAATTTTAGACCAAGTACTTAATCTGGGTTTGATTTTAAAGCAGCGTGAGTTGTGATAGTGAGACTGATGAGGGAATTGTATGAAGCAGCTTAGAACTGGATATAAACTACAAATTGGTTCTGTGGCTGTCTCTTTCACACTCAGCTAGTCAGTCACCACACGGCTTGCCTCTTTCAGCCCAAAGGACAGGAATATGTGATGCTGAACTAAGATGTATTGTTTAACATCGTATAAGGAATTATAAAGTCTGCATAATATTCTCTGAAGTAGTCACATAAGTGGGTCTATAGATTTCACAATCCTGAGAGTTTACCCTTCCCTTTAAGAGAGAAACCTGGTGAATTCATTCCTCTGAGTCTTCAAAATAAGGTGCTAAGTAGATGCTAATGATGGAGAACATCTGGTCTTGGTGGGAGTCCTGTGCTTTACCTCTGAGACCCACTCACAGATACTTAAAGTTCTGTAGAAATTGGAAGGAGAAGTCTTCTCTCCTCTTCCTGGTTGTTTCATTCTTTTCTCCTTCTTGACGTATTGAATTTAGAAATACAGAATTTTTTCTACATGTTTCTTCCTGGAGTTCCCAGCCCCCCCAGTTGACATGGATTTGGGAGAATAGAGGGGTTATGGAAGGCCTGTCTGTGATGGGAACTCTAATTGTTGCTGTGGTCTTGGGAATGAGAGATGCTGACAACTGGCCTCTGGTCCCCCAGCCCTCCCATCCACACCAGGGCCCTCTGACTCAGATCTCTTCTCCTTACCCCTTCCCCTTCCACTTAGTGAGACAGAACAGTTCTAAAACCTTGGGAGGGGGCGCCTGGGTGGCTCGGTCAGTTAAGCGTCTGCCTTCGGCTCAGGTCATGATCCCAGGGTCCTGGGATCCAGCCCCGCATTGGGGGCTCTCTGCTCAGCAGGGAGTCTGCTTCTCCCTCTCCCTCTGCCTGCTGCTCTGCCTACTTGTGCTCTCTCTACCTCTGTGTCAACTAAATAAATAAAATCTTAAAAAAAGAAAAGAAAAATCATTGGGAGGAAAGAAAATACTCATGGGTAAGGTGTCCAGTTATTGGCACTGTCTGTATGCATGTGTGATGTACCTACAACATGTCCAATATTGAAAGTATAAAAGAATATGATTAAATAAACATCAACCGAACTTTATTGTGGAATATTGTGCAGCTGTTATACAGAATGACCTAAATCCCTCTAATATCATGTAAAATGTGTATACATTTATGACAAAGGGTTAAATAGTTGCAGGATAAGGTGACTTGACTTAGTTTTGATGAAAATAAATCCTGACTCTGTCTGTGCATAGAAAAGATTTGAAGGTCACAGAAAACTGTTAATAATGACACCCCAGAAGTTGGCCCCTTGGGGGTGTTTGGGAGAAGACCTTCACTTGCCCTTTAGACATTCTTCATTTTTTTTACAATCATCTCTTATTTTTGTCATTAAATATTATTTGATGACAATGAACAAGACTTGACAAGTGCAGTTTTGTCACTAGATAGCTGACAGGCTACACACAAATATTTCTGATTCTTTTTTTTTAAAGGTTTTATTTATTTGACAGAGAGAGAGAGAGTGAGGGTGAGAGACAGAGAAGAGCACAAGCAGGCAGAGCAGCAGGCAGAGGGAGAAGCAGGCCTCTGGCTGAACAGAGAGCCCAATATGGGACTTGATCCCAGGACCCTAGGATAGTGACCTGAGCTGAAGGCAGATGCTTAACCTACCGAGCCAGTCACGCGCCCCAGTATTTCTGATTCTTATTAAGCTTTTCTTATATGCATTTCTGCATCTTATTTTGGAGAAAAAGAACAAGTCTGTTGGAGGAACATAGATCATATTTGCAAGAAGAGAATCAAATTGGCAACACCCACAGGCCAAGAAAAGTTAAGTAGCAAAAAAGAAACCACTAAGATTTGTTAATCTGACCTAATTAAAAAAATTAAAAAGTGGATTCACAGCGTAGACTTAAAGAAACAGCTAGTACTTAAATGGCTGTGGGTCTTAATTGCTTATGGACCTCAGGAAGTGAAAGGATCGAAATGCAGGAGCTCTGTGGTTTAGCTTAATTAATATTTATGACTGCAGAAGAAAATTAAATAAGGCAAACGGTGTAATTTAAAACAGCCTGTGGTCATGGTTAGCAGGACTCACAACAAATTCAGAGGCAAGAATGAGGGAATGTGGGAATGGTGTGATTTCAGTTTTCTTCATGTCACCGATATGTGTTCTTTGCTGTGTGAGACCTTCAATAGGGATGTCTCAGAATGCCACAGTGACTATTTCCACTTATCTTCTTGCACACTTTCATGTCTTTATGACTGATTGTCCAAAGGAAGATTTTTCTTGTTTGGTGGGGGAGAGATTATGCCCAAAGACATTAGCTCTGGAACTATCTATAATTGTGTTGGACATTTCTAGGATGCGTACCTGCCAATTACTGATTCTTTGCATGGATTGATAATTTGAGTTTTTCCAGCTGGGAGCTGAATGTTGATTAGAGAGCATCAGTTCCTGTGACGGAGAATCTGGAAATTGGTTCAAGTTCTGCATGCTAGTAAATATTTATTGGGTAGATGAATGGATGACAGATGGATGGATGGATGGATGGATGGATGGATGGATGGATGGATGGGTAGATGGAAGAATAGAGGACAGATGTTATGCAACATTAATTTAAAACTCATACTTTACCTGGGAAGACTGGTTTTGGAAGGATCAAATCAGATTACAACAAATCCTAGCTGAGTGCTTTTCAAATTTCAATTGAGGGCTCATTAATATGCTGTGATGGGAATTTATTCCATTAAAATTATCATTAAATAAAAGAAAGGAATAGAAGAGAATCTCTCAGTGCATTTCACACAGCAAAGACATGTGTCCTTTTGAAAAAAAACGTTTACATTATTAATGTGTGTGTATCTGTTTCAGGATAGGAAATGCATTTCTTACTGTGGGTTCTCCTCCAGGCATCTGAAAAACTGGGTATACTGGAGACTGAGGACTCATTAGCTCTACCTCCAAAGAAGCTTCAGACTTCTCATCCGTAAAACCAGGAGAACAGCAGAAGCCACCTCTCTGGCCTGGGTAAGGATGAAATCAGTTGAGGCACATGATGACAGCTCAGCCGGCTGCCTGGTGTAGCGGGAACATGGATCAGTGTTGCTTTCTTCTTGCATCCTGTGCAGTTTCTCAGCAACACACAGGAGGAAGAGCTCCATGTTTTACAGTTTTTCCCCTCAACTGTAATCAAAAACAACCTTCTTAAAGGAAAACGATATTTGTTCCAAATGATACCATATGTTTGAAATGATCACTCTGATATAAACGCTGTGCTTACCTCTGGGCCAAGGACAGCTCCAAGTTTAATAAATGGGTTCTCCCGTCTTGTGACTTTGTAGGAAAGAGCTAGAAGCTGAGGAGCTGCCTCAGCTGACAAGCAGTCTGAAGCTTCAATTTGCTTGAATTCCATGGCTTTCCCTCCCTTTGAAGACTAAATTCAGCATTTCATTTTTTTGTGCAGACAATAACCCCAACAGTTCCCAAGCCCTTTACCCCTTTTCCTTCCTGCTCTCTTCCAAAGTCCAGAAAGCCTCAGTTTCTACATGATTTTGCAACTCCCCTCTTCATGGTAATATGTTGCTCACCATTCTTTCTGATTCCCTTTCTATTCCTTTAATCTCTATACTGTGCTGTTCTCTCTTGTTCTCTGGGTGACCCAAATCTGGCAGACGCCTCCTTCATTCATTTTTTTAGGGTTTTTCTCATTTTTTAAATTAACATATAATGTATTATTTGCCCCAGGGGTACATGTCTGTGAATCACCAGGCTTACGCATTTCACAGCACTTACCATAGCATATACCCTCCCCAATGTCCTTCATTCATTTTTTCAGAAAGATCCTCAGCAGCACTGCCAGACTGCTGATCCTCCCACCGGCTGTTTCAGCCCAGCCTGGAGAACTTGCTCTGGGATAGAACATTTGCCAACTTCCACCTTATATAAAACACAAAACAAAACAAAACAAAAAAGCAAACACTTCTACTTGGATTTTTTTCAGGTAACTTGAAAGAGCTCACTCTCTTAAGCTGATCAATATAGCTACCTGTTCCATAAGAAAATGAAAACCTTGCTTTTAGCGATGGAAAATTTTCCCTTTTTCCATGGGACCTAGTTGGGTTGGTGAGCAGGAGCGGAAGTCCCATAATCGGCCACTGCTTTGCTCATTGCTTGGAAAAACAGAAGAAGTCATGCTGGTAAAAAGAAAGCAGGGAGAAAAAAAAAAAGAGAGAGATGGTGATGTATGAAGGGAGAATTAGGCTTTTGTTAATTTTTTTTCTTTTAAGATTTTATTTATTTGACAGAGAGAAACACAGCGAGAGAGGGAACACAAGCAGAAGGAATGGTAGCGGGAGAAGCAGGCTTCCTGCCGGGCAGGGAGCCCGATGCGGGGCTCGATCCCAGGACCCTGGGATCATGACCTGAGCCGAAGGCAGATGTTTAATGACTGAGCCACCCAGGCGCCCCTTGTTAACTTTTTTTTAAAGGTTTTATTTATTTATTTGAGAGAGAGAGAGAGAGAGAGAGAGAGAGAGAGAGAGTGGGATGAGGAGCAGAGGGAGAAGCAGACTCCCCACAGAGCAGGGAGCTTGATTTGGGGCTAGATCCCAGGATACTGAGATCATGACCTGAGCCAAAGACAGACACTTAACCCACTGAGCCACCCAGGTGCCCCACTTTGTTATTGTTCTTATAGCATTGCTCAGAGTTATTCTTTTCCTGAAATGGTATTTTAGCACGCACATCCATATTATATTCCAATTAGCTTTTTTTACACAAAGGTATGTCTTGGGGATATGGGATTCTCCCATGTTAACATATACACAATGACCTCTTATTTTTCACTACAGTATATTATATACATTCCACCAATCTTTAGTCAATTTACTACTGCTGGTATCTCAGGTGAGCTCCCTAGAAGCAGAGCCTGGAGGGCTGGGGTTCATGCGATTTATTAAGCTAGTCATCCCAGGTAAGGGATGGAGGAAGGAGGAAAAGACTAGCAAGGAGCCATCTCGGGCAAAGCCCTGCAGATAGGAGCTGTAGTCTGTCTCCATAGGAGACTTGAAATTCTATGAGTTCTCACTCCTGCACCCATCATTGGTTAAGGCACCTCCTGGGGTCAGATCATACATTCCCAGGCACTTGGAACTCTCTGTGGGAGCACGTCAAGTGGCTTTTGGAGCCCGAGGGTAGGCTCTGATAGAGTAGCAGGCACAAAAGCTTACTGAAAACCCCACACCAAGCGACAAAAATGGAAATAGGGAAGCTGGCTAGTGTACCAATAGTATACGTTATGGGAGAACTGCAAATTTTGCTATATATACAGTACAATGAATATTCTTGTACCTGTCTGTGTATGCATGTGACTGTGTTTCTCTAGTGCATGGAGGATCTGGAAAGATCCACACCATACTTTTCTAGGGAGGAAAAAGTGTGAACTGGGGTGAGGGCGGTGTTAAAGTGTATTTTGCCCTTATTTGTAATGTTTTAAATTTTTTGCAAGAAGAGTGTATCCATGTGTTGTTTTTGTATTTAACTTATGCTAAAATATTACCAAGAGCACCAAACAATTAAATGTTAGCAATTTTAGTCAAGAGGCTTGTCAAGTACCTCTCCTTTTGGGTTGCGGCCAGAATTAGCAGTGATGGAAACTAATTCCTCTTCTCTTACTTGCAACCTCAGGAATTAGGAATTCTGTGAGTCCAAGGCTCTTGATGAGGTCCTCATTCTTTTCCTGCCCCAGCTGTGACAGGGGTGTACATTAATCTTGGTCTTAGCTCTCATTTACGGGCGCATTTATCCATGTTTTGGGAGAAGCTCTGCCAAAATGCATTGGATAAACATATACTGAATCCCCACTATGTCTGTGGATTCACAGCTCATGGGCACCACAACAAGTGTCTTCAAGGAGTTCACAGGATTGGGAGTAGGCCAGGAACAAACTGAACACAATGCAATGTGTTGTTGCAGCAGTAGGCTGTGTATCCCTGAGACAGGAGCAATTTGCTCTTCCTTGGCTGGGAAGGCTGAGGTGCCTCCTGTCTGAGGGGGCAATATCTAAGTTAAATCCTGGAGGAAGAGGAAGAGTTTGTTTCCCAAGCTGAAAGGAACTGAGGGCTCCTTTAGTTGGAGAGAAACACCAGTGCAGGGGTGTGACTCAACAGTGGGGCTTGGGAGCATCCTGGGAGAAACAGATTGCTGGTGGGAGATGGGAGGGTTGACAGAGGAACTGAAGGCTAAGGAATTTGACCTCTTTCCTCGAGGATGGAGAATCACTGAGGGTTTGGAATAGTTGTTCTCTCAGTAGTGTGGAGGAAAGTGACCCAGGATCCCTACTCAACTGGCCCTTATCAAAGGACAAGTTAGTCAGCTGTCAGTCCCTTTGGAGTCACTTCATCTGCAGAGATATCACTCCCTTGAGGTCATAGTCCTTCCTGGGTGGTCCACATCCAATACCCATGGCCCAGTCATCTCAACCCAATTCCAGACAAATCTGACGGCCACACTAGTTCTGGGGCTCCCTTTGGGGTGGACACAGACTGCTTTGGGGCCACTATCACTATCTCCCCCTCCCACTACTGCCTCCTCTCCCCACACCAGGCATTGATCCCCCTGATGCTTCATAACAATGGCACATGACTGACTTAAAGGCTGCCTTCAGGGAACTCAGCTCATACAACCACTTAGGGAGCTGCAGCACTAATCTGGGTGGGGAGGGTATACTTTTAAGATCAACATTGTTTCTGGTTTCAACTATGTAATAATGGACATGGCTTGGTTCTGGAAGGAGAGATCTACCTCTGGCCTCTGATGGTCTCTCCAGAAAACTCCAAACTGTTGAGGAAGCCAGGAAAGCATTTGGTGAAATGAAAATATAGAACTGGAGTCAAAAGGTCTATGTTTCAATTTGGTTCCCCTAGAAGTAGATCCAAGCATTCTGACACAAACATGGTGTTTGGGCCAGGAAACATTTGGAAAGGTGTGCAAAGTGAGATTGGGAAGGGAAGGTAGCCAATAAGGGGCATGTCATTGAGTTAGTTGCTGCTAAGGGCAAGTGAGGCTTAATCTTGTTGGGGACCCTGGGAGACACAACAGAACAGAGACCTCAGGGTTCTTCCTATCAAGGGGAGAGGGGTTTTTGAGCACCAAGTCATGTCAGTCATTGATTGATAGAAGCTGCTGGTGGGCAGTCTTAATTCTCTAGGCACTTCTAGTCCTGTGTGGAGAAGGTAGGATTTTGCTGACAGCATATGCTGGCAGATGGAGGGCGGGCTTAGGGAGATATATTTGGGGCTCCGACATAATCTGTTTAAGTTCTACTGTCTCCATTTCTTAGTGCCAAGGTTTTAGAGGCCTTGTCCTTGTCATAAAAAAAGGATAATGAAGATAAATGCCTCATCATCATTGTGAAGTTTTCAATGTGACCTGGCTTTAGTTCTCAGAATATATCTTTAAGAATGGCTGATAGGGAAGGGAGAGACAAGTAGACATATAATAATAACAGTTATCACATGCTCTGGACCCCAGCACTGCATTTCCAAGAGTAGAGAGGTCAGAAGTCCCCTCCAACTCTTTCAAGATGGGATCATCCTTCCAAATTTGATTTTCAGAAGCATGTAGAGTGAATCACCTGCATTCACCAGAAATTATATTCTGCCAAGAAGCACTGGAACTATGAAATGTGCTCTTCAGAAAAGTGCCTCAGAACTCAGTAATGTGATTTTTTCCACTTTTTAGGTAAAACATTTTCCACTTTCCACTTTTTAGGTGTAACATTTAGGAACAGTGAGGTCATGTCAACTAGAGAGTTAATAGGATTATGTCTCCACTGCAATGCTCCTTGAACCACAAAGCCTTTTCATTACTTGAAGGAAGGCAAGCAGAAATGCCAAGTTTGAAAAGAAACATTCTAAAACTAGGCATTTCCAACACTCAGTGGTGTAAGAGTCAGATGAAGTATTGAGTAATGGTGAACTTTGTTCCTTATTAAATAGAAGGTAAACTATTGCCTTGCTTCTCATTTCCTGGTGAGATGATTCACTTGTAGTAAATGGGGACTCAAGATAAAATTATCTCACCATGGAAAATCCTCATAGTGAAGGCTGGATCTCCAGCTGCTCCCTAAACCCTGAGGCCAGAAAGTACAATGTACTGGTGACTCAAACAGACTATAGATCATAGAGGAAACCTCTTACGATTTGACCCTAAGCACTTTTGAGCAAAAACTGGGACTGTGATATTCCCACTATGTGTGAGAAGGGACATCCCATTTTCAGGGCCATTTCTACAAAGTACTAATGGAATTTCACCTGTCCTTGTAAGAACTCTCACTCCCTGAGTCTCATATTTACTTTTAACAGAAAGCCTTTGATTAGATCCCCATGAGGTTAATGGGACCTTACATCAGTTACAAGACTCCAGAATTTATCTGGAAATTCCACCCTTTCTTTATTTTTATCACTATCCCAATGGTCTTTCTTATAATTGAGTTTTATGTTCTAGACATTAATCCTTTTAATTTTTAAATCTGGATAACATCTGAAGGACTAACTTCCCATTTCTTAATCTCGTTTTGGACAGCCCTGACTAATAAGTAAAGCCTTAACTTCCTCTGGTTAAAAAAAAAAATCCACACACACAAACTTGAGATGTTTCAGACTTTATGATCTGAGCATAAAAGGAAAGGGCTGAGCCTTTGATTCATATTCTATTCAACCATGAGTACAGTGGTGCTGAAGGGATTTGCATGTTTAAAGGAGTATTCAGAAGAACAACCCACATAATGAATTCTCCAGGGGTCTTCCCAGAGGAATGGTATTCATCTCAATTGATGGTGTCTGCCTCAGAGTCCGCATCTCTGTGTGCTGATTGGACTCCAGTGCTGAGCAGCAGCCAATCTTAAGGTGCCAGGACAGAGGCCTCATCTTGGTTGGACATGGGAGGACAAGAAAGGATGAGTTGAGTGGCTAGTAGGTTACCCCAACAAAGGTGGGGGGCCGGGAATTGAGGGGTGGGTGGTGGGGTTGGTTCCTTCCCTTAAACAATTTCTTTATTAGTGACCATCCTCTTTCATGTAGGCAATTGCATGGATCACCACCACCTCTTTTACCTGTGTGAAAATGTGCTGGAGAATGAAATGGGAAAGGGACCTTTGGCCATCATATTGGTAGGAAACTCACATTAAAATGTTCCGTGGTCTGTGCTAAAACTGCAGCATATCCCCAGTACCTGGAATAGCTATGGTTGAGTTTATTTAAAATTTTATAAGAAAAGGTGAAAGCACACCACTAGTCCATATTGAAACCACTATTTCTCAAAGGGTTGTGTGAGAAGGAGCTGTAATGGGGGCTGGGAAAAACCTCAACTTTGCTTTAGCTTAACCTTATTCATCAGCACCACCTTTTCTCTGCAACTGTGTCAACATGGTGGGCTGGACCTTCTCTGTTAGTCACCATCTTTGATGTCTGGGGATTCCTGCCTCTTTATCCTCACAGATCCCTCATCAGCCCCCTGCTGGGTGTTCTTTTCCCTCAGAGCTCTGTCAGTGACTGCTCTTCCCTGAGGCTTAGCACCCAATCTAACAGGTGGTCTAGATCAAAGATTTTCATTGGTTGAGAAGTCAAATTGATGGATAGTAGTGGAAAAGAGCATGAGCTTTAGGATCAATACCTTGACTTCAGTCTCTGATTTTATCACTTATGAGGTGGATAACCTTGGACAGGTTACTTAGCCTCCTTGAGACTCTGTTTCTTCATCTGTCAAGGAAGATAATGGTTATTCCTTTCTCTAAGCATTGTGGAGATCATGGCTGTCTGCATCCAGTAATGGCTCACAGTGAGGACGTACTGTGTATTAATCACGATCTATAAAAATACAGTAATATTTCTTTATATGCTGGCCATCACAGGTTGTGGAAATACCTGAATAGATTTTGAGTGAATTTGCAAGTGGTCTCACGTAAAATACAGGCTGCATGGTGCCCAAGAAACTCCCTTTGAGAAGGTCTAAGAGGTGACATTATCCAAGGCAGCTACAGGCCTTGCCTCGTGTGTCCCATGCTTCTTACCTGTTTAGCCAGGTGTCTATTCTAGGAGGAGAAAAGAATAGCAAAAATATATACTTTTTAAGGATTGTTATTGCTTCCACTTAACTAGTGTTTATGTCCCTCTCCTCCTCTTCTTTCTCGTCCTCCTCCTTGTCATCATATGGACACAGGGATCCTAATGTCTGAGGTTGGTATCATGGAGGCAAATCCGATTCTCCCACAGAAGGTAATATAGAAGACCCAATTGTTTTGATTCAAGACAAACATTTCTATTTGTGTGTGTGTGTGTGTGTGTGTGTGTGTGTGTTGTTATTTCTAAAATCAGAGAAACAAGACTTTTACTGGCTCTCTTCTTTTAAACAGCTAAGCATTAGATATATGCCCAACTGGAATGACCCAGCTCTGCCCCAGCTCTTCTCTTGGGGGCTGGGTGACTCTGAGTGAATTGGTTAATTTCAATGAGCCTCTGGAGTTTAACCTTTAAAATAGGGTGAGGACACACATATGATCAGAGACCATCAAGGTCACATGAGATCATATGATCCCGTCTCTGCCCCACACACTGGTACTCAGGGACATGCAAAGGTTCAAGCTGAAAGGGTCTGAGAACTCCCATTAACCAGTTATCATTTTTTCAGGGCAGAGAAAGAGTTTGGCTCTTGCCCAGGGTTTGTTTTTTTTTTTTTGTAAAGGTACTATCTATTCATGATGACTAAGAGTGGACTTTTACTATCAAAAATATTAAACCAGTGCCTTCTTCATACCCCTATAAATTACATGCTCTTTCAATCCATCTACTATGAAAGTGAGTCCATGAGGGAAGAGATTTTCCTAGACCAATTTTCCTAGACCAATGTCATTCAAACTTTACTATAGAGAATAATCATTTGGGAGGTCAAAGGTAATTCAAAGGCACATTCTAATTCAGAAGGTCCTTGGGGGCCTGAGCTACTGCATTTCTGACAAGTTCCCAGGCAATGCCTATCTAGCATTCCAAGTACTAGTCTTGGAGTATCAAAAGTGAAGTACAAAGTGGCCATTAACCTGCTTTGAGGCTTGAAGCTCTCTTTCTTGAGTCCTTTCTTGAGCAAGGAAATTATTTTGAAAGCCAAGTTTTGGGGGAAGAGAAGAAGATATTTTAAACTCCCAAATCTTCATTTACATATCAAGAATGAGGATGGATAGATTCAGACTCCAAAGCTTTATCGTAAGTTTTGCCATAAGGAAAGGGAGGTTGCAAGCTGTAATGTAAAATCATTGCCCAACAAACAGCATGTGTTTCCCTAGACAGTCAGAAGAAGTGGAATAATAGGTGAATCTCGGGATGACAGCAGGGTATGGAAACATCTACAAGGTGTTTCTGAGACTCCAAAGACATCTGGGTACATGCACCTTTTTCTAACACAATAGGGCAGCTGTAAAAGAGCAAGGAAGGGAGTTTGGGGTAGCAGGTCCTGACCCGGTGTTTTATGTCTTCCTCTCCAGCCTCCTGGTGAGAAAGGAAGCAAGGCATTCCTGTGGGAGCCTTGGGAGGTTTTTCACTATGGCTGAAGCAGGAGATCCATCTTGTCTGCTGTGGGTTGACAGGGTGAGGGGTGGCAGGCCCCCTGGAGTAAAAGACTGTCTGATGAGGAGTTCAACCTGAACCTGAAGGTGAACATGGCTGAGACTCAAGATCTGTGGCCCCCACAGGTGAGAGTCAGCCATGTGTGTAGACCCCCAGCCTTGATCCAGGAGCATGCTCTGTAGACATTCCAGCACAAGGAGCTTACACAGTTCCTCGAAGAAGTGAGCAGGGCCAGCACTCAGCAGTGGTACCAGAAGCTCATGTCTAGATCAAGTGAGAGGGGATGTCCCTCACCTGGGAGCTAGTGAGACCCAGGGGAGTTCCTGCAGGGGATCCCCATTACCCGAGGATATATGAACATTTATTGAAACTGGAGGCACCTTGAGGAGGCAGAAAGAAAAGGATAAACAGTTCTTGGGGGAAGGTAGCTTTAGAATAGATGGGATAATTAGCTGACAGAGGCTGCTTACATAGAGGATATGGTGTGACTTTTAATTAGCAAGTTGCTCAGACTGCCCCTGGTCTTTAGACAGTATATAGGTGGGAGGGACTTCAAAGTTGAGTTCCATTATAGGAAATAAGGAAACCACTTGTTCTTTTCCACATGAGAATAGTAATGTATAATATCAGTCTATCATTAAATCAATTCAACACTAAAATAAATCTCACCACTCTTGAAAACCATTTAATTTCTATGTTCTTTCTTCTAGATTATATTTCATACATACATATTTTACCTAATAATGATAGAAAACTTGAGGGGTGCCTAGGTGGCTCAGTGGGTTAAAGCCTCTGCCTTTGGCTTGGGTCATGATCTCAGGGTCCTGGGATCAAGCCCCGCATCGGGCTCTCTGCTCAGCAGGGAGCCTGCTTCCTCCTCTCTCTCTGCCTGCCTCTGTGCCTACTTGTGATCTCTCTCTCTGTGTCAGATAATAATAATAAAAAAGAATCAACATAGAGGGGCGCTTGAGTGGCTGCGTTGGTTAAGCATCTGCCTTAGGCTCAGGTCATGATCTCTGGGTCCTGGAATTGAACCCCATGTCAGGCTCTCCACTCAGTGAGGAGTTTGCTTCTCCCTCTCCTGCTGCTCCTCTCCCCCACCTCACTTGTGCTCTCTTTCTCTCTCTCTCTCAAATAAAGAAATAAGATCTTCTTTTTAAAAAAGAATCAAGATAGAGTCTTTTGTTGGTAGGAAATTTACGGATTGATGGAAGAGGTAAGTCTTGGTGACTGTTATTAACAGTGGTACATTGGGGTATAGTGATGGGCTCAGTGAATTCACACTGAAGTAGTTCATCTTCTTGTGGCTGAAGTTCCATTACACAGAGAATGTGCTTTGGGTTTTGTGGTTCCTGAAAGGGGAATATACTTTATGAGGATCAATAACTGGAATATCGATGTCTGGCTGGGATGAGACCTTTAACATGGTGTCTGCCCATGCTAGTCCCTTGAGATGGATCCTCATATGCCATCTTGGCACGTTCAGAGAGGGCTTTCAGGACTGTCTCTTGGCTGTCTTGCATTTTTCTGTTCCTTCTTCAGAAGCTCTTTTAATTCTTTGTTGCCTGAATTTGGTTCCTAAAACTTGCTGTTCTTCCTCTGGGCCCTGGCACAGGTATACTGGTTTGAATTATCTAGCTCAACTCTGGCCTAGGTGTCCATTCAGATGAAAGCTCTTCCCTGACACTTCACTCCAGAGCCACTGTGGGAATGAAATGCCCACCATAGTGGTACATGCTTCCCCATGGAGCTTGTCCAGAAAAATGATACAGAACTTCGGTGGGAACAGAGCAGGGGAAGTCTGGACCCCACTTACTTACTCTACCTCTCATTGGTGTCTAGGTCATTGGGACTCACTAGGACATTCAAGATTATTTTTTATTTTTCAGCTGTAGATCACATAATCTATAGGCCTATGGGCTATGCTGGTTGTTGATAATACTGTACTTAGGGTACAAATATTTGAAAAACTTTTACTCTGTTTCACTTTTTCCAATAATTCCACATAATGCCCCAGTCCGTAATGCCATATAGTGAATTCAACTTGAACCACTTGAAAGTGATTACATTTGACTCCTCTTCCAATGCCAATTTACCCACTGCTATAAGAGTGACTGCTGGTGAGCAGTGAGAAATACGAAGCAAGGGCTGTCATTGGGCAACTTTATAAGCCTCTTATTTCCACCGATTCAGGGGTGTTTTTTAAAAAAAGAGGAACGTGGGGCGCCTGGGTGGCTCAGTCGTTGAGCGTCTGCCTTCGGCCCAGGTCAGATCCCAGGGACCTGGGATCAAGCCCCGCATCGGGCTCTCTGCTCTGCAGGAAGCCTGCTTCTCCTGCTACCATTCCCTCTGCTTGTGTTCCCTCTCTCGCTATGTTTCTCTCTGTCAAATAAATAAAAAAATCTTAAAAACAAAAGAGGAACATGGCCAAAAATCTCTTTGTAAGAGCCCCCATGGTGGAACACAAATACTAAATGCTTACAGATTTCTGTCCATGGAAAGTATGGGCACACTGAGTTTTCCTCTAGGTTCCCCCTTTTTTTTTTCATGGATACAGGGCAGCTTTTCCCCATTTTGGTATGGGATACTGGCAGAACCTACGAAAAAATCCAGTAGAAACACTATTTGGGGATGGGGTAGCTGGAGTGAGAAAAATGCAGACTGAGGGAGGCATAATTCTAAGATACTCCCATGACTACCACCCACTGGTGTTCATGGCCTGCACAGTCTGCTCCACTTGAGTGTGGAAGGGACTTGTGATTTGTTTCTAGCCAAAAGAATATGGCAAAGTAGAAGGGATTTCATAGGTGTAACTAAGGTCCCAAATCGACTGGCTTTGCGTTAATCAAAAGGAAGATGATCCCAGCTGAGCCCAACTTCATCAGGTGAGTCTGAAAAGACAGCCTAGGCCCTCACTGAGACTAGAGGCTCTCCCTTGTTGGTTTGAAGAAGTAAGCTGCCATGTGGTGAGCTGGCCATGCAGGGGGCCACTTGCCAAGGGTATGTGAACCACAACCTGATAGCATCTACCTGCCCTTGGATCTTGGAGGCAGCTTGGGTCAAAGCTAAAGACAGAGTGGCTGCAATAGCTCTGTATTTGGTCCAGGGGTGAACAAAGGAAGTGGGGGAGATTTCAGGAAGACTTCTTCTTGAAGTGGCTATAACCTTCCCAGTAGCCCCAGAAGTTGGCTTGCCACTGTTGAGCCTGCCCAGGTTTAGGGAACTGTAGGAGTATTCAAAATCCTGGACCACTCTGTGACTATTCATGCTTATCCTTTCTAGATGAGTAGCACCTACAACATCCATTACCTTGTCAATTCTTGGTAACTCTATATTGTAGGTATTCATACCTATTCTGTGTGGTCCTCACATTTGGGAGAAGCTAATGCCTGTGTTTGGTTCTATCTTGGGGCTCAGGCCTGAGTTGATAAGCTCAATTTTACTTCTTGGCCATGGGTATAAGTTCAGGGGTGAGCTCTGCACCCCTTGTGAGTCTCAAGGGACATGTGCTTGGGCTATGTGGGAGTGTAAGGGGGGAACCTGCTTTGTTCTTCTGAGAAGTGATCTCTGCTCTCTGTCCTAGATGTGGCAGAACAAAGTTATATTTGTAAGGTTCTGGGATCCATTTGCAGCCCTGAATGAGGCTGACCACACAGAGGGAAGGCAAAAAAAACAGAGTGAATCCAGGCCCTTGACTTTCTTACTGTACCCTTGAATCGAACAAACTCGAATGTTTCCCTCCCCTGGGCCTCCAGTGATGTGAGCCCTGAAGCTCATTCTGGTGGGAACCAGAAGCATTCTGGCTTGGGGGTGGCCGTTCCCAGTAAGGGCTTAGTTGGGTCAGCTAAAATGTTAGTAAAGAAGAACCTTATTGGCAGCAACAATCACCTTTGTCTATGTTTGTCCCTTTTGCTATGTTTGCACCTTTCAAAGCCCTCACAGCCCTCAGACCTCACAAGTATTGGTTAATTTCCCTCCAAACATTGTCAAACAAAAATGCCCATTTTTCATTCACAGAGTGTCTCCATTCTAAAAGACCTTGGTGAGGCTTACACCAAAGCAACATTTTTCTTCTAAAAATATCTGCACCAGGATTATGATAATTATAAGGATTACTAAAAAGAAAAAGTCCTGAAACTTTTGGCATTGGAATTTGCATTTGCAAAATGATTTGCAACCAGACCTGCCAGGTAGCACTTCATGGAAATCAAGAAGTGGGTTTTGAATAGGTAGGTCATTTCTTTCCCCCAGCACCCAAATTCATAGTAAAATCAACTTTCTAGCTATCTTGAATCCATGGAACTAAGTGCTCTCTTCACAATTACAGATATTGAGTAATTGTGATAAAAGTGGGTGTGGCTAAGACAGTCATAATTAGTTGACTTACCTGAATTCTCTAAAACAGGGTGTATTGTGTGTGTGTGTGTGTGTGTGTGTGTGTGTGTGTGTGTTCAAGAAGCTTCTTGATTCAGTTGTGTTCGTCCTGTGGCCACCTTTTGTACTTGCCAAAGCTGACTCCTCTACTCTAAATAGCTCTGAACCTGTGGCCTGGGCATTTGGGTTGGTTTGAAATGGCAGTATTTTCCCACCCGTTTCTTCATTCAGGATTTCTTTCCTTCAAAGGATGCTTTGTGTTTTCTATGTTTCCTTCCCCAGCTCGTATGAATCTAAAATGAATCTGAACTAAAAGTACTTGTTGAGTGGTTATGCTCCCAACTGTAATTTGGAGTCAAGGTATGAATATTTTATACTCAAAGAGTCACTGAAGATTTGTAGGAGGTTTTTAAAAATAAATGAATACACTCATTTTTGTTGGCACAGGTAGTCTATAGCTGGGGGAAAACAAAAATATAGGACAAGCACTCAGTCATCCGTCTTTAAAATCTGGATTTGTGTTTTGGGATGATCAGAAGTGAATGTGGTGAGTACACAGTGTCCTTTGGAGGAAAGAAATACCAGGATGAAGGAAAACCAGGTAGGAAAAAACACAAAAGCTACCCAAATGCTCCGATCTCGTTTTGAACCCACCCAAATTCCCGAGGTGCAGTTTTAGGAGGTGATCTTCATGCCCTGGCAGAAATTAGGTGTCGGGCTAAGGAGCCAGCATCCAGATGCCTGTGGCTTCCTTTCACTGCAAAAATAGATTTAAAAAATAGTTCAGTCTCTGGCAAAGTCTCTTCCAGGATGGAGAGACCTGAGTAGCCCCTTTAATTTCACTGTGTTTACTGTTGCAGTGAGCCCATAGCCTTGTGAGCTCATAGGCTACTTCAAAGCTGTTGAACTCAGTTGAAACAGAATATTAATCCATGTTAACTAAGCATCCCTCCTTTTTTTTTTCTTCTATAAATCTGTGAGGTTTATTCTCTTAATAACATCTATTGGCTTACAGACAGGGTCTTGTTAAGTAAGCTTGTTGGGTTGGAGCTTTAGCTTTAAAGAACTAGAGAGTGGAGAGAAAGTGTTTGGGTCCTTTTAACCTTCAAACATGACCACACTTAGGACAATTACTCAAGAAACGCAAGCTCTCCTTTTCAGAAGATTTCTGTAGAAGGACCTTCCAGCTACAACTCATCTCTGACTTTTACTAAGTACTCAATATGTATTTTTATTGTGTATGATGCATTTGTTTTTCTTATAATGACCTAGTTTTACTCCAAGACAAGTATGTGGGGGTTTGGAGTGAAAAAAAGAAGTTTCTAAACTTCAGTAGGGTGACTGCCTGTGGGGTGTTGGGGACACTGCCTTTAGTTAGTCTTTGTGAATGACAACTCTTTCTTCTTTCCAGCCATCCCTAAAGATCCTCCTGGACCCTTTAAATGGATTCAACCTGTGAGGAGTTTGTAAAAATTCAGATATGCTAAACAAAAAACAACGAATAAACGAAACCGTAAAAAGTCGGTATCATTTTTATCTACTAAATTTGCAAAGATTTTTAAATTTGCTTAACATGTACCACTGGCCAAAATATGGCTAAAGATATGGCTTTTTAGATTGGGTGTGAGGATAAAGTGAGTGCAACCTTTGAGGATAGATTGGCAGCTCATCCGACCCATAATTTCGCTTCTAGTTATTTGTCCTATAGCTATAGGACAAAGTAAAGATTTACATGTTGCATTTGTTGTGATAGCAGAAATATAGACACCACTTCTGTGTTAACTGATGGGGGACCAGTTACATAAATTAAGGTAAATTCATTCAAATGAATATTACGCAGCCCTGTAAATGATGAGCTAATTAGAATGTATGAATATTGAGAGATCTTTGAGACTTAGTATTTGACAAAAAACAAGGCACAAAACAGGACAGGTTATCTTTGAACAACTCAGGGGTTAGGGGCACTGACCCCTCGCATAGTCAAAAATCCATATTGAACTTTTGACTCCCCCAAAACTTAACTACTAATAGCTTCCTGTTTACTGGAAGCCTTACCCATAACATAAACAGTTGATTAACACGTTTTGCATATTATATGTATTACAAACTGTATTCTTACAGTAAAGTAAGCTAGATAAAAGAAAATGTTATTGAGAAACCCATAAGGAAGAGAAAATACATTTATAGGCCTGTGCTGTAAAGAGTCTGTAAAGAGTCCATGAAAAAATGCTCAACATCACTCATCATCAGGGAAACACAAATCAAAACCACAATGATATATCACCTAACACCAGTGAGAATGGCTAAAATTAATAACTCAGATAATGACAAATGTTGGCGAGGATGCAGAGAGAGGGCAACTCCTTTACACTGTTGGTGGGAATACAAGCTGGTGCAGCCACTCTGGGAAACAGTAGGGAGGTTCCTCAAAAAGTTAAAAATAGAACTACCCTGTGACCCAACAATTGCACTACTAGGTAGGTATTTATCCAAAGAATACAAATGAAATGATTTTAAGGGGCACATGCACCCAATGTTTATAGTCCATAAAGCCAAAACATGGAAAGAGTCCAGATGCCCATTGATGGATGAATGGATAAAGAAGATGTGGTAAATATAGACAGTGGGATATTACTCAACCATCAAAAAGAATGAAATCTTGCCATTTGCAATGATGTGGATGGAACTAGAGGGTTTTATCTTAAGCAAAATAAATCAGTCAAAAAAAGACAAATATCATGATTTTACTCATACATGGAATTTAAGAAACAAAATAGATAGACATAAGGGAAGGGAAGAAAAAATAAAATAAGATGAAAATAGAGAGGGACTCCATAGTTAAGAGACACTTAACTATAGGAAACAAACTGAGGGTTGCTGGAGAGGAGGAGGATGGAAGGATAGGATAACTGGGTGATGGGCATTAAGGAGGGCACCTGATGTAAGGAGCACTGGAGGCTATATACAACTGATGAATCACTAAATTCTACCCCTGGAACTAATAATACAGTATATGTTAACTAAATTAAATTTAAATAAAGAATTTTTTAAAAGTCTGTGTATAGGCGGACCCACAAAATTCAAACTTACGTTGTTCAACTGTGGGTATAATTTAATCCTATTTGTGTAAAGCATGATGTACATGGGCATTGTACATGTGCAGAAAATTTCTGAAAGGATAGATAAGAAATTGTATTGACTGATATTCCTCTGAGTATGAATCTGGGGATCTGAGGAGAGAGGAGGGAGATTCTGCCTTTTATTTTATACCTTTATTTTTTTCTTACCTTGGATTTTGAAAAAACCATTATGTATTATTTTATTATGCAAAAGCTTATTTTTTAAAATAAGCAACAAACTTCAGCTGTGTCTATGACTCTACATCTCCCAAATTAATCCAGACCACTTCCTGTTTACATCATTGATGGTCCACCCTCACCTCAGTTTCTCTGACAACTTCTTTTTGGTTGAGTTACTTAAGCACGATGGGACAAGTCTTTGCTTTCAGTGTTCTCTTGTTCAAGTCTTATTTACCATATAAAATATTTTCAATAAATGTTCTTTGAAACCTCAGGGGCTGACTGTGATCCTGACTACTTCATTCCCAAGGGAGGTTCTCCTGGGTTCTTTCTTTATTTTTTTTTCCTGGGTTCTTTAAACACTAGAGTGATCCTTCTAACCTTCATTAATGTCATTAGTTTTCTATTGGTTCATAATAAATTACCACAAACTTAGTGGCTTAACACTCTCACATTTATTATCCCAGTTTCTATGGTCAGCAGTCCAGGCACAGTTAGCTGATCTTTGCCTTAGGATGGCTTACAAGGATGAATTTAAGGTGTTGGCTGGGGCTGTGATCTATCTCAATGCTCAACATGGAAGAATCACCTTGTGAGCTCAGGATGCTGTTGGCAGAATTTGGCTCCTTGTCACCTATTGGATTGAGGGCCTCCATTTCTAGCTGATTTTTGGCTGGAGGCTGTCTCAGGCTATATACTTCACCAAAGTCAGCAGAGAGAATGTCTGTCAGATGTTACAATCATAACATAATAATGGTGGTGACAACTCATCACTCATCTATCAGAAGCTAGTTACAGGTCCTGTTCACACTCAAGGGGAAGGAATCATATAAGGGCATGAATACAAGCAGGTGGGATCATTGGGCCTTAGAGTGCATCACAGTTGTGACCTTGTGTGCTTGACATTTGGCTAGTCTAAAAGGAGCTCCACCGGAGAAGTCTTCTAACCACAGACGATTTTCCCCCAATAGTCTCCTTATTTTTTCAGTTACTTACAACTTGCTTGCAGTCTTTCCAGACTACTTTCCACCCATCCTCTGTTCATTCCTGTATCTCCTTTCTGTCTGGGCTTTGTCTGATGATAGCAATTTGTATTGAAAGATTAATTCCATTATTTCCTCATTTGAATCCCCCACCACCAGTCCTGAGGGTTGAGGAGAACTGACTTGGGAGCAAAGGGGGATGTGACTATCTAGCAGTTAGTAAGTAATCCTGTCTCTTCTGGGCTCTGGTTCCTAGCTCAAGTATCACTTTCCTGCCAGCAGTTGTAGCTGACCTATTGCCTGTACCCCTGTCCTGTACTCACTACATATAATATTTTCTGTTTTCTTCATAAGAGTAAGCGCCATCTGAAGGTCTCTGGTTTGATTGCTTTCTTGCTTATTATCTGCTGCTCTCCTAGAAGGTAGGATGCAGGGATGCAGCAGCTTGTTCACTGCAGGATCAGGAATGACTCCTGGCACATGGTAAACATTTAACAAGTCTGTGTAGAATATAAATTTAGAGTAGTCAGTGCAGACTCTGTGTCCTGTGAATCTTCTACATGGACGAAGCGCCATTGCTGCCTTAGCCCTAATCATTTCTCACTGTGATTTCCTAGGTGCCCACTTGGGTATGAATTTAAACTTTGCCATCCTAGTGTTATTGACTTTTGCTTTGGTAAGTTCTAAGCATTCCCCACCCCTCACTCTCTCCTCACTGGTCACTAAGCATTATAAGGGCTAGACTAAGACATGTTCCAGTAAGCATCTGGAAGCTGCTCTGCATCTCTGGTCTGTGTTGGCGAATGGCTGCCCAATGTCAGCTCTAGCCAAGAAATATGCAAAATGTGGAGCATGACTACTGATGCTCTTTCTTTGCATATTTGTTGCCATAGATGAGGTAATTATAGATGGAGATTGGTAATGGCAATGTTACTAAAAGTAAGAGCTAAGCTTTTAAAGGGCCTGCTGTGTGTCAGGCTCTCAGCTGTGTGCTTTCTCTGTAGTAGTGCCTCCTTTTTGCCTTACTGCAGCCCCATCAGGAATGGGAGGTAGAATTCATTCCCACTGGGGCATGCCCACTTCTGAAAACAACTACCTGATCAAGTGTAAATTCAATTGCTAAGCCAGCTTCTTAGGAGAATGTCAATGAAAATAATTTTAATAGCATTTTGCATTAGAAAGAAGCCTTAATGAAAGCACAATTTTACCATAATTAGATTGAAATAGTTGAGCACTGTATACATAATCTGAAATGATCTTACTTAAGCTCACCTAGTACATTGACAAGTCACTATTGTAAGCTTTTAAGAAATGGATTTCTAATATTTGATTTTTCATAGTGTTTATTCAAAATCTAATTTTACCATTAAAATTTGCATTATATGACTCATTAAGGCAACACCTTTCTCATTACTGTAACAAGAAGACACGTTCAAACAAAGACATTTCAGAGTGCTTAGGGCTTACTGGAAGTCCACATGCTTTCTTTGAGCTGGTCAGTAGTTTTTGCTTTTGATCAAGGGTAGTTTCTTTCCCATTGGTAGGTATGGCCATTTTTACATAAAATTATAAAGCCTGTTTTTCTATCATGTATTTTCATTGGCTTCTTCTCCAGAGTCTATCACTGAACACCAGTGTTCTCTTACAACTTTGTACCTCTGTGCTGGACTGTTCATGGCAGGGGATTGAAAGCAGAAGAAACAGAGGTAGCAGTCTACCAGAAGTCTTTTCATGAAGAAGACAACATCACTGCCCAACACCATTCTCAAAAGGACTTGTTCCAGGGTGGCTGGGGACAGTGATGGATACAGCAGGGATATTTTTGCCACTGGGTCGGAATGTCCCACATGGTCATGTACATGGGGTACTTAGATTCTGTTCAGGTAATGTAACTGAAGCATTCCCATGGGCTTGGAGGGGTCTTGGGGCAGTGAGTTATGTGTACTGGATCAACATGGACTCTGGAGTGATTTGAGACTGGATTGCACTTAAGGGCCATATTACAAAGGATTGCTTTCTTAGCTTCCTTGAATACCAATTTCTTTGTCTATGAATTGAGGGTAAGATTGCCATCTCATCTGGTCTTTGGAGACTTAATGAAAGAATTCACACATGATATCCCTCTTTGGTACAAGGCAAGAAATAAAGTTGTGTTGGGGCACCTGGGTGGCTCAGTCAGTTAAGTGTCTGCCTTCTGCTCAGGTGATTATCCTAGGGTCCTGGGATCAAGCCTAACATTGGGCTCCCTGCTCATCAGGGCAGCTTCTCCTTCTCCCTCTGCCCTTGCACGTGCTCTTTCTCTCACTCTCTCTCTCAAATGAATAAATAAAAAAATAAAAATAAATAAAAATAAAGTTGTGGTCCCTCCTTTTCCTGTCCTCATGACCTCCCACCAATTTCTACCATGAACCAGTGCCTTTTCCTACAACTCAAATAAAGTTGGGGCTCTGTTAGCAAAGAAAAGAAGTGGGGACATTGCCCAATGTGTAAACAAGTACATCATCTCAACTTTCAGAAACAAAAGAGAGATAAAGAATCCAGATTGGCAAAAAGCCTAATTCAAGGAAAAGAAAAGAAAAGAAAATTTCCCATAGTGAGTCCTCCATGTCATGATTCTCTCTCATTTGTGCTTAAGAGCTCCTGCTTTCCCATTCCACCCACCCTCCATTCAGTCTTCCTTCTTCCTCAGTGTTCATTTTTACTAAATTTCTTCTCCATTGACATATGTGCTCAGACCCTAAACCTGGGTCTTATCCTTGTTTTGTTTTGTTTTGTTTTGTTTTACTTTCCCACACAGTCCGTGTTTAATCCACAAGCAAGATATTTTGGTTCTACCTTCAAATACCATCCATCACCTCCACCCTAGCTCCCATGATCCCCAAAACTACAATTTCTTTGTTAGTTCTCAGGGCTATTTCAGGAATTGCTAAGTGGGCTTTCCATTTCTTTGCTTCCCCCCAACCCACAGCAAGCAGATAAACTCTTTAAATATGTATAAATCTGATCCTACTTCTCCTGTCCTTAAAAACTTCCAATGACTTCGCATTGAACTTAGAATACAATTTTTGCAGAAATGTAGATCAACTGCAACCCTCAGCCTATAAATTGTAACTCAAAGAGGAGGATTCAAATAAAAGTGGTAAAGAAATCAAGGAAAAGTTAATTATATCGGGTGAGAGGAAGTAGAAAGCTTAGACAGAACCACTTACTTTAAGCATAAGCAAAATTAAAATGACTATGCAAATTAACTTCAAGAAAAAAGAAAAAAATTAAAAGATATGATATGCTTTGTCCATTAGGATATGTCCAGCTGCAACTATCAGAACATTTGGCTAGAGATGTCTTAAACAAGTAGGGATTTTACCCCCCTTATATAACAAGTGTGGAGGTAGGGAGCTCTAGGCTTGGTTTACGGCTCATTGACATCAGGGCTCTGGGTCAACAGCTTTGCAGTTCTCCAAGCCTTTCCCTCATGAATGCAAACTGATTGTCATTGCTCAAAGCATCATGTCCTCACAGTGCACTCAGAGCAGGGCATGGAGGGCAGTGCAGGGCATTGCTCTTCTCCATATTTACTATCCTCTTATTACAAAGTATCTTTCCTTCCCAGCATCTTTCCAGAAGAGCCCAGACTTTACCCTAAGTCTCTTTGGCCAAGACTGTATTATAAAACCACTCCAGGCCACCAGTCTGGCACATCTTGTCTGAGATTGAGAATCTCTATTCAAGACTCGAATAAGTTGAGGTTCTGTAAAAAATCTGAGAAAAAGGAGAGTATTAGGTGAGCAGTCACCATGTCTGCACAACATGCCAAAAAGAGAGATGGAGAATCCAGTTTGGAAGCAGGCATAATCCAAAGAGAAAAACATTTCCCAGGGGTGACTGCTTCATGTTATTGGAAGACTTATTAAAAACATGAATTAAGGACAAAAAAAAAAAATACTGAGTAACTAAATGCAGTGTAGGATCCTAGATTGGCTCCTAGACTAGATAAACTATAGTAATGAGAAAAATGGTGAGCTTGGGAAGTTAGCTAATAGGATTGTGTTAATCTTGTGATTCTGGTTATTGTACTATGATTCTGTAAGACATTGACATTTGGGAAGCAGGGTGCAGGGTCTATGGAAATTCTTTGTACTATTTTTATAATGTTTCAGTAAGTCCAAAATTGTTTCAAGATGAAAATTGAAAAATTAAAAAAACTTTCAAAATTAAGAAAGAGAATAGTATAAGATGGAAAGTTTTTTTAAGCTAAGAACATAAATTGATAAAATGCTCATATTTATAACAAAATAGAAATTACAAATAGAACTGACAGAGCTACAGTTATCTAAGTGACACGGAAAAAAATCTTGTTATAATCACAACAATAACTTGTTATAATCACAATTAACTTGTTATAATCACAATTAATTAAATCACAATTTAAAAGCTTGTTATAATCACATTAATTAGATGGTAGAAATTTTATAGAGGACAAAAACATACAAAAATTTTGCTATTTTCTTCACCTTTCATAGCAGGGTTCAGACATTATTTAAAGTGGAAATGTGGGGCACCTGGGTGGCTCAGTCGTTAAGCATCTGCCTTCGGCTCAGGTCATGATCCCAGGGTCCTGGGATCGAGCCCCACATCGGGCTCCCTGCTCCGCAGGAAGCCTGCTTCTCCCGCTACCATTCTCTCTGCTTGTGTCCCCTCTCTAGCTGTGTTTCTCTCTGTCAAAATAAATAAAATCTTTTAAAAAAATAAAATGGAAATGTAATTACAAAAATAATGTCTAAATCTCATTGTCTGCCTATCTGTCTGTCTGCCTATATGCAGAGATGGATGGCTTGAGTGGTGTTTACCAACCAATAGCACTGAGTGTTTGAATTCGTAGAATTTTGGTGGATTTCTCCTACCTTCTTTGTTCTACTCTGAATTTTAAAAATTCAGAAATTTTAAAGCAAGTATGTTTTATTCTTAAAAAAAGTTAAAAGGACAATCTTAAAAAAACAAAATAACCTTACATATTTTGTGATGTGATAAGAACATCATGTGTTACAAGTTTCCACATGAATAAAACACTAGAATTTGAAATAATGATTCTTTCCATTGTCCCTTTTTATAAGTCCTCACGCCTACCACCATGTTTGTGCATAGTATAAGACCCATAACTGATAATATCCTGTTTTGAACAGGTAATCAGAAAGCAGGGGAATGTCACCAAGGGGAAAAGAAAGTGCAAAATGAGTTTGAATTGAAACACCCATAAAAATAAATATTTTAAGTTTATGGGGTGCTTGTGACAGAAGGTGCCTCACATGTATTCACCTGGAGGATGGATTGGAATGAAATCTACAGACACACAGCTTCAAAACTGAAAGAGGTAGCCAGCCCAATCCCCAGCATATAGTGGGGTTGATCAAATGTTGGTTTGTTTTCCTTACAATTTCTGGAAGCGCCTTGTTAAAGGCATAACATACTAGCCTCTTAAAGACATGGGAGCACATGTTAAACAGAGCAGCAGTCACACTCCCAGGGGATCTCTGATACTACTGAGTGGTATTCAAAGGGCAGTGGCTACAATGGAACAAACCAGGTTTTTTTTTTTTTTAAGATTTTATTTATTTATTTGACAGAGAGACAGATCACAAGTAGGCAGAGAGGCAGGCAGAGAGAGAAAGTGAAGCAGGCTCCCCACCGAGCAGAGAGCCCAACGCAGGGCTCCATCCCAGGACCCTGAGATCATGACCCGAGCCAAAGGCAGAGGCCTAACCCACTGAGCCACCCAGGCACCCCAAACCAGGGTTTAAAACCTAGTTCCCTCACTTCCTAGTAGGCTGTCCTTCCCCCTATGTAAATTGGAGGTAACACTTATGTGACTCACCTTGTAGGCTTGTTGTGAAGTTAAACATAAGGGAATGAATGGCCTAGAGGTAACTCTTCCAAGTTCTGCCTGTAGTAACTACTAGTTGCTGTTAATATCTTTGGAAAATTTTCAGTGGTGCCTGGCTGGCTCAGTGGGTTAAGCATCTGCCTCTTGGTTTCGGCTCAGGTACTGATCTCAGGGTCATGAGGTGGGGCTTTGTTTCTGGCTCTGTGCTCAGTGGGGAGTCTGCTCCAGATTCTCTCGCTCCCTCTCCCTCCAGCCCTCCCCCTGCTTTCTCTCAAATAAACAAACAAATCTTTAAAAAAAAGAAAAAGAAAAATCTCAGCTCAATACCTAATACCACTTATGGGTTCTTCGTTGCTTTACCATTTCTTTTGATTTAGATTAAATTCATTAATCTTTTTGTGCCTCTGTTTCCCCAGTTGTAGACTTGAGGAAATGACGCACTTTGCAGGTAATCAAATGCCAAGTGAGCACAAATAATTCGTACCAGGAAGCTGAAATCGGCTCTTGGGTCACTCAGCTGATACCAGGCAGGGTTACTGACCTTCTCTCCTGTAGAGTTGTTTCCTTATCTCTCCAACAGGCACCACGGAGTTGGCCTTCCTTCCCAAGGCTGCTTCTTGGCGGAGCTCATAGCTGATGATAAAGTATTTGACAAACATGGCATGCTGAATGGTATCTGGTGGGGGCATTTGAACCAAAGGTGAGGTGTTGATAAGGAGGAGAATGGCGACATATTTCTGATGAACAAAAGTGGGCTTTTATAAAAAAAAAAAGTCCTTCTTGGATACCATTAAGGAGAACTATACACTAATAAAATTAACCATGATCATAAATAGAATTATTGAGAGCTTATTCCATTCTAGACAATGGAATACCTGGTGGATTTTTCGACAATTCATCATATGATACAATTTTATTTTAGATACAATCTTGAAATAAAACAAGTGATTCTAATGGTTAGAAAAGAGAGACATGGAACACTTTTTAAAAAGATTTTATTTATTCATTTGAGAGAGAGAGAGCAAGAGAGAGCACAGGCGGCGGCCATGGAGAAGGAGAAATAGGCTCCTGGCTAAGCCAGTAGCCTGACACTGGGCTCAGTCCCAGGACCCCATAACCATCACCTGAGCTTAATGCAGCTTAGCTGGCTGAGCCACCCAGACACCCCTATAGAAAACTTTCTATTAAACTTTGCATATATAGTCATGCCACCAAAAATAATAGTGAAAACAATAACAATACAATGCAATACAAGGTAACAAGAAATGGATCGATAATTTTTAATTTCATTAATGTATTTTTGGGGAAAATACAAAAGAATAAATTGTACAAATTTCAGGAAATTATTTTTGCATAAACTTAAGTAATTCTAGTTCTGTTTTTTTCAACTTTATAATCATTTTGCTATTACCCCTCCTGCCTCCATCCACTGTTTAAATATAAGGGGCAAAGATTCAAATTGTGCCTAAAGTAAGCTCAAACAATGTTGAACCCTAACAAGCTTACGCTAGAGATGAGTGCAGGTGGAATCCATGTATGTCCAGGATCAACTGTCAGATAGGCTGATTGTGTAATTTCTATGTTAATAAAGAATGGATAATAAGAATGTGCTAATTTGAAACTTACCTGTGTATAAGACTGTTAAAACTCAACAGTAACCATGATAATTATTCAAAACATGTTTAGACGGCAGTTTTTTGTTTGTTTCTTTGTTTCCATTTTTTAGGGCATTAAGTATTTGATCCCAGACAATGTTTAAAATTGTCAGTGCACTGGGATGATAATATCAGGTTTTTGCTTCTCTTAAATTCTCTACAACCCCTCAGGCCCCTGGTGACTTATACCCTGGATCCAGGTCTTGTTCCAAGTGCTTGGCATTCATTAACTCACTGAATCTTGGGACTTACTATTATCCCCCTATGACACATGAGATTTAGAAAGGGCAAGTAACTTGTCCAAGGCCATACACTTAGTGGCCGGTCAGTGCGGATATGAATCCAGACCATCTCTTCTCTAAGGCTGTACTCATAGTCAGGGTGTCTGACTCCAAAAAACACCTGGTATGGTTATGTGGAAATAACTCACATTTTCACTGTGGTCTGTATAGCTGCTTTCCCCTCCTTTTTCTTTTTTCTTTTCCTTTTTAGTTTTGAATGCGTTTGGGGAAACATACATGATCTGAATTCCTCGTCTCCAGGGAGCTGCTCTAAGAGCTGAGATTTGCAATTCTCTTTTTTTTCTTTTTTAATAATAACATTTTTTAGTCAGCTCTAATTTATTTTTTCCCAAATATGTTTATTTTATTTTTACAGTGTTACAGGATTAATTGTTCATCCACCACACCCAGTGCTCCATTCAATACATGCCCTCCTCAATATCTACCACCAGGCTTGTCCAACGCAAGCTCCCCTCCAAAACCCTTAGTTTGTTGCTCAGAGTCCACAATCTCTTGTGGTTCATCTCCCGCTCTGACTCCCCCCATTCACCCTTCCCTTCCTTCTCACAATGCCCTCCATGTCTTTCCTTATGCTCCACACATAAGTGAGACCATAAGATAATTGGCTCTCTCCGCTTGACTTATTTCACTCCTCATAATCTCTTCCAGTCCTGTCCATGTTGATACAAAAATTGGATATTCATCCTTTCTGATGGAGGCATAATAAGTACATGTGGCCCTTCTTTGTATTGCATCTGATTCTTTGGGGTAAATACCCAGTAGTGCAATTGCAGAGTCATAGGGTAGTTCTATTTTTAATTTCTTGAGGAATCTCCTCACTGTTTTCCAAAGTGGCTGCACCAGCTTGCAATCCCACCAACAGTGGAAGAGGGGTCCCCTTTCTCCACATCCTCTCCAGCATTTGTTGTTTACTGTCCTGTTGATTTTGGCCATTCTAACTGGTGTAAGGTGGTATCTCGGTGTGGTTTTGATTTGAATCTCCCTGATGGCTAAAGATGATGAACATTTTTTCATGTGTCTGTTAGCCATTTGTATGTCTTCTTTGGAGAAGTGTCTATTCTTGCAATTCTCTTAAACCACATTCGAGAAGATACATTTCAATAAAGAATCTGGATGTATAAGACAAATGGGGTGGAGGTGGGGAGGCAAGGGGTATAAAGATATATTCTAAATTCTTCCTGTGAAAGGCTGTTAAAAGCTCCAAAAGCAGGGGATGCTAACAGAAAGTTTTAACAGGACAACTCAGCAAAATACCCCATAAATGATTACTTTTGACTCTCTGGGGAAGTCTTTTGCAAGTAAGGGAGGCCATTGAGTTGTTCATATGTTTTTGTTTTTACTCCTGTAAACTAGTCATTAAAATTTCCAGGGAACCTTTACTCAGGGACTCATTGGGTCGGGAGAAGAAAAGGGTCTTCTTTTCCATCACCCATTCACGTCATCTTTGGGGAGTTATAAATCAGGATGTTAAAAAACTGCTCTTTCCCTGACATAATCCCAAATGTATCCATCACACAAATGAAATTAGCTTCAGGAAGCCTTTCCTAAAAAAGGGCACGGTGGGTGGTGGGCCAGACTCAGTTTCGCCCAGGTCCCTTTAAATTCATCACAGCCCTTGTCTGTTGACTGTGTGTTTAATCATTCTTTCTAGTTTAGATGTTAAGGGCACTATAAGAAATAATACCAGCTGGATGATTCTGTTGCATATGTAGTATACCAGTGACACACACAACAAATCGGGTAAGTACGGCCACGTAGAAATGAATGGAAAATCACTGATGTTTGGGTGTAATTTTGTTCCATTCATGCTGAATGATTCCGATATGAAACACATTTTTTCATCCTGTGAAAAATATTAGGTTCCCCAGTTATAGTAAATAATTGATAAACTTAATTTCACTTTTCAGCTGTTTTCCTGGGACTCTGTCTGTAGAGAGCCACAAACTTATGACTTTTCAGCAAGGGTGACACATGGAACCATTACTCACTCGGTAAATAACCCTATCGCAGGACAGCAGAATTACCCTTTGTGTCCGTAATCTCACAGGGCTGCCCAATCTTCCAAACAAGAAAAGGAAAAGAGACCTAAATGCTGCATCAAAGGCGTTAAGAATTAATTCTTTGATATAGGTTACTTGTTATATGTTAGTTTTTTGCAGTAAACGCCAAGTTGTGGCTTAAATTGAAAACTCTGCATGTAGTAGGTGCACAAGGGAGAAAAAATAAACATACAGTCAAGAGCTAGAGTTTATCTTGAATTAGTGACAAAATCCATTTTTTAAAGTCCCAAGTTGGTGAATTAATGTGAGAGAGAGATTGAGAGAGAGAGAGAGAGAGAGAGAGAGTCTCTGTGTGTGTGCGTGCATGTGAGTGTGTGGCTTAAGTCAGTCTGGATCTCACAGAAGCACAGAGTATCAGATTCTCTTTATTTCTGTTAAATAAAACAATAAGGAATTGACAAATCATTTCTCAAAGGATTAGTGTTCAACACAGAGGGGCCATCCTGACAGTGGGTATGGTGCAAATACTAGGGATGGTTACCTAGGAGAGTTGGGGAATTTGTCTTCTGGGGGGTAGGGTTTAGGGGGTGGGAGTAAGGAGAGGGGAACTCACCTCTAGATGATTACTGTGAGATTTTGCCTTGAGTGGATGAGAAGTATCAATCTTCCAAGATCCATTTCATCTTAGGGTTCCAAGATAATAAAGACAGAGCAAACCACTGGTGCCAAGATAGGTCACATTTTGGCCTAACTGTCTCAATAAGATAGTGTTTGTCTTTCCAGGAGACCTCTAGCTGATATTGTCATCAGGGCAGAGTTGAAGCAATATAAAGTTCTTTTCAAATGTTGTTAAATTTAGTATTCACCTAGTGCCATTCTTCAGAGAAGCACATTTTGCCCTTCCAAAGGAGCTCATTCATCTTGACAACATTCTTGGTCAGCAGGTATTATTATGATAATACCTTGAGTTTATTTAGCACCCTTTCTCCTTTTCAGGCGAGGTCGAAGCCAGTTGGGCAGTCAGTCAACAACATTTATTGAAGTCTCTTAGTTTGTAGAGCGTGTATTAAATCACTGTCAGACACCAGCCAGCCCTGTCCTCACCACACAAGGAACGCACCTCTGGGCTGGCCAGCAGGGAGCCCACACACTGGCCCTGCCCGGGGCTGCACCCCGCCTGTCTGATTCTCACTCAATGGCTTTTATTTGCTTACATTTACTTAGGGTTATAGCAAACTTCTCTACATACAAACTTTTGGAGATTCCCCCTGTAGATTCTGTCTGGGCCTGACAAGCCACAAATATCCTCTCCAGGGCTCAGGCTGCTTAAGCTGCCCACGTAGTTAAAAGCAGGAAGCACAATGTTGCCCAGAAATGAAAAAGAGCAAAGTGACAAAATTAACTGAATGTTTCTAACCTAAGTAAAGGAGTAGGTGGCTTTCTGGGAGCTGGGAGTTGGTCCTCCCCAAACCTGTTTGCCTGCCCCAGTTGGAGTGGACACTGGACTTTGGCCAGACAGCTCAACTCCCTGCATTTTTCCCAGGATAACAGGAAGGGCCAGGGCTCTGGGGGAAGGAATATATATTGTGAAAGTTTTCAAATGCCAGAGGAAAGAAAATGGATTGAGGCAAAAAGAAAATAAAAAGCATCACTGACAAGCACCTAACCGAGGGGTGATACCCATTTCATTTCAATGAATGCCCACTCAAATTTTCTCCTCTGTGTTTCTTTGTGTAACTAAAATGGCATTATTCAAAATATGACTATTTAGCATACATATCATAGCATGAAGCAAATGGTCAAATTTTAGAGGACCCTTTGACCTTTGGTATTTTCCCATACATAGCATGGATAGAATGCCCATTAGATTTCTAAAACTATGTGCCAAGAAACACTGGCCTTAACTGAACAACATTCAAGTGACATATTTTTAAAAAATTCAGCTTTAAGCCAAACTAAGAAATGCCAAAACATAAATTTATTTCTTTTCAAAGATGCACAGATTATCTTCTGTATCATTTTTATAATTAATTTTTCATTCACTTTTCATATAAAGATTTTTGTGTTCTGAGTTTGACCCGTTAGTAATTACCGTGAACCATGAATAGCAAAGATTCCCCAAATAGTAGCCTAGGTACCAGTGATGCAAGGTTCTCGTGTAAAGTGATATGTAGATCCAGACAGTTTAAGGCTGGTATGAGAACTTCATAAAGTCTTCCAAGACCAAGGTTTCTTGTAGCTGTGCACTTTACCAATTCAAGTGGTTGGTCTTGTCCTCATGGTTCCCCCTACTATAAAGTTTCTGCTCACAATTTATTAACCTGAAATTAGTCCCTCGTCATTACTGGCTGTTAAGGAGTTCAGGTTATGTAGCTTTGGGCTGAGTGACAAGGTAGACAGATGAAAATTGGGATTTTTTTCACTACGGGAGGCCAGGGAATGGATATTAGAGAAACAACTATGTTAAGTATCCAAAAGCTTAAAAAACTTTGAGTTGGAATATCACCCAATTTTGTTCCTTCCCAGAAAATAAGATTTAAAAATCATTACTGATTGAAATTTATAGAAAATTGCAAGACTTAATTTTAATCCACCCATGTTTCTTTTCCTGTCTCTGCTAACAGAATAATCAAAGATGGTGGTTCTCCAGTTCTTGTCTCAGTATTTCAAAGCTCACGGTATAGGAAGGAAGCTCCATGGAGAATGGAGATAAGCCACAAGCTATCAGTTGGGGACATCTGTTGTAAAAACCTCAAAACTTAGACAGCTATGATTTCCCCTCTCACTTTGACCCCTAAGAATGGCAAGAAAAAAAAAAAACTTCTTGGAAATATTTTAATCAAAATAAAACTAATATGTAAATAGTTTTTGGTGTCTGCTAGCATGAATCTAGCTTTCCCAGCTTGGGATATTTAATGCCTAATTTGGAATATTAATAAATTGGTATTCCATTCATCATATGCAAACCTATGAAGGAATTTAAACCATTCAAATTAGCTTAGAATATTTGCTGTCATTAGAAGTAAGTAATCAAGGGTGCCTGGGTGGCTCAGTGGGTTAAAGCCTCTGCCTTCAGCTCAGGTCATGGTCTCAGGGTCCTGGGATCAAGCCCTGCATCGGGATCCCTGCTCAGCAGGGACCCTGCTTCTCCCTCTCTCTCCGTCTACCTCTCTGCCTACTTGTGATCTCTCTCTCTGTCGAATAAATAAATAAAATCTTTAAAAGAAGAAAGAGTAATAATACAATCAATTCTTTCTATATACCACAAAAGTTAAGAAACAGAACACCATCAACACTTTGTAGATCCCATTCTTTGTGACTCTCACCATCCCCCCATACACACATGCAGAGCACCACAAGAAATGTAGTTCATATGTTGCTTATTTTTATGCTGTTTTTGACTTTACCTAAATGAACTTATACCATATGTATTTTTCTGTAAGGGACTTTTTAACAAAAATTTCTCAATTTTCTCAAATTTATCCACATTGATGCATCTTTCTGTGGTTTATTTGCACTGCTATAATGCTGTTATACTGTATGACTTTACTCAGCTTACTACGTATCCTCTCTCCCATGGACATTTAGGTTTTCATAGTTTTTGTTATTATAACTAATGTCACTACAAACATTCTTATATGAGTTTCTCAGTATTTAAGAGTGTACTGGGATGTCTTCAACTAGTTTCAGGTAAGAGAGCTAGCAGAATGGCCTTCCAGTGTGTTGTACTACTTTACATTTCCACTAGCAGGGCATGAGAGAGCTGCTCTTCCTCACTGTCAGGACTTAGAAATCCCAGAACTTTATCTGTTAGGTACAAATTTTGTTTTATTGTGGTTTTAACTTTTATTTTCCTTGTTCCTAATTTGTTTGAGCACCTTTTCTTTGATATTTAATGTAATATTAAAGATTATTTATTAATGTCTATATATAATATTAAATGTTATGCATTTATTAATATTTAAGAAGAATCTTTTCTATTATATTTCTTTTTAAAAAGTCTGTTCATGTCTTTGGCATCTTTTTTTCTACAGGGTTTTGCTTCATTTTATTAATTTTGGCTATTCCTCAACATATGTTGAAATATCTTCTGTTAATTGACAGGTTTTTTTTGATGTATAAAGAAGTACTGAATTTTAATGTATTTGGATTCATCAAGCTTTTCTTTATTTTTTTTTTTACTTTTTGCTTTCTGTTCTAAAAACTCTATATTCTATGGTTTTATTTTTTTCTATAGCTTCTTCCACATAGTTTAAATTTTTACCATTTTCACTTAGGTATTTAATCCAGCTATAATTGTTTTTGTTAGTGGTATGTGGAAGGAAAACAAGTCTTTTGCCTAGTTTTTTCATCCTATTTATTAAATGACCCAATGGTGAGTGACTGCTTTCATTGTCCATAAAGTGAGTATGATACTAGGTCCCATCTATGTTTGCAACTCTGATTGCTGTGTGACAAGCTATCCTCAAACCTTGTAGCTTAAAATAGCATCTGTTATAGCACAGATTCTGCAGGTGAGGAATTGGGTTGTCTCTGGCTCAAGTCCTGTCACAGGCTGCAAGCCAGGTACTGCAGGGGGCTGCAGTCTCATCCGAACACTCAGTTAGGGGAGGATCTCCTTCTAAGCTCACTTGTGTGGTTCCTCGGGGCCAGCAGGATGATTAGTCTTGGCTCCTTTCTGGCTGCTGACCAGAAATGTCCCTCAGTCATTTGCCACCCAGGCTTCTCCACAAGGCAGCTCATGGTGGCTTCTTTCAGAATAAAGCAGCATTTGAAAGGGGGCATCCCAGACTACACAGTACCTGTAACCTAATTTTTAAAAAGATTTTTATTTATTTATTTGACAGAGAGGAGAGAGATCACAAGTAAGCAAAGAGGCAGGCAGAGAGAGGGGGTGGAAAGCAGAGTCCGATGCGGGGCTTGATCCCAGGACCCTGAGATCATGTAACATAATTTTGAAAGTGGCATCTCATTGCTTCTGCCATATTCTCTTCCTCAGTCAGCCCAGCCCTTATTCAAGAAGAAGGACTTCTACAAGAATGTGAATACCAGAGGATCAATGGGATCCTCTTTATAGGCTGCCTACCACACAGGTTCATGGATCTTTTGTGAGAAGAATTTGGAAAGGAGTTAGAATATGGGAAGCATCAGATTAGCTTATGGGATATAGAACTAGGCACTAAATTAGTGCTTGCTGCTAGTATTTAGGGTGTGGTGTAGCTGACACTTGTTTTAAACACCAAATTTCCATATATAAGTGGGTCAATGTCTAGGCTCCCATAAGTCCATTTGTCTATTTTCCCATTCCTGTAGAGATGCTAAGAATTTTATTTGCACATAGCCTCAGTAGCAGGAACTTCTTTTTTCAGGAGCTTTGTGACTGATCTTGGCCCTTGGATTCTCCCTCTATATATTAGAGTCTGGTAGCCTCCAGCCCATGCCAGTGCCCATTTCTCTGCTTCAAGGGGAGGTAAATCTGTAATGGAAGATGTACAATCACTTTCCTAGGAACATGACAGGAAACTCTGCAGATAGAGAACAGCATGAAAGGGGATGAGGTCTCTGGCCCAGCCCCCACCCCCAGGAGACCACTAGGTGCTGTGACAACCTTGGGTTCAGGTACTTCAGCCCTGTTCCCCAACAAAAAAAGTGACAGAACTTGTGCAGGCAGGTATCAGGAGTAACACAAAATATTAGTGATGTGTGCTGCCCACTAGACTCCTCTAGCATTCTCTTCTCCCTGTTGCCTGTCCCAGCACCCCAGGGCTGCTGGAGGTGCTAATGGCCAAGCAGACGGGGAAGTCTGAAAGAACAACCTCTGGAGAGTGCATCTGTTCTGAGGAACTGGCTCTAAAATTTTACTAATTTTGGGGGCGCCTGGGTGGCTCAGTGGGTTAAAGCCTCTGCCTTCAGCTCAGGTCATGATTGTAGGGTGCTGGGATCTAGCCCCACATTGGGCTTTCTGCTCAGTGGGGAGCCTGCTCCCCCCCCTCTCTCTGCCTGCCTCTCTGCCTACTTGTGATCTCTCTCTGTGTGTCAAATAAATAAATAAAATCTTTAAAAAAATAAAATTTTACTGATTTTAAAAATCCCCGAATGTGGAGCTGTTGTCAGAGTCACCTGCACAAACAGAAAGGAGAATTTCTTTTCAAAGTATTCTCTTTCCCCGCCCTGAGAATTGACCTGAGAAAGACTTGCATTTCACCCTGTCTATAAAGTGAGAAAGCACTAGACAACTAGGGATTATTGAATCTGTTTCAGATGTTTCTGATAAAACACAAATAGGAAGGCAGTTGACATACAACCTCAAATCTTCTTTTGGAAGGACATAAACCGTCAAATAAATGCATAGTAGTTTAGAGAAATCTTAGATTTTCAACATGCAGGTGCTCCATGTGTGAACATGAGCAGCTCAGATGGAGATTTGTGTTGGACGGGACAGACACCCTTCCTAACACCCAGCATCAGGAAATGGTGTTTAAAGAATTGATGCTCTTTGTTTTGAACAGAATGTCTTCTGGTCTGTGAAGGTATCTCCATAGTGCTAACCATGTATGAGAAGGCATAATAGGGAATTATCACAATTACACTGGATAATATTTACTCAGCTATTTGAAGAACTCTATAGCTGAATCTTTGCTAATTAGATTCTCCACCTAATGGCTATTCTTAATTCATGGAAAATATTTTCAGAGGATTTAATGATCCGGATAAAACAGGAGTGCAGAGTGTTATTCACATATTCCAATAATTCCTAGAAAATTGAAGGGGTTGAGTCTGGAAGATTTATAAGACCCAAACCCATTTGGCCCTATCAAAATCAGAGTCATGTCACTTCTATATTTCTGACCTGTTGAGTAGTAGGGACTTCACTTGATAAAAATAATTTTGGGGGAAAAAACCAAACACTTCTATATACTATTTTATATACTAGTTGTGCCAGTCCAAATTTTTAATTAGGTCTGCTGGAAAAAAAACAAAGGAAGGGGAAGGAAGAGAGGAGATGGATTTTCATATATAATATTTTTATTTTATTAAGTTAAGCTTTTTCTTCAACTTTTAGAAACCTACCCCTATTTGTTCTTATGGAGAAGAATAAAGAAACTAGGGAATTTCAGACAAGGGCAAAACATTGCCACCACCCCCTAGATGGTGGCCTCTGTGAGATCAGCAGTTGTGTCTTATTGGATTCTGTCTCTCTAGAAGCTGGACAGAGAGAGCAGAGGAGGAGCTGCTTCATCAGGGCTGTGCTGCATTCAACGGCACTTGAATGCTCTGCAGAGGCAACGAAATTTGTGTGTGCATCAAAGAAAAATGAGCCCGGAAACATGGGTTTTAAGTAGACAGAAAGAGCTTTTGATAGCAATAAAATTTTCCAATTTGGGGGGATGGAACAATGAAATGGGTAGGTGACCGAGCTGTAATTATTAACAATGTGTGGATTTTACAAAGTGGGAAAGCCTCTCTTTCCACTTGTGCAGAGGTTAGCAGAAAGAAGGCAAGATGTATAGGGTTATCTTGAATGAAGTGGCATGACTGTACCTATACCTTCTCCTGGTCTTTCCAGGTTGTTTCATCTTACCGGGCAGCTAAGAGAACACTGTGTGGCTGGTGGGGGTGCTCTCTACTTATTTCATTTCCAGAACTGATACAATTTTTCTATTCCTTGACCTTGCAAATATCAGTCTCCCACTTCTTATGCATTTATAAAATGTGTCATCCAAGGCATTTTTATGTTAATTCAGTTGTTAATGGTGCTAGACAGGAAATATTTCCTTCTTCTTCACAGACAATTTGAAGCTTCCTCCAAGATAAAAAGTTACCAATTAGTTACACACACACACAAGCACACTACTATTCATGTTTATTTTATATAATACATGTGGGATATATATATATATATATATATATATATATATATATATTGCATATTTATACCTCTCTCCATTTTTTAATATTTAGTATTTCTGGAGTCAAGCTTACAATTAATAGACGGTCATTTAAGACACAATTGAGCTAATTATTATGATGGTCATTTCAGGGTTTTTGTCCCTGGCTAGAAGATATGTCTTTTATTCTTTATTAGTTGGATGCTTCACACTGAATTAAATTTGTCACCTAGATGACCATAATAATAAGTTAACCATTCATTCCAATCTTTTTATCAGCTAAAGAAACCAAGGAAACAGCACCGTTTGGTGACCTCATCAGCCACTTCTACAGGCTGAGATGCCTACAAGACAGAGCTGTAGGCAAAGGTAAAGATAGCCTATTGTGGGATTTTCTTGGTTACTAATCTAGGTGATGTTCTTTCATCCTGTGCACTTATATCTAAATGTATGAAGCTGCAGAAGAAAAATAAAATGAAATAAATATTTGGAGTTGGGTTTTATGTGTTAATCGGGGTCGTCTTTAAGCTAAAATCCCCAGGAAAGCAGCTCGATGTGTTTCCAGCTCCTATCCCTGCAGATCTTCACCATAATTATTTGTTGTCCTGCAGCTCAGCATGTTGGAATCAGGGCTGGCATGGTAGGAGCAAATAAAGCACGGTGCATTTGGCAGGGGCTGGGATGTGAATACACACACCACAGAAAGGCCAGCTGGGCCCTGCCACCTGCCACTCCTGGTGCTGTTGTTTGCTTGGGTCATCCCCCAATTGGGGGGGGTTGGTGATTGGATGTGGATGGAGAGAAAACGGAGCCTGGTAAGATGTTTTGACATCCTGGAGGGTTTGTGAATTCACCCGACTATTTTATTTCTTTTGTGACTTTATTCACTCTTGAATATTTTCCCTTTCTCAAACATTCGTTTTCAACCCACTGTAAATATTGTAATTATATGTACATTATTAATGTTGTTGTAAAACATCCAACAAAAGGCTAGGAGTAGGTCTGGCCCACTAGAACACAGGAACCATCAGTCTGACAAATGGAAAAGCAAAAAATACTGAGTGTGATTCCTCAAACACTGTCCTCTCTTCTGTAAAGCCTGCTCAATTTTTAATCATAGTAAAATTCATCCTGTGGACCTCTCCATTTTCTTTAGTTTACCTGGAAATACCTTTACCAGAGATAATTAAAATTAAAGGTTGGGTGGGATGCCTGGGTGGCTCGGTCAGGTAAGCATCTGACTTTGGCTCAGGTCATGATCCCAGGGTCCTGGGATCAGAGTCCCTCGTCTGTCTCCTCACTCACTAGGGAGCCTGCTTCCCTCTCTCCCTCTGCTGCTCTCCTTGCTTGTGCCCTCTCTTTATTTGACAAATAAATAAAATCTTAAAAACAAAACAAAAAAACCTAAAGCCTAGGAAATAAGTCTTAAATGCTAGCGACATGGACGTTTCAGTCTTACGTGACATGATTCATGTTAGCAGCCGACTGGAAAACCCAAGTACAAGAAAGCCAAAGGGAAGTTCAAATATGAGAACATGATGCAGAGCCCAAGGCCTTGTTAACAATGCCCCATCTTTGGTTTAGAGAATATGTACGATCAGAAACCAGACTTTTCTTTTTTGAGGCCCAGACACCAAAGCTCACTTTCACAAGCCTTTTTTCCTTCTTCTTTTTAGAATTTTATTTATTTAAGTAATCTCTATACAGGGGTTCAAATTCATGACTCCAAGATCAAGAGTCACATACTCTTCCAATTGAGCCAGCTGTGTGCCCCACAATGTTTTCTTTTTTATATAAAGTGTATTTTAATCAATGTAATAATATGCTCTTTCCACATAAGTTTAGAGAAATAATAATCAGAGAAAAATCACTGATATTATTGACTCCTAAATGTTAAAATAGAAATTTAGATGTATTTCCAATTGTTCCTTTTCATTAGTCACTGGCAAATTCTGGAGCTAAAGCTTTTTTTCTTCTTTTTCTAGGTAAAGTGGATGATTTTTAACATTTTCTGTTGTATTTATCATCATTATTTGTTCCTAGGAAAGCAAAACAAAACAAAACAAAACAAAACAAAACAAAAAACCCAGGAAAGTGTCCAGTTCTGAACACAGATGCAGTAACGGTCTGTATGTTGCAACCATTCATGGAATTTGTTTAAATGTATTAAGGAGAAAGCTTTAAGACCTCTATGACCAGGAACCTTGAAGTATGATTTTTAGAACATTCCTTCCCTGTGATGTTAAAGCCTATTACTTAAAAATAGGATTCCATGATCTAGAAAGTTGGCCATCTTGACTTCCTCACTGAGGAAGGAAGGATTTCCTTCCTCACTGTGACTGCTCCCATCCAGAAATGTGCTCACATACCCTATGACCACCCAGAAGGTCTTGGGCCACAATGTTCCCCACACACATGCAGCCAAATAATTCATATACCCCCTTCTCCTGGGAGCACATTGTAGTACTACCATTTCAGAGAACATGCTTTTGGGGGAAATAAATTTTTTTACGTATTTCTTTTTTTTTAATTATTTTTTAAATTATTTATTTATTTATTTATTTGAACAGAGAGGGAGAGAGAGAGACATCACAAGTAGGCAGAGAGGCAGGCAGAGGGAGAGGGAAAAGCAGGATCCCTGCTGAACAGAGAACCCAATGTGGGGCTGGATCCCAGGACCCTGAGATCATGACCTGAGCCAAAGGCAGAGGCTTTAACCCACTGAGCCACCCAGGTGCCCCTTTTTATGTATTTCTAAACCACACGCAAGCATATTTGCAAGGACAAAACTACTTTTTTTTTTTTAATTTTCACATTTTCACTTAGTCGTGATTGTCCTTATGCGCAAAACTGTTTCCACATGAGTATCTAGGTTAGAGCAATTGCATTCTGGCTCAGTCAGTCCTACCTCTGCACTCATGACCTCTAGGGTTGCAAGGCAGCGGAACCGCAAATCATGGGTGGATACTCAGATCTGAAATTCTGAGCATGGTGAAACTCTCAACTTAATTTGAAACCAACACTTTCAAAACTAAAGAAAACTCCCTTCTGGAAGTTTTCATTAAATTACTTGTCTTCGATTCTGAGTCTTCCTATATACCATATTTTTCATTTGACATTATTCTTAGGCTTTGAGCAGAGACAGGGAAGAAGGCAGATGTTACTTTAACTATAAGCGTGTGCAATTTTTTTAAACAAAGAGTTCCATTTCCAGAGACATTTCAGGAGTTGGCAATGAGATGGTTTGGAGTTTCAGGGAAGACTGAAGTAAGCCCCATGAAAGCATCGTGCGGCACAAGACCCAGAACTGGTACACATCAGTGTACGTTGCTACGGAAGCACATGATAGGGTACCGATTCTTGCCTAGAGTCAGTGCCTTACAGACATCATAGTCAATAACTTAGGAAACATGCTTCAGTGAAGATTAATCTGGGGTAACCTATAAGCAAAATGATTGTGTGGCTTATGAAAAAATATGAAAAGACTAAAAAACAAAATAAATAGCATGCATCTGTTGACTGTTTGCTGTAGCTGACGTGATCTCCTCGGGTCTGATACCAGCGCCTTGCACATTTAGTTAGGTAAACATGATTCGCAGAGGCCCAAAGACAGCTCCGGAACCAAACATTTGGCATTAAAAACCAAAGATCCTGTAATTACTAAAGTGACCCCCCCTCTGGTTTTATTTTTAAGTGCCAGCCTATTGTCTCTTAACAATTTCACTGTGTATTTCACAAACATTTAATCTTAACAGGTGGGGCTGTATCCACAGAGCACCTCCAGGCAATGCTGTTAAAAGCACAGTCTGCCTCCTTCATGTGGAGTGTTAAGCCGGCTCCCAGGAGCAGTGCCAGAGTTAGACATTCAGACGCTTGGCACTTATTGGGAAAAAAATTCTCAAGAGAAGGAAGTCAAGTAGGCTAAGGAAGGGAAGGAACCAGAGGTGTGATCTCTGGTCTCCTCTAAGACAAAGAATAGAGCAGGCTGAAGGGATAGAGAGCAATGCACTAGTTGGAAGAAATTTTAGGTTAAGAAGGTCTCCTTGAGAAGTTGATCTATAAGCAGGGACCAGATGGTGTGAATGTCTGGACAGAGAGTACTCCAGCAGAGGAGGCAGCATATGGAAAGGTCCTGAGGTGAGAGCCTGTTTGGTATGTTCAAGGACCAGTAGCAGTACTGAAAACTAGCAGTACTAGTTTTACCACTGAAAACTACTTTTCAGTAGCAGTACTGAAAAAGAAAAGTCGGAGATTCGGATAAGACAGGACAAGTGCACAAGGTGCATTTGGTGCAGATCTGCTTAAGTTGTGGCAGAAGAAGGATGGAAGGTAGAATTTCATCCTTCCATCTTGGAGATGTAGAGGGTGCCATCTCCATGAGCTAGTCTTGTCACTTACTAAAATAAGGTAAAGGACCAGATGTTCTCCCAAGCCCTAAAGTTCTGAGATTCTAAAATGATTGACCTGGTATGTCATGTCTTATTTCCTCACCTGTCTAACTGGGATGAATTGCCATTACACCTGAAGAACAATGAACAAGGTCTGTGAACTCTCTCGGAAGAGCCCAAAACATTGCAGAAGGATGGGGGGGGGGTGTTTTCAAGGGATCAATCCATTGAAGAAGCAAGATCTCAGAGCTTACTCTCCTGGGGGACTGTGCTAGCAGTGCAAGGCAAGTCATAAGCATCCTTTTTATTCCTGCCTTCAAATCTGAGCTGCTTGTGGTTATATAAATGTAGGTTCACATCCAATTGTTTGATTTTAAAGTTAACATGGTAGCAGAAAGTATGAGAAGGCAGAGCATTTGGGGCTACTTTGGGTAGAATGTGTGATTTAGTGAAAAGAATAGAAATAATTTATTATTGGTTTTTTGATGGTGTAAGAGCAGTGAAGCTGCTGGAGGAATGAATAATTGGACCCTCATGCAGAGTGCACTGGAGTAGGATTTAAGAGGAAAGAACAGGGACATCCAGATGGCTCAGTTGGTTGAGTGACTGGCTCTTGATTTTGGCTCAGGTCATGATCTCCTGGTAGTGGGATCAGGCCTTGCATCCGGCTCCAGGTTCAGCGGGGAATGGGCTTGTCCTTTCCATCCCCATTGCACTTGCTTTCTCCCCCGCCCCTCAAATAAATAAATAAATAAATAAATAAATAAATAAATAAATAAATACTTTTAAAAAAGAGGAAAGAAACATAAAACAGTTCTTAAAACCCTCGCCTTTTAATTCAAGATTATAGCGGAAGGTCAAGATTGGGATATTTCAGGTCCATGATTTTTTTATTGTTTTTGTAGCATGATCTTTTTTATTGTGATATAATTCATATGCTTTAAGGTTTATCTTTTTAAGGTGTAAATTCAGTGTTTTTATGTGTAATCCCAAAACATTTCCATCACTCTGAAATGAAACTTTTTGTCTACTAGTGATGTGTCCCCATTCTCCACCTCCATCCATAGAAACTGGTAATCTGATTATTCTGAACATTACATATAAATAGAATCATACATTATGGAGTTTGTGCCTGGCTCTTCTCTTATCATTTTTTCCAAAGTGCACACACCTGATTGCAAGTATCAGTACTTCATTACTTCCTATCGATGATATAGATTTTGTTTATCCCTTTATCAGGTGATGGTGTTATTCTATCTTTTGGCAATTAGGAATATTTTCCCACAAATATTTATGTTCAAGTATTTGTATGAACATTATTTTCAACTCTTTTCATGTGCATGTAGACGATTTGTTTATCTTCTTTGGAAAAATGTCTATTTAAATCCTTTGCTCATTTTTTTTTTTACATTGGGTTAACTGGCTTTTGTTATTGAGTTGCAAGAGTTCTGTAGATACAAGCTCCTTATCGGAGATATGATTTATAAATATTTTCTTCCATCCGTGGCTGTCTTTGCTTTCTTGAGGGTGTTGTTTCAAGTAATTTTTTTATTTTGATGAAGTGCATATATTTATGGATTTCTTTTTATTTTTTCTTTTTTGCTTGTTATTTAAGTGTTATATTTAAGAAAGAAATAACCAGTACAGGGTCAAAGTTTTATACCTATGTTTTCTTATAGCATTTTTATACATTTAATATTTGCCCTTGCTATGGTGACTGCTGTGAATTGTGTAAGACTGATGAGCCACAGACCTGTACCCCTGAAACAAATAATACATTATATGTTAATTAAAAAAATAAAATAAAAAAGATATTTGCCTTTGATCTATTTTGAACTAATTTTTTTGTATATAAAGTGAGGGAAGGGTCCAACTTCATTCTTTTTGCGTGTGACTGCTCGCCAAATAACCATTTGTTGAAATCCTTTTTTCTTTCCCTATTGAATAGCCTTGCATTGTTGTTGAAAATCAATTGACCATAGATATAAAGATTTTGGGGGGATTCTCAGTTCCATTCTGTGGATCTATGTGTTCATCCTTTTGCCGGTACCAGATGACCTTGAATACTATAGTTTTCTCTCTCTCTCTCTTTTTTTTTTTTGGTCACTTTTGAAATTGGGAAATAAAAACCTTTCAATTTTTCTTTTTCAAGATTGCTTTGGCCATTCTGAGTACTTTGCATTTTCATATAAAATTTTTCAGCTTGTCAGTTTTTGCAAAAACTGAAAGCTGAATTTTAATGGGGATTATTCTGTAATCTGTAAATGTAAATTCTGTAAATCAGTTGGGGAAAATTGCTAACTAAATAATATTGAGTCCCAATCCATGAACACAGTATGTCTTCCTATTTTTTCTTCAACATTGTTTTCCAGTTTGGGGTGTACAAGGCTTGCACTCCTTTGTTAAATTTACTTCCCTGTGTTCTATTCTTTTTGGTGCTATTATAAAAGGAATTATTTAGTTAATTTTATTTTTAGATTTTTAGATTTATTTTTAGATTTTTAGATTGTTCATTGAGGTGTATGACAATACGATTGATTTCTGTATATTGGTCTTTGAGCCTCCAAACTTGCTGAACTCATGTATTTGCTCCACTAGTATTTTTGTTAATTCCTTGTGATTTTTTCTTTCTTTTTTTTTTTTTTTTTAGATTTTATTTATTTATTTATTTGACAGAGAGAGAGAGAGAGATCACAAGTAGGGAGAGAGAGAGAGGGAGAAGCAGGCTCCCTGCTGAGCAGAGAGCCCTATGCAGGGCTCAATTCCAGGACCTTGAGATCATTACCCGAGCTGCTGAAGGCAGAGGCTTTAACCCACTGAGCCACCCAGGTGCCCTGGATTTTTTTTTCTATATACAAAGTGATGTCATCTTCAAATAGAAATGGTTATATTTCTTCCTTTCCATACTGGTTGCTTTTTAAGGTCTTTCTTTTGCCTAGTTTTCCTGGTCAAAACCTCCAGTACATTATTATTTAGGACTGGTGAAAGCAGTCACCCTTGTCTTGTTGTTGATCATATGAAAAAACCTTCTAGTCTTTCATTTTTTTTTTTTAAGATTTTGTTTATTTATTTGTCAGAGAAAGAGAGAGAAAGTGAGAGAGGAGAGGGAATACAGCAGGGGGAGTGGGAGAGGGAGAAGCAGGCTTCTTGCTGAACAGGGAGCCTGATGCAGGGCTCATTCCCAGGACCCTAGGACCATAACTTGAGAAGGCAGGTACTTAATGACTGAGCCACCCCAGAGCCCCTTAGTGTCTCATCTTAATACGGCATTAAGTGTTCGTTTTTGTAGATGCTCCTTATTATGTAGATGAATTTCCATTCTATTCCTAGTTTGTTCAATGTTTTATTAATCATAAAAAGGTGTTGGAATTTTTCAAAAATTTTTCTGCATCTATTGAAATATTGTTTTTGTCCCTTACTCAGTTACTAAGGTGTATTATATTGATAGAAGTATTTTCTGTTGAACCATCTTTGCATCCCTAGGATAAATGTCGATTGGTCATGATGTATATCGATTGGTCATGATGTATACTTCTTTTCACTTGTTACTGGATTTAGTTCACTATTTATTTATTTGTTTGTTTATTTATTTATTTATTTATTTATAGCATGCACTCACAAGTGGTGAGGAGCAGAGGGAAAGAGAAAATCTTAACACGGAGCTTGAGCCAACAACCCTGAGATCATGATCTGAGCACAAATCAAGAGGCAAATTCTTAACCATCTGAGCCACCCAGGTGTCCCTACTAGGGTTTTTTAAAAATATTTTTCATCTATATTCACAAGGCATTTTAACCAGTAGTATTCTTTTCTTATGGTATCTTTGTCTGGCTTTGGGAATCAGGATAATGATAATTTCTGGGGTGAGGTAGGTGGTATCCTTCTTCATGTATTTTTAGAAGAGTTTGTGAAGAATTGGTACTAAATCTTCTTTAAACATTTCGTAGAATTTACCAGCAAAGAAAACTTGTTCTGGGTTTTTCTTTGTGGGTAGTTCATTTGATTGCTATTTCAGTATTTCTCCTTTATATAAGTCTATCCAAATTTTCATTTCTCCTTGAGACATTTTTAGTGTTTGTATCTTGAAAAGAATTTGTCCATTTTATTTGTCATTTAATTTATTGGCATACAATTATTCTCATTGTATTCTCTTATAATCATTTTTAATTTCAGTGAGGTTTGTAGTAATCTCACTGTTTCATAATATTAATCGATCTCTTTTTTTTTTTTTTTCGATCTCTTTTTTTCATGACTAGTTTAACTAAAAATCAGTCAGTTTTGTTGATCTAAGAAAATAAGTTTTTGGTTTCATTATTTTTCTCTACTGACTTTTTCTTCATTTCACTTATTTCTTTTCTTTTTTTTTAGATTTTATTTATTTATTTGACAGAGAGAGAGAGATCACAAGCAGGCGGAGAGAAGGGGGGGAAGCAGGCTCCCTGAGCAGAGAGCCTGATGTGGGGCTCGATCTCAGGACCCTGAGATTATGACCTGAGCCGAAGGCAGAGGCTTTAACCCACTGAGCCACCCAGGTGCACCATTTCGTTTATTTCTGCTTTACATTTCTTTTGTTCTACTTGCTTTGAGTTTAATTTGTCAACTTCTTGTGTATTCTTAAGGTAGGTTATTGAGCTCAGTTTTTTCTTCCTTCTCAATGTAGATGTTTATAGCTATACATTTTCTTTAAGAACTGCTTAAGCATCATCCTATAAGTTATAGTATGTTTTGTTTTTGTTTCATTCATCCCAAGAAATTTTCCAGTTTCCCTTGTGATTATATTTTCTTAGCCCATTTGTTATTTAAAAGTGTGTTGTTTAAATGTAGTGATCCAAAGGCGCACATGCACTTGAATGTTTATAGCAGCAATGTCTACAATAGCCAAACTATGGAAAGAACCTAGATATCCATCAACAGATGAATGGATAAAGAAGATGTTATAATGGATAAAGAAGATGTTATACACACACACACACACACACACACACACACACACACACAATGGAATACTATGCAGCCATCAAGAGAAACAAATCTTGCCATTTGCAATGACGTGGATGGAACTAGAGGGTATTATGCTAAGCGAAATAAGTCAGTCAGAGAAAGACAATTATATGATCTCTCTGAGATGAAGAATTTGAGAGACAGGGCAGGGGGTCTTGGGGAGGTTGGTTAGAGAAATGAAACAAGATGGGATCATGAGGGAGACAAACCATAAGAGACTCCTAAACTGAGGAAACAAACTGAAGGTGGCTGGGGGTAGGGAGGTAGGGATAGTGTGGCTGGGTTATGGACATTGGGGAGGGTATGTGCTATGGTAAGTGCTGTGAATTGTGTAAGCCTGACGATTCACAAACATGTACCCTGGGGCAAATAATACATTGTATGTTAATTAAACAAAACTTTAAAAAAAAGTGTGTTGTTTAGTTTTCACATATTGTGAATTTCCCAAGTTTTCTTCTATTATTAATTTCTAAGTTCATTCTATTGTGGTCAGATAACATACTTTGTTCAGTCTCTTTAAATTATTGGGTCTTATTTTATGGCTCAATACATAGTCTATCATAGAAAATGTTTTATGTGCACTTAGGAAGAATGCGCATGCTACTGGTGTTGGATGGAATGTTCTAAATATGCCTATTAAATCTGGTTGGTTTACAGTGTTCCAAGTTTTCTATTTCCTTAATATTCTAATTGTGGATAGAATTATTGCTATATTATTGAATATAAGGTATTGATTTCTCAAACTATTACTTTTGAATTGTCTGTTCTTCAGTTCCATCCATTTTTGCTTTATTTATTTCGGGTCTCTGTTGTTAGGTAAGTATATGTTTATAATTGTCAGATATTCTATCATTATAAAATGTCCTTTGTATCTATTAATGATTTTTGTCCTGAAACCTATTCCACTTGATATTAATATAGTTATTTCAACTCTCTTTTGGTTATATCTTTTTCCATCTATTTACTTTTTTTTTTCATCTATTTACTTTTAAAAGTTTTTTTTGTTTGTTTGTTTGTTTGTTTGTTTTAAGTAATCTCTACATCCAAAGTGGGGCTTGAATTTGTAACTCCGGGATCAAGAGTCACATGCTCCACTTACTGAGCCAGCCAGGTGCCCCTCCATCCATTTACTTTTGATTTGTCTTTGTCTTTGAATATAAAGTTTGTTTCTTTTACAGAGCACATTATTAGATCATTTTTATTCAGTCCT
>CM053610.1:38786248-38806605 GCA_028646535.1 Procyon lotor
AAGATCTTGTTTAAATTAATAGTAACTTAGCTTCAATAGTATACAAAAACTGTCCCTTTACAGTTCCATTCTCCTCTCTCTCCTTTATGCTATTACTGTCATACAACTTGCATCTAAATACATTGTGCATATCCTTCAACACACATTTATAATTAGTGCTGACAGTAGTTGCCTTTTAAATTAGAGAGGAAAAGAAAGTGCTATAACAAAAAAATGTTTATATTGTCTTTTCCATTCACCCATGTAATTACTTTTTCTGGTGCTCTTTGTTTAGCCATTCAGATTTGTTTATTCATGTGGATTTGATGTATCCTTTTATATCAACCTTAAGGACTCACTTTAGTATTTCTTATAAGGCTAGAAACAAATTAGGTTTTTGTTTATCTAGGAATGTCTTCTTTTAGCCTTTATTTTTGAAAGGTGGTTTTGCTGGATATAGAATTCTTGGTTTACAGCTTTTTTCTCTTTCAACCCTTTGAGTGTTATCACACTACCTTCCAGTTTCCATAGTTTCTGATAAGAAATTTGTTGTTAATCTCGTGAATATCCCTGATTCACAATGTATAACTTCTTCCTTTCTGTTTGAAGAGTCTCTTTCTCTGGATTTTGACAGTTTATTTTTTTAAGATTTTATTTATTTATTCATGATAGAGAGAGAAGGAGGCAGAAGCAGAGGAAGAAGCAGGTTCCCCGCAAAGCAGGGACCCTGATGCAGGGCTCTATTCTAGGACTCTGGGATCATGACCTGATCCAAAGGCAGACACTTAACTGAGCCACCCAAGCACCCGAATTTTGACAGTTTAATTATGCTGTGTCTGGGTATAGAGCTCTGAGTTCAGATACTTGTGTTCATTTAGCTTCTTTGAAGTATATATCAATATTTTTCTTTAAATTTTGCAAGTTTTTGGCCACTACTTTTACAAATAGTACTTCTGAACCTTTCTTTATTTACCTTCTGGGATTCCCAATATGTGTATGTTGGTAGACCTGATCATGCTCATGTTTAAGTCTCTGAGGCTCTGTTCATTTTTCATTTCTTTCCTTTCTGTTCTTCTAACCAGATAATCTCAGTTGGCTTATTTTTAACTGTTATCGATTCTTTCCTCTGCCAGCTCAAAATTGCCAATACCCATTTAGTAAATTTTTCATTTGAATTATTTTACTTTTCTTTTTTCTTTTTTTTTTTAAGATTTTATTTATTTATTTGACAGAAAAAAAGAGAGAGAGAGTGCACACAAGCAGAGGGAGGGGCACACAAGCAGAGGGAGTAGCAGGCTCTCCACCAAGCAGGAAACCCTATTATGGGGCTTGATCCCAGGGCCAAAAGACCAAGGCCATGACATGACCCAGACCAAAGACAGATGCCTAACCGACTAAGTTACCCAGGTGCCCAATTATTTTATGTTTCATCTCCAGAGTTTGTACTTGGTTCTTTTATTTTCTCATTTCTTTATTAGTATTCTCTATTTAGTGAGACAACATTCTCATACTTTGTTTCAGTAAGAGGCATACTTATACAGAGTTTCTTATAGTTCTTTAAGCATCTTTAAAATACTTGATTTGAAAGGGTTTTTTTGTTATTGTTGTTGTTGGCTTTTGGTGTTTTTTGTTTTGTTTTGTTTTTGTTTGTTTGTTTGTTTTTGTTTATTTGTTTTGGTCTGAGAAGTCTAACCTTAAGTGCCTGGACCAATAAATTTCCCAGCCTTTGTGAGGGGCTCTGTGTATGCTTTCAGGCATATTTTCAGTGCTCAGAAAGGCAATTTACAGCTATGCCTTAACCTCCATTTTCAACTTATGCAGAGCCCCAAAGTAAACCAAATATGAGAAATTAGGCCCTTCTCAAGTTTTTCCTGAACATGTGCTCATCCTTAAGCATGCACATGCTTTGGATTCCCAGGTATATAGAGGAGTTTTCAGAACCCTTTCTGAGTACTCCATGATCCAGTTATTACTTCTCCGTTTTTTTGCCTCAACTTTTCTAATTGCCTCATTCAGCTGCAATTTTTAGATAAATTGTCACTGATTGTTTTTGACAAATGCCTCCAGGGAAAAAGTCTTTTTCATTGGTAGACTTCTGGGTCAGGATTGATAAAGATAAGCCTGTGAGTATGCTTTTCCAGAGAACTACCAGGGAGATCAAATAATTATGATTTTCACTGAATGGAGCTTTATAGGAGCTCCAACCCCATTCTGATTCCTCCATTGTCTACTGGATTTCTGGTTTTCACTGTGATTATGGGGTTGGAAATATGGGAATAGGAAAGGATCAGTTAAAATGCCTCAAAGCTCTCTGTTTTTACTGAGATCAGTACTAAATGCTCTTCATATTGTTCCAAGCATTTGATTACTTCCCATAGTTCTGAAAAAGTTTATTCTGGTAAGTTTTGCCAGTGCTCTTGTTGCTTTTATGGAGGAGAGGATTTTCAGCAGACCTTGCCCCGCTATTCCTGCTGACATCACCCTGTAACATGTTTTGTTAAAAACATATTTCCAGACAATTATCTTTTATCCAAAGGTTTTTCATTAGTGGGGAAGCCAATTGTAGAGGTAGGTAAAGCAGAGTCAAATAACCCATTTATGGAAGTCACTCAGGATCAACAAGGCTTAGGAAAGAAAAAACATATAGTTAGTATGCACAACCATCATACCAAAACACCAAGTCATTTGGGAAAAAAATGCACAAAATTTCTTCAAGTAACTTGAAATTTCTCATCTTGAAAGAAATGAGAAGAATAATAATACCTATCTTATAGAATAACCGTAACATTTTGAAAAATTAATAGACTACATGGGTAGGACTTTCTGGTAAATGTACTCAATAGATGTTAGTTTTCATTTTATAAGATGAAAAAATTAAATTAAAAAATCAATAGAAAATGAAATAATAAAAATGCTTCTTAATATTTGTCATGAGTGACTATGAGTTAATTTTTTAAGCTATGGGAGAAAATTATCTAATGGTCATGGGGAATATTTTAAAATTTGCTTCTCCAGATGGGCTGGTGGTCAGTGTACTGAATAAATGATTCTATCCAGCTTGAGATCCTGGTAGTGCTGGAGTTGCAGACTTGTCTCCATAAACATTACTTAAAGACTGCTGATATGCTTCTAATAGACAAATCAGAACATCATTCTGTCATCAGTAAAAAGTAGGGGCAATGAGAGAAAGGATATTCTAGGAAATCCTGGTAGGGAGTTTGGGGTGACAGGCAATGCAGCGGTGATAAGGAAAGAACACTAAGAGTAAGAAGATGGATTGGCTGCCATCCAATGGAAGGTTAAGGTTTTGGAGTGGGTCAAGTTGCCCAACAGCTGTTTCTGCCTTTCTCTTATCCATGCGGTCTGGAGTAGTTATATGACTTCCAACTACCTGTGAATCTTCTCAGGTATATTAGGGGGTGCTTATAATACAGTTAGTACCCTGAACTGATTTTTATCAGTTATCATGGTGGAATTAGGGGTTTTGTAGATGTTCTTTTTGCCCTAAAGTGATTGCCTTTTATGAATTTAAAGAAAATAATAAAAACCTCTATTGAAATATTTCTTATTATTATATTGAAATATTTCTATTTCTTATATTGAAATATTTCATTCTGAGAAGCCATGGATAATTTTTAAAACTAATTTAGCATTTAAGATGAAGGTATAATGATTTACCTAAATGAAAACATATTTGCTTACATAATAATATTCAAACAGGATCACTCGTACTCTAACTGCCTTTCACAAAACATTTAGGGGTATGTTCACAATGAGTTTCTTGCTTTATCTTGGCTCTAGGCTACTAAATAGCAAAATATTAATGCTCAGATGCTCACCTTCAAATTGTGTGGAATATGTTAAATAAAAAGTGAAGTGTGCCTTTCCTTCTCACCCTCCACTGTTTTAATTGTCAGAGGAAGCCCATCACCAGTTTCATAGCTGCTCAGCTTTTTTTTCTTCACCCATGCACTACAAAGTGTGTCTTTCATATCACACACACATAGACATACACACAGACACAGACTCACACACTTTTACCCATAAACCATATCCTATGCTTTCCTTCTTTTTTTTTAAAGATTTTATGTTTTGCTTCTTAAAAAATATAATCATATTATACATTAACACTAACCTCAGAAACCTCCAGTTTCTCTCCATTTTACTCAAAATAAAAGTTGGAGTCCTTATCTGGCCTCATCTCTGTTATGCTTGCTTAATTCATCTCTACACATCATGGACTCTGTGCTATTCCTCAAACACATTGGGCATGCTCCTGTCCCAGGGCCTTTCCTGGGTTGGTCTGCTGCTTTTTATTTTTTTTAAAGATTCCATTCATTTATTGACAGAGAGAGAGAGAGATCACAAGTAGGCAGAGAGGCAGGCAGAGAGAGAGGGGGAAGCAGGCTCCCCGCTGAGCAGAGAGCCCGATGTGGGTCTTGATTCCAGGACCCTGAGATCATGACCTGAGCCGAAGGTAGAGGTCCTTTGATCATTAGATCATGACCCACTGAGCCACCCAGGCATGCCAGACTGCTACTTTCTAACGTGTGACACCGGAGAGCCAACATGCTGATGTTTAGAAGCAAGTACATGGATAGTATTTCTGGATTAAAATTCTTCAGTTTTAGTTCAGATCTTTTGGGAGTTTCAGAGACCCACAATCTCCCCTTTTCCAGAGACAGTACTGTCATTTTTATTTTTTTTGTCATTTTTAAAAATAAGGTCTAATATTGGCATAGACAAGAGAATTTAAGTTGCTACAGAGCCAATAGTTCCCATATTTATCCATAATGATTTGATCTCCTCACATGGTGACCAGACATAATTTCAAGTCTGATTTGAAAATTTCACCTACTTCAAAGATTATAAAATAGTTGAAAGATTGCTGCTGAATAAATCATTCACTTCACATAGACCATTTGGCCCATGAAAAGCTGTTTAACAAATACATTTAAGGCAGTAGTTTTCAATGTGGTATCAGGGAGTAAGAATACAAGATATTCAATTGAAAAAAAATTTCACAGTCAGTTAGGTTTTTGAAGCACTGAGTCCTTAATGTCCACCTTGGGGGTTCTCAATAAACTTTAGTGTATCTATCTCAAAAGATTTGTACAGAAAAACTAGAAAAAGTAGTGTAGAGAACCAGTGTAGTCTAGAGAACCAGAAATAAGGCTTCATGTACAAGTAATTATTCGTGGAGGTGATGCCAGGAAGCACAGGGAGGGAGTCAGGTAAGGGAGAGCTGATAGAGTATATGCTATTGAGTTGGTTTCTATTAAGAAGCCCAGGCTGGTTGGAGACCATTTCTGTAGTGGGTGAGGAAGGTGTGCTGGCTATCGTCCCCTCCAATCCATCTTTGACTGTGGGATGTTCTTGTGGCTCTTCTGGCCTGCCCTATGCAAGCTGAGAGAAAGTACCTAGGCACCCTGCAGCAGTGTGTTGCAAGCATGCACTGGACAGATGGGTGCTATGGAGTTAAAAGTGGGTACCATCATCTCTGTTACACTTATTGACCGTACAATGTCCTTTCCCTCTCCATCCCTTATGGATTTTCCCCCTCCTTTTGTTTTTTTAAAGATTTTTATTTTTATTTATTTGACAGAGAGAGAGAGAGAGAGATCACAAGTGGGCAGAGAGGCAAGCAGAGAGAGGGGGAAGCAGGCTCCCTGCTGAGCAGAGAGCCCGATGCGGGGCTTGATCCCAGGACCCTGAGATCATGACCTGAGCCGAAGGCAGAGGCTTTAACCCACTGAGCCACCCAGGCACCCCTCCCACTCCTTTTTTATAACAACTGTTAACATCATGTTGAACCAAAGTTTTGTAGAATACACAGAAATTTTAGTTTTAGATTATAGTTTTCTCCTCCTTTCCCTCTTCAGGTTTACATCATAACCAGGAAATGAAGAGTTCATAAGATTTGCTTTTTTAAAATAATGTCTGATGGGAGAGAATAAACTTTGAAATTCTGTCACCAGGCTCACACAGCCCAGAATCTTAGTTGAAATGTTTCCCTCAGAGAACATATCATGCTATTTCCTGTTCCCTTTCCTGTGACTACGTAACAAACCATTCCAAAACTTAGTAGCTCAAAATGATGATATAGATTAAATTCAGAGTCTGTGGATCAGGGACTTGGAAAGGGCATGGTAGAGATGACTCATCTTTGCTCCATGATGTTGAGGCTTCATATGGAACATCGAAGTCGTCTCACTCATGTTTCTGGTATTTGGACACATCCATGCCATAGTGAGGGCCTCCTCAGTGTGTCTATCTCCCAGAGACCTTCCAGCATGGCAGCCTCAAGGTGGGCAAATTTCTTACTTGGAGTCTCAGGGCTTCCAGAGCTCAGGTCCTGAAAGAAAGTCAGGTGGAATTGTATCACCCTTTTTGACCTTCCCTCAGAAGCCGTGCAACCCCTCTTCCACCATACTTTGCCTGTTAAGATAGTTACACGGGTGTGTCCAGCTTTAGAGGGAGGGAACATGGAGTTTACCTCTCACGGAGAAGTGGCAGCATTGCATTGGAAGAGCAGCATATGGAGTGAGAAGTGCAAGAATGCAGCCATCTCTAGAAAATACAACCCACCATACTACCTAGGAATCTCAGCAGTTAGAGAGACGGACCTCTCCGGCACTGAGAGAAACTGCTATCCTCTCTGTGTCCCTTTGCCACATTGGATTCAATGAAACGCAAAGGGAACACATTCTGCCTCTTTGCTCCTTGAGGCCTAGAGTTGTCCCATTCCTTGCCTTATCTCCAACTGTATCCAGCACGTACTAAGTAATGTGTTTTGAACGAAAGAGTACATTGCCTCTCATTTTATTTTGACACTGCTCATTAGGAGAAGGAGGAAGAAGCAACACTAATGTCTGGCTCCTTGGGACTCAGTGGGAGAGCTGGTGCCAACAGTTTTCCCTTGGTGTCTGTCATTCTCCATGATATCCCATGGAGCAAGTGCCATCAGTACTCCCATTTTATGGATGGGCGTGCTTACAGCCAAAGAGCCTGCAAGCTATGGACAAAAGCACACAGGTAGTACAAGGGATGGGAAGGCAATTCTTCCTCCAGGTGGGTCCATACTTCCCCATCCTTTGGAAGGATGAAGAAGCAGAGCACAATGGAGGTTTATTTCAAATCCTTGCCCTCTGGCGTCCTCCAGATGCATGGTACAGAGGTATCAGAGAGAGTAATTGACTTCCTTCCACTCCCTACTGGGTAGAAAACTCCTGCCCTATGAAGCCAATTCTTGCCTTTACTCCACATGTCATATATTGGAGTCTTAACCAACCATTCAGTTTAGGAACTTGGCTTCATTTTCGAGTTTTGCTCAGACAGCAAATTCATTTCCCTGGAGCTGAACCAACTTGCCTGCCAAGGTATTTTAGGGCCCCAGGTACCCAGGAAAAGGAAGTCCACCCCTTCACTGTGTGAATCATGGCCTGTAAACAGCTGTTGGACATCTGATTGTCCCTCACGGTTTGTGTCCCAGCCTGAAGACTTCATCTTTTCAACCGGTATTATTATTATTATTTGTTAAGACGGAAAGCCTTTTATGAGATTTAAGAAGTTTATATCTTTAAGTTAAGCAAGATCAAGCACCAAGAGTCCCATTTAATGTTTTCAAGAGAATCCTTAGATGAGGCTCATAAATTCTGGAACAAGGCAGCCACAGATTCTGGCAGAACTGATCTACTCGAAACTCCCTACGAAACCTTCTCCCTGGTGAGCTTTGGAAAATATTTGCTGCCCACAGCCTGGGGTGACGGCAAACATTCCTGCACAGGCCTGGTGTCGGGGCGCCATGGTGTGGCACAGCTGTGACCACGCCGGTTGGTCTCCGACTTGTGGCCTGTCACAGGGTGTTTACCTGAGAATGAATCTGAGAGCCACAGGGCCGGACTTGTGTCTCGCGGGCAGAGGAAAATGTGCACAGCTATTTTAAAGCAGAGGGCCGTACATCTTGTCCATGGCCTGCTGCTCACAAGGACAAACAGGGTTCACCTAACGAGGGCACATTCTCCAAACAAACCCCGTTACACTTCAAGAGTTGCTTTCAGACTGAAAAGAAAGGGAAACAAAAGGGTCTCACATGTGCCTATGGTAAAGAGAGCACACAATTACACAGGCAGAGGCCAGCCGCCTGCACATTCCTGTCACTGAGGGGACAGCCTCAGGAGAGAATCTGGTGGGGATACACAAGTACACACTCCCATACATGTGCACACACTCCCATACAGACACACACACAACTACATAGATATGTTCATGCTCACATTCACACATCCACACAAATATATACACAAAGTCACATACACTCATATACCTACACTGTCACACACACACACAAATCTAAACACATGTACATAGTAGACAGTCATAGAAATATACACACTCTCACACATGCATACTCACACGCACATGCGCAGACAACTCACCAACACCGGCACACTCACAACGCACCTGCACACCCACATAAACCTCTATACACGCATCTCCTCACTCATGATATACACTCCTGCACCACATTCTTGCAAATGCACTTACTCTCATCATGTACACACTCGCAGACACATGCATCCAGCCCACACACTACACATGTACAACTCCCACTCAAATACACAGGTGCAGTGTCTCTGGTTCTTCTGAACATTTTTGCATAGTGTGAAGACCTTTTGCCATCTCCAGTTTGGTGGGCACCTTTGCCCCAGGAGCCCTGCTTGGGCTCAGGTGCCCTTGTGTGTCTGCTGATGCTGATTGGAGTTTGCGTCGAAAGATTTCTTTCTTTCTTTTTTAAAATTTTGTTTATTTATTTGACACACAGAGAGAGCACGAGCAGGGGGAGCAGCAAGCAGAGGGAGAGGGAGAAGTAGGCTGGAGCCTGATGTGGGGCTCAATCCGAGGATCTTGGGATCATAACATGAGCTGAAGACAGATGCTTAACAGATTGAGCCATCCAGGTGCTCCTCATAAGAGATTTCTACTTTCTCCCTCCTGTGTCCTCCGCATGAAGGACAATAACTTCTGTGGTATTTTTGAGGCCAACTGGGTGCTGCGGGTAGATTCTCCTAGGTCGGTTGAAATCTCATGGACAGGTTCACAGACTCGCAGAAGTTAATAAGCAATTTGCATTTTCCTGTTTGATTACCTGTATTTTGTCAGCTGAAGTTTATCTTATGCAAACCGGTCATCTCTGGGTCCTTGCCCCCTTCCCAGGTGTTTTCTTGCGAAGCCCACAATGATGTGGTATGAAATAACTTATTGAATGAGTTCTCAGCTCTTCTATAACCGTGAGTTGTCCTGGAAAATATAAGTCTAATAAATATGGCACAAGTCTGACCCCAGACAATGCTGGTCCACTATATGGATCTTGGTACAGTTGGTGAGTCGGGTGACTTTTCCTCTATTATATGGGAAATGAATGTATTTGTGGACATTTAAATTATTGTTACTCCACAGAATATTACAGTAATTTTATTAAAATAAAAAAGCATTAACACCTCTTTTCCAACCAGTCAAATAATTTTAATGTTCTCATCATCCTTTTCAGTGCTTATTCTTATGGTCATATAATAAGGTACTTGGAATTTTATAAACAACCCACATTAAAGTTCTCTGAATCTGGGTCCTAAAACTCATTCTCTAGAATAATTAGACATCTTTGTATGTAAATAAGAGTGTCATCAGAGAAGGCAGTAAAACTGAAAAAAATTTGGAAAGGAGGACTACGCAAAAATGAGTCATACACCCAAAGGTGTGTATGTGTGCGTGTGTGTGTGATAAAATATAAGGAATATAAATTTATCATCTTATTCATTTTTAAATGTACAGTTCAGCGGCATTAAATATATCCACATTCTTGTACAACCATTCATTTCTAGAACTTTTCATATTGCAAAACTAAAACTCTGTGCCCATTAAACAATAATTCCCTGTTTGTCCCTTCCCCCAGCTTCTGGCAACCATGATTCCACCGTTCTAGATACCTTTATAAGTGGAATCATGCAATATTTGTTCTTTTGTGACTGGCTTATTACACTTTCCATAATGTCTTCAAGGTTCATCGTGCTGTAGCATGTGTCAGAATTTCCTTCCCTTTTAATATTGAGTAATATTCCAACGTACATATATACCGTATTTTGCTTACCCATTCATCTGTGGATGGACACGTGTGCTGCTGTCACTTTTTGGCTGTTGTGAAGGAGCCTTGGGAACACTGGTGTTTTTAGAATCTTTTTTAAATTAAAATGACTCAATATCTGCAGATTTCTTGTTGAGTCTTTCCTCACTTCAGAGTTGTAGTATCCTTATCTCTAAAGTGACTTCACCAAGGCCACACAGTTAGTAAGGGGAGGTTGTAATCCAGAACTCTGATATTAAGTTCTGTCTAAGCCTCAGGAAGGGCAATTCAAAGCAGTCTACAGCAGGACCCAGAGGCCCATGCAAGCTTATTCTTAGCTCTGAGTCCTTGCTTAGCTGGGAAACCTTGGGACTCAGTGGGTTTTCTAAGTAGATTCCTAGAAAGAGGCAGATTCCATAAATTTATTCTCAGTGGACCAATAGGTATTGGTGTGAGTTGGGTGAATGTGGAATTTCTCCAACTGGAAATTCTCCAAGGAATTCCTCAGCAGACAGACAGACACACAACAGGCACAGACACACCTGCCTCAATAACTGGGAGACCATTTTCTCCTCATAAAGGCAACAAGGAGGCCATAAAGACCATGGAAGAGCACTAGAATTAGACAATGTGTCGCTTCTGATAAAACTTAAGAGCTGATGACTGTATTGCCATGGGGTCCTATCAAATAAATGAAATGTTTAAGTAAGTCAAGATCCTATCATAACTGAGAATAGTTATTTCCTTTTTTGTCATGTTGATGGCTCTGACCTTATATATGGATATCGTATTTGGAAGAAATAGTGTTTATTTCTAAAAGCATGAAATTAGGGGAAAAAAAGAAAAAAAGAAAAATAAATAAAGCATGAAATTAGGGAACGAATGCATTTAGAAAATGTGAACATGCACGCAAACATTAATACTTGCTTTATTCTCATCTCCCAAAAGGCAACGTAAAGGAAATAAGTTAATCTTTGGAGAAATGCAGAGGGCAAAACTTGCATACCCTCCTCCAATCTCCCTATTTAACTCCCGTTCCTTTCTCTAAGAACTTAGGAGGAAGGCAAAAGAAGGAGGGAAATTTACATTCCTTTAGGAATTGAAAGACAGCATGTCAGGTCACCAAAGCTGAAGCAATGGGGGCTGTTTCTCCTGCCTTGGGCATCCATCCTCCTCTGCCACAGAGTCAGAGGGGAGAGAGAACCATGTAGGTGGAGTCCAAGAAGGATGCCTTTGATCCCTGCCCTACTAAATCTTGCCATTAGGGGTTATGATCACGATGCCTGACTTCCTCTCAGCAATTCTGATATAACTGATTTCGGGTGAGGGGTAAGCTGGACACATACATTTTAAAGCTCCCCACTGTGATTTTAATGTGCAGCCATTAAGACCCATTAACTAGCAAAAGGAACCCCAGACTGCCCACTGGAGAAGGGCTCTAATCCCTGCGAGATGGGGAAAGGAGGGGTCCTTGCCACATTTATTAAGTTCAGCACTCCCTCAACTCACAAAGGAACCAGGACTCACAGCCAAATAGATTTTTGTCCCCAGTGGACAAGATCTCGTGAAAGAAAATGAGGCTATTTCCTGTGGAAGCAAACCTATGTACACTGGTGACCACATAATCTTAAATTCTTTTTCTTTTTTTTTGAAATGAGTAACAGTAAAGATCATGAAATTGTCACTTAGCATGAATGCATTAGCCTCCACTCCCAGGATGAGGAATACCTCATCCTCCTTGGTTGTTCTGGAGCCTATTTGAAGAATCAGCACCCTGAGTTCATCTGGTATAAGTTTGCAGTTCTGTTCTCCCCTGGCTGTCCTCTCCACGTGACTACCTACAAGACTGGGTGCCAGCTCTGGAGTTCATGCCCATCTACTGGGATGGGAAATGAATGAGCTCTGAGGGCTACCTATAAAAATCTTTTTTTTTTTTTTTTCCCTCTGCCTCATTCTGAAGAGTCCCATTTCATACGGGGATCCAGACAGCAGGTGACAATTAGAAAATCAGTGAAAACCAACTCACACAAGGAAAGACTGAAAGACATTTAAACTCAACCATTCTATTTTTGTTTAAGATTTTATTTATTTATTTGACAGAGAGAGAGAGAGAGAGGGAGAGATCACAAGTAGGCAAAAAATAGAGAGATGGGGAAGCAGGCTCCCTGATGAGCAGAAGGCCCAGGACCCTGAGATCATGACCTGAGCTGAAGGCAGAGGCTTTAACCCACTGAGCCACCCAGGTGCCCCCAAACTCAACCATTCTTGGCTGAGTTTTCTCAGCACTCATTGGCTTAGAGCCCTGTCTGAAAGTGGTAGCAAAGTCTAGAAGGGATTCATTGAGATAAGAGGATATACTGCAAAGGAGAATAGGGCAACATCTTCCAGAACTTTCAAGCTAGCTTTTTGGAAAGCCCCTCAAGGACTAATTAGAGCAAGCACTACAAAACAACAATGGTGACAGAGATAGAGGATTATGTCTTGCTAATATCTACCATTGCCAGGGACTGTGCTTTTTTCTCATTATCTCATTTAAGATTTCAAGGAAGATAGCAAGACAACAATGTTGTCTGCACTTTACACGTGAGGAGGTTCAGAGAGGTTAACTCATTTGCTCAACATCACACAGCCACTACATGCCAGCTGTGGATTCCAATCCAAGTCTATGTGATTTGAAGCTATGTGACTGGCAACTACTGTCAGTGGTCATTTCTTCATTAAGGTATTTCTTATTACACAGCAGCCCTGAAACATTCTACCCACTCTGACCACCTGTCCTTGTCACATTCATTTTGCACAGCGGTGTTAGATGCATTGTCTGCAAATACATATTTACTAGTAGAGTCTGTCATTCAATACCCTTCTTTCTGTCTAATGGATAAGGTCCTGGGTGTATAACCCACAGCCCTCTGCAGTAACTCCCCAGTAGAAACGGGTCCAAATAAGTATACACTCCTGACCTTGGGCCTTTGTTTTCCTCAGTCCCTTCTGAAATCCTTGCTCCTTGTTACTTATTGGGCTCCTGCCTGTCCTGCAGGGGGACTATATGAGATAATTACAATCTTGGACTCTGGAATCAGCCAGACCCTGGGTCATTCATTAGCTCTGCAATGGGAGAAATGTCACAGCTGTAAAATGGGGCTAAGGGGTCAGGAATGTGACATAGTAAATGTAAAGGACCAGAAGATGGCTGATGTTCAATAAACCAGTGGTATTTAAATTGTGAGTCACATCTGATTAGTGGGTTGCGGACAGAATTTTTTTTTTTTTATGTTGACATGGATTTTATCCTTCAAAGCCCAGAGCAAGCTCTCTCACGCTTGTCTCCATTTAAGGGTTCTCCCTTTGCCACCCTCCTCTCGCCTCTGCTCTGAAATTCCTGGAAACTTCTATCAGGGACCTCGCATTATAGCTTTCCCTTCTCCTTCAGGTGCTGCAGCTGTGGAGCAAATGAGCTGTAAATTATGGAAAACAATTTTCCTAACAGGTTTCATAATTTTTCAGACATTGTGCTAGGTACACAGCGGGTCATGTAAGAACATTCCGGTCCCTGATTCATCTGTTGGAATTGAAAGAAACTCTGGAGGATGACTCTTGGCAATGCTGTGCTGATTGAGTGAGAGAATGCTGAGATGCTTGGTGCCCGTACAACAGCCTGCAGAGCCTTTTACACCAACAGTGAATGAGGACTCACCAAATGACACATGTTGGTGTGAAGGCAGGACTGTTCTCTTTGTCGCATTTTATACCCAAGATATACAAGTGATACAGTCCACCAAAGTAGTAATTTCCCAGCCTGGGGGTGGGGGTAGAAAGATCCCTGGGGAGAAGGAGAATTATTCCCAGGAGCCTGGAAATCGCACAGACCATGGCCTTTGGGCTGAGTAAACACTGTGCTTCCTACCCAAGGTACATTCCACTGACTTTAGGATACCATGGGTTGTAAAGCTCACCAGTATTTTATGTACTGCTAGAAAATAAACACTGACATTAAATTATTAGCATAATGGCTAAAATGTTGTCAAATGTCAAAAACATGCCAATATTATAGATAATACGGTATAAAGGAAAAAGCATGTTTTAAGATTGATGAAATATTGTATGCACTGTTTTTTCAAGTTAAAATAGACATCATGTTAAGGCAGATTAGTAAAGTTCAAATTTGTTTTAAAATGTTGCAGAATTCATGATAACATTTTCCTTTTTTCGATGGTTGCTAAAAATACAACTATCTGGTGTTTTGACCTTTCAAAAGGCCTTCATTCTCAATAATGTTGAAACTAGTAGTTTTTCTCTCGCTTTGCCTCCTTTCAGGGGTTCCTGTGAAAAATCATTAACTCCTGGGGAGCAGATGGAAGTTCTGAAAGAGGTCGCAGAGGAGCTGCTAATTATAGATAATTAGCGAAGGATCTGATCTGTTAGGAAGTGTGTGGCTCTTACTTGTTGGGCTCCAAAAAGGGATACGGTTTCCACAAAAATCACAGAATACAACAAAATGTACTTAGAAAGTTACATTTAGGGAAGTGAAGTACCTATGGCATAAGTTTGAAAATATTAAACTTTTCCCTTCAACATACAGCTCTGACAGGTTTCTTTCAAAGCACATTCATTATCATATTTAAATCTGACCAAACCAAGTCTGACCAGAAAATCCATCTGAGATACTTCTGCTTCTGTGACTATTCATGTGCGTGATGGACATTCAGAAAGTGCTTTGCGAAAACAGGCCACCCAGAAGTCTTTGGAGTCAGGCGGATGCTTTTGGGAAGCCACCCAACACTCTTAACAAGCATGACTTGTATTTTTACAGCCTACTTCTGGAGGTCTGAAGATTGGGTTTGAAATATTGATGTATCTGATAAACAGTGAAAGGTCAGAGCATTTACTAGTTGTAAGGTGACATGCCAGCCAAGACACAAACACGTGAAGAAAGTCAGTGTCGGATGATTTGAGAGGATTTTATAGAAGTCTTGGCATCATAGATTTAGTGGCGTTTAAGATTCTGGCTCAGACTGTATTCTGGTTCTTTAAATAAGATGGTGGGCATCTCCTCTTTGTATTCCACCTGTACATTTCTGCCATGGCCCGGCAGAGGTACCCTTCTTCCTTGGTCAGACAGCCTCCCTGGTGTGACTTTTCCTATAAGCTCGGGGTCACAGAACCTATAGGATCAGCTCTGTGGTTCTTGTTACCAGATCTGTCCCCTTGTGTTTGCTCTGGACCAAAACAGAAAAAAAAAAAAAAAACAAAAACAAGAAGCAAGACATCAGGAGAGGGGGCTGCTTACAATTTGTTGAGTACATTTGGACAGGTCTCTCTGGATCTCATCTGAAAAAGGGCTTCAAAAGGCCAGAGAAGAAAATACTTCTCTGATTTTTAGTCCTAATCATCTATATCCATGGACTATTTCTCTGAAGGATTTAATGGGCTCTATAGACAAACATATCCTAACGCCCGAAATAACTAAAAGTAAAAATCGGTCTCTTTACATTTAGTGATCTCAGATTTTTCCTAAATTTGCCAGAAAGATGATTTTCCCTGGTGTATTTTGGAACTTGCCAGAAAGATATGTGGCAAGTTGAACTGAAAATCTTGAAGGCAAAGCATTATTGAAGACACAAATATGCTTCAGGATCCTTTGGCTAGAAGTCATCAGGCCCAGCAAAGCTAATGGTTTGCCCTGCAAGGCACTCTAAGCACTGTTCCTCAACAGTCAGGGAAAGCGAACTCACTTAAAACCAAGAGCAATCTAAATCTGAACATCCATTGACCAGAGTTTGTTAAATGCCTGCTACAAATATGGCTTGTGCTAGGCACCCAATCCTGAGGACTAGTCCCAGCTCCTCTGATGGAGTCAGAACCAGCACACTTGACAATCAGTCAAGGGGTCCCAGGGTTGCCTCGGATGAAGGAGTGAGAAAGACTCTCATCCCAGGAGCTGTAACCAAAGAATCAACAAGAGGTTACTCCTACAGTATGATAATTTTTGTACTTTTTCCTTGTATTGGAGAATCTGAATTTTAGCTCAATAATTTCTTGGTTCACTAAATGATTACTGGGCTCTGGAATGTATAGTATAAGCCGGTGTTAACTATGTGTTTTTTTTTTTTAATGTATCTTAAAGAACATAAAATAAAAAACTTAAATATTGTAATAAGACAGATAACCTATGTGTTTTTTTTTAATGTATCTTAAAGAACATAAAATAAAAAACTTAAATATTGTAATATGACAGATAACCTATGTGTTTTTTTTAATATATCTTAAAGAACATAAAATAAAAAACTTAAATATTGTAGTAAGCCGGTGTTAAAAGCAAAATGAATGTTGCCCCCCCATTGCAGCTATGGGAATGTCCAAGGTGTCAACTGAGAAGAATGTGTCACAACACAGATGTCTGCACATTTGGACTACAGGATCCATTTTGAGGTGTGACCAATAACAGCTTGCACATGGTGGGTCTCAGATTGAGATCTGAGGTACCCTTGGACCCACACAGGATCACTTTATGATCTCTTTCCCTGAGCAGTTAATTCACGGGGAGCGTGAGGAGAGTGTTGTGCCCTCAGCTCTATGTGGGGTTGCCTGCCCAGGTCCTGCCTGTCTCCTCTTTGCGTGGTGATGTTGCACTCCCTGTGAAACACCCCCATTTACCGGGGGCAGCACCCTCCCCTCCTGTCTGGTTACAGTCACTTTCCCATGTTAACACAGAAGATGTAATCGGCCTTGGTGTCTGTGATTTTGTTTTGCTTTACAAAGTCTGGGTGAGTGTCCTTGCTTCTTCTCTGTTTTTAGCCATTTCTAGACTGATGTTGAAAGGTCAAATCCTCTTCCCCGTCTCCTCTGACTACAGAGGAATTGAGCCCTGTGCAAAGGACCTGCAGTGAGAGACAGACACAGCACACATTCCTGCTGAGCTCCTACATGCAGCACTTGGGGCTCCTTGGAAAAGAGGGACATTGTTTCCCATGGAAACAGTCACTGGCTTATGAACCACCTCTGGCTTTGGTGCTCAGTGCAGATCTCTAATTTGCAGTGTTTACGAGGTTCCAGCATGACACATCAGCGGACCCCTGGCCACCAGCAGCTCCTGGCTCTGTGGCCAGACCTGGTTGGGTTGGCGTTAGCCTGCCTTCTCAGGGCAGGACAGGCAGGACAGGCAACTCCTCAGCGGAGCCCAGAGGCTCCAGAGTCCCTACATTATCACCTCATCAGCTCCCTGGGGTCTCAGACAAACACAGCCTTCCTAGTGAAGGAAATAATGCTCTCCTTGTGATGCAAAGTCCCCCGTGGGGCTGTGAGGAGCTTCCTGGCCTCACTTTGAGCACAGCTGTCTGCAATTCCTCCTGCAAAGCAGTGGCAACCTGGCGGGCCTGGCTGGGCTCAGGTGGGCAAACAGTCATTTTGAAGGGAGACACACATGGCCAGAGATGTGGATTCACCCCCTCAGGAAGTGTCCAGGTTCCATGCTGCTCTGTGTGGCATAGAGATGCAGATTTCCTCTCAGCTTCCCGATTTCAAAGCCAGAACTGGTTGGAGACTTTTCAGAGCTTCACACCTGGGAACAGCCCCTTCCAGAAGGAAAGGTTTTCATAGACTCTTCAGGGAGGTTGGCTGAACTCTGGCTCTGAGTCTCTTCAAAGAGAGTATCACTTCGGGGGCAAGGGGGAGAACGGGAGGGTCTGATACTTTTATGACCCCATTCCAGCAGTGATTCTTTCTGACATTCAAGATATACTTCCTGATTTCCTCAGTGACCAATTTGTGTTCGAAGAGTCTGGCCTCTGCTCCGTGCTCCTTTACTACATATACTTCTTAAAAACAAAACAAAACAAAACAAAAACTCTTACATCAAGCCACTACAATTCGCAAGATCCTGCTGTAGGCCCCTGTTATGTGAGAACCAAATTGAAACTGATTTCCTCCACAACACCTATTTGGCCTGCAGGTCTACCCCAAACAGCTCTTCTTCAAGGGTCTCCCCACTGTCTGGCCCCAGTTGACATCCGTGTCTTCCCACTCTGCAGACAATTGTATATCACACAGAGAAGAACCAGGTTGGGTTCACCTACTGCTGGCTCCAGACATCTAACTTAGTGCTACACATAGTAGGCCGTTCATATTTGAATCCTCCTCTGCCTGTTACACATTTTTTAAAGACTCTCAACAGGACTTTTTCTGCTGCCAGGCTCACACAAATCCTGTGTCCTGGTCCTCCTAGTCAATACTTAATGCCCCCGACCCTAACTCCTGATTTTCACTTCAAAAGAGCCATATCAGCCATGTTCTTGGAAACTCAAGCTGTCTCCTCTTCCAAACTTTTCTATTAACTATAGAGTATATCTTTTTTCCATTTTCATATATCTTTTTCTTGGTTATTATATTGTACAAATTAGTCCAGGTATCTATTTTTCAATGGTTTGTATCAAACAATTTTCTACTCTTATATCTTGGTAATGAATATTAGAAAAATGTATAAACATGCATGCATATATGACACCAGACACCATACAAGAAATAGATGCTGTGTTATCTCCAATTTTTTAGTGAATATGCCAAGTCTGTTCAATTGAAATATAACCTCCCAGTGGGGAGAAATGGTCATTCATTTTTCTTTTATGACTGTTAGCTCTTAAACCTGTTTCAGAAATATGATGTATCATAAACTAATGTTTTTGAATATGTTTGTGCATTGGTTTTATATGGGAAGGGACTTCGGCATGCCATCAAATTTCCTACCATATTGACCAAATGTCCTTGATTCCCTGGGTGTGACACAATCTGCCCATGTGATGCTATTAATATGCTATTACTCCAGAGGAGATATCATTCATTGGTGGCAAACTACATTTCCCAGACCCCCTTGCACTTAGATGTGATCATGTAACTTGAGCTCTACCAGTAAAAATGCCAGCAGAGTGGATGAACACCACTTTCTAGGCCTGCTACCTATAGCTTCCTCATCTCCTTTCCTCTGTTGGTTGGATGTCCACACTCAGGGTGACCTTGGAAGTTACATGTTGAAGAAGACTGAGCCACTGTGTGGAGCAGATAACTTTCTGTACTCAACTCGATATTTCCTCCATCACTTATAAGGATGGCTTGGTTTGGACTTCATGTGATTGACGATGACCTTCAGCTGCATTTTACCACGGTTACAGCAACTGGTACTCGTCATAAGTAATACACTGTAGGGCACCTGATGGCACAGCCACTAAAGAAATCCTACCCTCTTCTAGGCATTGATTTAGAATGTTCAAAATCTCCTTGTGTTCTACATTGCCCTGTAGAAATCTTTGCCTTTTGTTATCTATGGCTGGATAGCATCTCAGGATGTCAGAACTACATATGGGATTTTATATTTATAGGATCTTGCTGATCATAAAATCCAGCTTCTCTTTTTCAGTCTTGAGACAAACTCTTCTGTATAATTTAGTTTGGCTATCAAAAAAAAAAAAAAAAAAAGAAAGAAAGAAAGAAGAGAGAGAGAAAATTTACTTCCTTATTTGATAGTTGAAATATTCTTACCTGTAGCTAATGTGATGTTATTCCTAACCACCTCAGTTCATTTGAACTACCCATCCTCTTAGCCTCAAATTCTCTTCAGGGACTGAGGGACAAATCAGAGGGAAGAGAATGTGAGTCTGAAAGGGAAGTTCTATTTTGGCCCTATGGTTGGTCTCAAAGCTTATGATTTTTTGTCCCCAAATAATTTCATGTTACAAGTTTGTTTTTTTGCTAGTGCTTGGGGATATAGATTGGTCTCTAAAAGAATTAAATTACTAATTGACCCTTGAAACTCAGTGGAAACCCAAGTCAAAATTGTCAATCAATAAGCATGTACCCAGCACCTTGAGAAATCAAGGCCAGATGCTAAGTTCTGGTGGAGTTTCAGAGGCTGTCAGTCAGTCAATGTGATTTCCAGGTTGGGGACACTACAGCCGCCATCTGCTGAATAAGAAACCAAGCCAAATGTACAGGTTTAAAGCAACAAAAACATTACTTATTTGTTAGGTTATCTCAGTTTCTGGGCAGTTTTTCCAGATTGGATAAGCTCAGCTGGAGTTGTGTTGTCTAGGATGGTTTCACTCACATGTCTGGTTTAATGTCAGATGGAATAATAGCCATACGTCTCTCATTCTCCAGTAGGACAACCCAGTCTCATTCCTTTGGTGGCAATATTCTGAGTATCAGAAGAGGAAAATCTGCATAAAAGGACATAATTAACAGTGTGGAAAGACAATGTACAAAATGGGAG
>CM053610.1:38807105-38838509 GCA_028646535.1 Procyon lotor
ACACATACATACACACACACATACACACACACAATGGAATATTATTCAACCTTAAAAAGAAATGGTATTTCTTTATGTCTTCCAAAAATTTCTTTCATAAGCACTTTATACTTTTCTGAGTACAGATTATTCGCCTCTTTGGTTAGGTTTATTCCTAGGTATCTTATGATTTTGGGTGCAATTGTAAATGGGATAGACTCTTTAACTTCTTTTTCTTCTGTCTCACTTTTGGTGTATAGAAACACAACTGATTTTTGTGCATTGATTTTATACCCAGACACTTTACTGAATTTCTGTATGAGTTCTAGTAGTCTTGGAGTGGAGTCTTTTGGGTTTTCCACATAAAGTATCATATCATCTGCAAAGAGTGAGAGTTTGACTTCTTGTTTGTCAATTTGGATTCCTTTTATTTCTTTTTGTCTGATTGCTGAGGCTAGGACTTCTATTACTATGTTAAATAGCAGTGGAGATAGTGGACATCCCTACTGTGTTCCTGACCTTGAGAATGATACTCGCTGTGGGTTTTTCATAAATGGCTTTGATGGTATTAAGGAATGTACCCTCTATGCCTACACTGTGAAGGGTTTTGGTCAAGAAAGGATGCTGTACCTTGTCAAATGATTTTTCAGTATCTATTAAGAGTATCGTATGGTTCTTGTTCTTTCTTTTATTAATGTATTGCATGACATTGATTGATTTGCAGATGTTGAACCAAACTTGTGGCCCAGGAATAAATCCCACTTGATCATGGTGAATAATCCTTTTAATGTACTATCAGATCCTATTGGCTAGTATTTTGGTGAGAATTCTTGCATCTGTGTATATCAAGGATATTGGTCTATAATTCTCCTTTTGGAAGGGGTCTGGTTTTGGGGTCAAAGTAATGCTGGTCTCATAAAATGAGTTTGGAAATTTTCCTTCTGTTTCTATTTTTTTTGGAAGTTTCAGGGGGATAGGTGTTAATTCTTCTTTAAATGTTTGGTAGAATTCCCCTGGGAAGCTGTCTGGCCCTAGACTCTTGTTTGTTGGGAGATTTTTTGATGACTCTTTCAATTTCCCTCCTGGTTGTGGGCTATTTCTTCCTGGTTCAGTTTTGGTAGTTTATATGTCTCTAGGAATGCATCCATTTCTTCCAGATTGTCTATTTGCTGGCATATAGTTGTTCATAATATGTTCTTATAATTGCTTGTATTTCTTTGGTGTTGGTTGTGATCTCTCCTTTTTCCTTCATGATTTTATTAATTTGGGTCCCTTCTCTTTTCTTTTTGATAAGTCTGGATTGAAAGAACAAATATTGTGAAAATGTCTATGCTACTTAAAGCAATCCACACATTTAATATAGTCCTTATCAAAATACCATCAATTTCAAAGAATTGGAACAAATAATCCTAAAATTTATGTGGAACCAGAAAAGACCCCAAATAGCTAGAGGAATATTGAAAAAGAAAACCAAAGTTGGTGGCATCACAATTCCAGACTTCAAGCTCTATTACAAAGCTGTAATCAACAAGACAGTGCGGTACTGGCACAAAAACAGACACACAGATCAATGGAACAGAATAGAGAGCCCAGAAGTGGACCATCAACTCTATGCTCAACTAATCTTCGACAAAGCAGGAAAGAATGTCCAATGGAAAAAAGGCAGTCTCTTCAACAAATGGTGTTGGGAAAATTGGACGGGCACAAGCAGAAGAATGAAACCGGACCATTTCCTTACACTGCACACAAAAATAGACTCAAAATGGACCAAAGACCTCAATGTGAGACAGTAATTCATCAAAATCCTGGAGGAGAACACAGGCAGCAACCTCTTCGATCTCAGCTGCAGCAACTTCTTCCAAGAAACATCACCAAAGGCAAGTGAAGGAAGGGCAAAATGAACTATTGGGACTTCATCAAGATCAAAAGCTTTTGCACAGCAAAGGAAACAGTTAACAAAACCATAAGACAACTGACAGAATGGGAGAAGATATTCACAAATGACATATCAGATAAAGGGCTAGTATCCAAAATCTATAAAGAACTTCTCAAACTCAACACCCAAAGAACTAATAATCCAATCAAGAGAGGGGCAGAATACATGAACAGATATTTCTGCAAAGAAGACATCCAAATGGTGAACAAACATACGAAAAAGTGCTCAATATCACTTGGCATCAGAGAAATATAAATCAAAAGCACAGTGAGGTACCACCTTACAACATTCAGAATGGCTAAAATTAGCAAGTCAAGAAATGACAGATGTTGGCGAGGATGTGGAGAAAAGGGAACCCTCCTACACTGTTGGTGGGAATGCAAGCTGGTACAGCCACTCTGGAAAATAGTATGGAGGTTCCTCAAAAAGTTGAAAATAGAGCTATCCTATGACCTACCCTATTACCTTGAAAATTGAGCTACCCTAAGACCCAGCCTTTGCACTACTGGGTATTTACCCTAAAGGTACAAATGTAGTGGTCTGAAGGGGCACCTGCACCCAAATGTTTATAGCAGCAAAGTCTACAATAACCAACTATGGAAAGAACCTAGATATCCATCAACAGATGAATGGATAAAGAAGAAGTGGTATATCTATACAATGAATACTATGCAGCCATCAAGAGAAATGAAATCTTGCCATTTGCAGTGATGTGGGTGGAACTAGAGGGTATTATGCTAAGCGAAATAAGTCAATGAGAGAAATACAATTATCCTATGATCTTTCTGATATGAAGAATTTGAGAGGCAGGGTGGGGGAGTGGGAGGTGGGGGGAGAAATGAAGCAAGATAGGATCAGGAGGGAGACAAACCATAAGAGACTCTTAATCACACAAAACAAACTGAAGGTTGCTGGGGGGTAGAGTGGCTGGGTTATGGACATTGGGGAGGGTATGTGCCATGGTGAGTGTTGTGAAATGTGTAAGCCTGATGATTCACAGCCCTGTACCCCTGGGGCAAATAATACAATATATGTATATGTATGCATGTATGTATGTGTGTGCATACACACACACACACACACACACACATATGGTTTTCTGAGACCTGCTACAACTGGAAGAACCTGGAAGACATTATGTGAAATGAGATAAGCTAGTCACAGAAGACAAATAGTGTGTGAGTCAAACTCAGAGAAACAAAAAAGTAGAAGGATGATGGCTGAAGAATGGGGAGGGGGAGCTGGGACTAAAATTTACTGTGTAATGGGTACAGAATTGTAGTTACACAAAAGGAAAAAGTTCTGGAGATTGGAGGTACAACAATGAGAATGTACTTAACACCATTAAACTGTACATTTAAAAATGTCAAGAAGGTTAAGTGTTAATGTGCTGTATTTTACTATGATAAAAAAAAAAAAGAGTCCAGGGCACAAGCCCTTCAAGTCTCTGCTTGTGTCATATTTTTTTAAATTTAATTTTATTTTTTCAGTGTTCCAAGATTCATTATTCATGTACCACACCCAGTGCTCTATGCAATATGTGCCCTCCTCAACACCTTCCACGAGGTTCACCCAACCCCTCACCCTCCCTCCCCTCCAAAACCCTCAGTTTGTTTCTCAGAGTCCACAGTCTCTCATATTTTGCCTCCCCCTCTGATTTCTCACAATTGACCCTTCCTTTCCTTCTCCCAATGTCCTCCATGTTTTTCCTTATGCTCCACATGTAAGTGTAACCATATGATAATTTCTCTCTCTGCTTGACCTATTTCACTCAGCATAATCTCTTCCAGTCCCATTCATGTTGATACAAAAGATGGGTATTCATCTTTTCAGATAGAGGCATAATATTCCATTGTATATATGGATCATATCTTCCTTATCCATTCGTCTGTTGAAGGGCATCTTGGCTCTGTGCACAGTTTGGCAATTGTGGCCATTGCTGCTATGCTTGTGTCATATTTTCTAATACCTCTTTCACAGAGCACATTGACTGGTCTAGTTTCAAGAGGCAGCAAATGGGTTCTGCCTCTTAATGGGAGGAGTAGGGTCACAATGGATTATGCACCCTGGACTGGGGAATTATGGAGGCTGTCTTTTCAAACCATCAACCACTCTGCTATAAGTTCATGGAATGGGTAGGGGTCAGGGCAGTGCAGTGAGGAAAATGAGCTTTTCTTTGAAGAATGGTGGGCTTTGAACAGAGAGGGATGGGGTGGAGCAAAATGCAGCCAGATGCACAGACAGAGCTCAAGGATCCACCTAGAAAAGAGATGGTCTCTAGACTAGAAAAGGAATAACATCAGTGACTGATACGAAGGAATGGTGAGGAGTGAGGAACAAAGCAGAATGATGGGAATATAGGAAAACAACCCATTTCAGTGGGCTTTCAACATCAGCATGAGAACATAAAGACCAGCATTACCTAAACTGCATGCTGTCTGATTTTATGAAGCATTTAAAAATTGTTTTGTGATCTGCCACCTTTGGTATGTGTAGTGATTAAAGAGGTTTCTTAGCTGCAGGACTTTGCAAAGACCGTACTATTATAATGTGCTTTTGCATCTTCCCAAGGGAAGGCAATGCAGTAGAAATCATCTCCCAGACACACTGGCATGTGTTCCATTGAACACCATTGAGAGAACCAACAGCAGAATCTGGGCATCTGTGAGCCAGAGAATAAATGAGTGTTTTAATACAACGTAAATTTTTATAAGAGTTGCCTGATGGCAGTCACTTCTCTGTGTCATCTACAACTAAAAAAGCCCAGGGCCAGCAACAGAGCCTAGCATATAGTAGGTGCTCATGAAAGAGGTCATCGAATTATATTGAAAATCATCTCTAGGGTTATGTCAATGTCAGTGCCTACTACATCTATCTTTCTCTCAAGTCCTAGGGCAGCTGAAGAACCATTCCAGTACAATGTTATCATCCTGCCATGGAGATGTGTTTTTCCCCTTCTTGGGCTAGTATTTAAATGACTGGTGTCAGAGTAGCTTGCAGACTTAGTGTTGAGCAGGACCTAAAGTGCTACGTTCCTTCTTGGGTCCCTCTGATTAGACCCCATTGAAATGACATTAAAATGTCTTGGGCCAAGGGAGCAATTCCCATTTTTTAAATATATTTTATTTATTCATTTGACAGAGAGAGAGAGAGATCACAAGCAGGCAGAAAGGCCCGCAGAGTGAGAGGGGGAAGCAGGCTCCCCCGGCTGAGTGGAAAGCCTGATGTGGGGCTCGATCCCAGGACCCTGAGATCATGACTTGAGCTGAAGGCAAAGGCTTTAACCCACTGAGCCCCCTAGGCACCCCAGCAATTCCCATTTTGGAGATTAGGAAACTTGATAAGAAACAGTATGAGCAGCAGAGAAATATTGATAATCATTACCAAAGTGAAATTGTACTGGCCAAGGCATCAACAGTGAAAATTCAAACTCCTGAATCAGAAAGAGGTTGTTCTAAAACCTAATATGTTTACATTTGTTCAGCTAAAACCTGAGCCTGACAAGGACTTGAGTGGTGGTCTGGTGCTTTTGGGCTCATTCACCCTGGGTGGACAGCTGCCTGAAAATCTGTCCTCTCACCCCACAAGTGGCATAGGACCAAGGGAGGATAATGCCAGCATCTAGGATTTCCAGAATCTTTCAAGGGGAATGTGATTCCTCAAGGTAATACTTCCTGCAAATTCCAGCATCAAGCTCAAAGGACAATTTTCTTTAGAAGAGAGGTTTCTAAACCCACTGGGTCAGAGACCCTTTCGAAAATCTGATGGGAGTGGTGGATACTTCTTTTAGAAAAATAAACATATACACAACATGATGCATTCTATTTTAGGGGATTTTGAGACCTTGCTCATAACCCATATCCAGCTAGATAAGACCTCTGGTTTAGGTATCAACTTGCAGTCATCTTCAACTTGGTTTGTAGGTGGTAAGAGAGTAGGTGGGTTTCTCTTGACTTCTGGTAGTCAGTTGATTTCCTCCATCCTTTTGATTTAGTTTTATTTACTCAATATGTAAAACATTAACATGATCTCAAAAATCACAACTATATACGGGTGCCTGGGTGGCTTCATCGTTAAGTGTCTGCCTTCTGTTCAGGTCATCATTCCAGGTTCTTGGGATCAAACCCCTCATTAGGCTCCCTGCTCAGCAGGAAACCTGCTTCTCCCTTTCCCACTCCTCCTGTTTGTGTTCCCTCTCTCTCTCTCTCTCTCTCTCTCTGTCAAGTAGATGAACAAAATCTTTTTTAAAAAAGTCACAACTACATAAAAAAAGTCTTCTCAGAGAAGTATCATTTCCCCTAGTTGGGTGAGACTTGCCAGATGATGTCATTGTCACTCTAAAACAAGGTACAGACTATATTCATGACTCCAGCAGGTCCTCTCATGTTCCTCTCCAGCCTGCCTTCTTACCCTACACAGCTAGAGCAACTTCTAATCTGACCTCTATCATGATAGGCTGGTTTTGCCTGAATTCCATAGAAGTGCCCTTTACCACAGTGTGGAGTTGACTGTCACACACACTGATCTTTCTATCTTGCCCCTGGTAAGCAGTCCTCCCAGTAGAACCTCTAAGTGTCTTCTGTCATTTGGTATATTCATACTATCTAACCAAGACAAAACCCACCGGCAATAGGTACCATATATTCTGCATCAGCCAATATATCTACACAGCTGATGGGCTGAGCAAGTGTCTTCTTATTGACCTCTCAGTGGATGAAAGTATGTGCTGGAGCCAGGCCTCCTGAAGGCCACCACAGGCTCCCCAATCAGCCTACGAAGAACTGAGCTATGTTACTCATTTTTTCCTGTAGGGCACCAGGACCCAAAGTGGAGTTAGGAATGAGAACATGCCTGCCCGCCAGTGAGAGGGAACTTCTATTGGAAGAGTGGTCCCCAGCTGTGCCATAGCTTCAGGGCTGCAGCCTGAGTATATTCGGGAAGGGGTCTGGAAGGGCAGGGCTCTGCTTCAGAAAGTTCAGCAGAGCTACAGGACTGGGGGCAGTGATGTGGAGGGAGTGCATAGATTTAGTGTCTGGAGAAATGAAAGCCAGAGCATCTCTCATTGCATACATAGGCACTGCAGAAGGCAGGGTGGGGCCCAGGGCTCTTCAGTGTGAGACTGGGTGAAAATAGCACTCGTTGGGGCATGGTGCTAGGCCCTGGCCCTAGAACTCATCCCTTCCTGCATCTTCCAGAGAAAAGGTGGCCCACATGTGTCCTACCCCGTACCCCCTGTTGACAAGACTTTGGACAATTCTTCTCTTGGGCTGTTGAACGTTCCCTTGAGAAAATTATTTTCATCTCGACATCTATGGGGTGGAGTCCTCCAGTGAAAAACCCGAGTCACCATTTAGTAAGTACCAACTTAGAGCCAACTTGCTTCACTATAAGCTTACCATCTGATCATTTCGCCCTGTAAATGTTCATATCCTGCTAAAAGGGAAGTCCTCTTAAAATTATGCGTGTACACACACACACACACACACACACGTATCACTCAGCATCAGGGAAATACGAATCACAACCACAGTGAGATACCACGTCACACCAGTCATAATGGCTAAAATTCACAAGTCAGGAAACAACAGATGTTGGCGAGGATATGGAGAAAGGGGAACCCTCCTACACTGTTGGTGGGAATCCAAGCTGGTTCAGCCAATCTGGAAAACAGTATGGAGGGTCCTCAAAAAGTTGAAAACAGAGCTACCCTACGACCTAGCAATTGCATTACTGGGTATTTACCCTAAAGATACTAGCCCTTTATCTGGTAAAATTTGAAAATATCTTCTCCCATTCCATGAGTTGCCTTTTAGTTTTGTTGATTCCTTTGCACATTATCCTAATGATGTCCCTATAGTTCATTTTTGCTTTTGTTTCCTTTGCTGCTGGAGACATGTCTAGCAAGGAGTTGTTATTACCAAAGTCAAAGAGGTTGTTGCTTGTGTTCTCCTCGAGGATTTTGATAGATTCCTGTCTCACATTGAGGTCTTTCATCTACTTTGAATTTATTTTTGTGTATGATGTAAAAAAAAATTGTCCAGTTCCATTCTTCTGCATGTGGCTATTCAGTTTTCCCAACACCCTTTATTGAAGAGATTGTCTTCTTTTCATTGGATATTCTTTCCTGCTTTGTCACAGATTAGTTGACCATATATTTAGCAATTCTTTTTTTTTAAAGATTTTATTTATTTATTTGACATAGAGAGAGAGAGATCACAGGTAGGCAGAGAGGCAGGCAGAGAGAGAGAGGGAAACAAGCTCCCTGCTGAGCAGAGAGCCCAATGCGGGCTCGATCCCAGGACCCTGAGATCATGACCTGAGCCGAAGGCAGAGGCTTTAACCCACTGATCCACCCAGGCGCCCCCCATATATTTAGTAATTCTTAATAGTTCTACATAGGAAATGAGAAGACAAAGCAAAATGAAAGCATGTTGTACATATTGAGTAATGAAAGAGTCTACCTCTCCTCTGCTGACTCCCCAGACAGCCTGCAGTGGCTCACGTCTTCCCATTCCCCTCCTTCATGGTCTATTTATGGAATCATGGGAGAATTCATTAGGAGGATGGCAGGATGTTCTACCTGGTGAGTGCTCACACACACAGGGACTGCCTGGTCCAGCCTGTCCTGAAGGGTTTTTATGTCAGATTTAAGTAAATTTGAAATAAGTGCCAGGCCTGGAGACTTGGATCAGCTCTACAGAATAAGCCAGATTTCTTACAGATTTGGGGGCAGGTAAGGATAAACCCATCAAGAGACAGGAACAGACAGCACACACACAGGAGAGACTATAAATAGTCACCACTTACAGGGAAGAATGTTTGACCCTTTCAGTTCTCGAGAAATACAGATAAAATCATAAGGAAATACTCTACAAAAAATTTAATTCCTGTAATAGGTAACTGGGTCAAAGATGTTCATAGTTGTGCTGTTTTATCATAGAACAAAAGATCATATACAATCTAAACATCTTAAGTTCGGTTAAATTATAGAAACTATTAAGTAAATTATGGCATTTTTAATCCAACTATGATAAATAATAAATAAGAACACTTTAACCCAAAGCAATGTGTTAAATGTATTTCAAAATAGTGTTAAGGAGGCAGAACAGAAGTTTATGTAAACAAAATGTCATAGATGACATACATGTACACCTGAAGCTAAGATAAAACTAGAAATACAAGTCTGGATGTTGAGCCAATGGGAATATGGGCAAATATCTTCTACTTTCAAGGGTAGTGAAGAAGCAAAAGAAAATTTCTCGAGCACCTTCTGTTTGATAATTTACCAGTGAACCTCATGTAATCATCCCAAAACTATGGATTCAGATTTTATAATGTTTCTTTTCATTTTATAACTATATATATTATTACCAATAATCATAACACTAATTATTACGGATTGAATTATGTCCCATCCAAATTCATATGTTGAAGTTGTAACTCACAAAACCTCAAAATGTGACCTTATTTGGCAATAGGATCATTGCAGATGTTTATTCGTTAACTCGAGGTCATATTACAGTGGGGTAGGTCCCTAATCCAATATGACTGTTTTCCTTATAAAAAGGGGAGATTCAGATGCAGGCATGTGTCAATGAGGCAGAGGTCCGAGTGATAATTCCTACAAGCCAAGGAATGTCAAAGATGGCCAGCAAACTTCCAGAAGCTGGGTGAGAGGCTGGGACCAGATTCTTCTTCACAGCCCTCAGAAGGAATCAAGCTTGCCAGTGCCTCGGTCTTGGACTTACAGGACACTACACTTCTGTTGCTTACGCCATCCACTCTGTGGTACTTTGTTACGGCAGCTCTAGCAAACTAATACAATAATAATCACAGTAATAGCACCTGGTATTTCCTGAGTCATCTGCAACATGAAAGACACCTCTCACGGACATTCAGCGTGCTAGCAGTGTCATCCTTGCAGAAAGCCTGGGAGAGACACTCTCAACCCTGCTTAGGGATGAGGAGCCCCAAGGCATGCAGCTCATAGGTGGTAGACCTATAATTTGAATGTGGCTTCAAAAATTGTGTAGGGATTTAAATGATTCTGAATCTTGGGGCACCTGGGTGGCTCAGTGGGTTAAAGCCTCTGCCTTCGGCTCAGGTCATGATCTCAGAGTCCTGGGATCGAGTCCTGCATTGGGGTCTCTGCTCAGCGTGGAGCCTGCTTCCCCTTCTCTCTCTGCCTGCCCCTCTGCCTACTTGTGATCTTTCTCTCTGTGTCAAATAAATAAATAAAATCTTTAAATAAATAATAAATAAATAAATAAATGATTCTGAATCTTGAAAGATGATAAGCTTATAGTGTCTGATTATGGGGTTAGAAGCAACCCATTTAGCCCCCTCATTTAGCACCCCTTAGAGAGGGTGTTTCATTTCCATGGAACTATAGACTAGGCAATGAAGAAATCCTTTTGAATGATTAGAACACATCCACCATTTTCATTTTCCCAGTGTTAGAGGAAAGGGCTGGGGATTGCTAAGTATGAAGTGCTTATAGTCTCCTCAACCCACTTCTGGTTGAGTTTCTTAGAAAGTAATGACCCAGAAGGACTGAGGGCTGCCTCCATGAAGCAGGGGGTCTGGTTAGTCCAGGGCTTTCTTGGTCCTGGCACTGCCTGTAATTCTCTCTCATCTTCATATCACTGAAATTCCCAGACCTATCTGTCCTACTGAGAGTGGCCTGCCATCGACAGATAGGTCAGTGTGAGGGAAATCTGTGTCTGTTGAGAGACCAGCAAGTCACGACTCCTTTGGATTTCTTCTATTGTTTCTGTGCACCTTCCCCCAGTGTCCTAGAGTTTTTCCCCATGGCACTGAAGCCCTTCTTGAGAAGACAGCTCTTAGGCCACTGGAGCTGCAATCACCACAAGATAGTCTATAGATCATGTATTCAGTGCATCTCTGTTGCACTAGTCTAGACCACAATCCCAGGCCAAGAATATTCTGAACAATGGATATACCACAGAAGGAGAGGGGACCAAGAGCACCACCTCTCTGTTTCCTCTGTTTTTTTAAATGGTAAAATCAGGTAAAAAAAAATGATCAAGGCCACCCTGTAAAGGGTGAAATAGGGGAGATCCACCATGAGGCAGCATCAGCCAGTGGCAAGGGAAAAGGGTGTGGGAAGCAGTGGTGCCCAGCAGCCCATCTTGTCCCCTGTGTTGCCTGCATCAAAAAGAGCTGCTGTTCCACCTCCCTGTAGCCTTGCTCAGATATTCCAACCTCCCAAGCGCCTCCAATGGTTACCTCTGTGAAATGGCAAAGCCTGGATTTTTTTTTCATATTTATCATCAGAATCCTCTGTGACCTCCATCTAGTTCACCATCCTCTTCCATGGTTCTTTCTTACACACTGAGTTGCCCCACCACTTCCAATGTTCATTTGTCATATCTTCCACCATGCTTTTGCTCGTCTACTTCCTCTCCTCAGGAAATTAGCAAGAACAGTGTATCAGTTAGCTATTGCTGCAGAACAAAATGTCTTAAACTCAGTGGCTCAACATAGCAATCATATACTATTACTCATAGGTCTCTTCCATGTGTCCACCTTTCAGCTAGCTGATCCAGGCTGGGTTTTGCCAGCCACTCTACTCCAGACTGTCTTGGCAAAGAGGTGTTGCTTCTCGGTGCAGGTATGTGGGTTGTCAAGTGTAGCTCTGCCCCATGTGTGTTCACTCTGGCTGAAGAGGCAGCAGTAGCTCAGGGGGACTCCTCTCATGTCAGTGGCAGACACATGAGAGGGAAAACAGAAATGCAGAAGGAGCCTTCATTCTAGGCTCCAAACTGGAAAACTATCCCTTCTTTCAGGTTCTTGGTCAAACCAAGTTGCATGCTCAAGCACAAAGTCAAGTGGCAAATGTTTCCCATCCTCCTCATCTAGGCAAGGCTGTGGATATGGGGAGGGGGTGAGATTTAGGGCAAATAATACAATCTGCCATAAGTGATAAGTTGGTAATAATAGCAGCAAAACAGTAGGACTGCAGACAGTGATAGATGTTTTTAAGTACTTCCTGCATATTGGCCCCTGGAATCATAGGGTTATATAAATTGTTAATCCTCACTGCTGCCCTACAAGAGAGGTTGTCTCATTTCCATGGACCTATAGACTAGGCAATGCATTACCTCATGGTTCCTAAATTCCCTGAAACACATAGTTATTAAATGATAGGGTCTGTATCTAAGCCCAAGATTTGTCAAGATCAGTCTGTGGTAAAGTCCAACCTCCTCTTCAAAAATCTTTTTCAGGATGTTGACTTCTCCATGAGCCATTTCTTAATCCAGCATTGTGTTATGCCTGCACACTATATTACATGACACTGCGGGTATAGATTTTCATATTAAACCGTGCTCTCTCCCTTTTGGGTGCTTTAATGAAACTCAGTCTAATAGAATTTTCCAATAGGCAGATGGGTGATGCGTCAAAATCTACACATGAAAACACAACACTGAAAGTCCAAGAGAGATTCAGTTGCTTTTCACATCAGATGTTGTCAAATGAAGAAATCCTTTTGAATGATTAGAACACATCCATTTTCATTGTCCCAGTGTTAGAGGAAAGGCTGGGGATTGCTAAGTATGAAGTGCTTATAGTCACTGAGCAACCATCACAAGTACCAAACAATGCCAATGTTCAGCCAACGGGGCTCTCCTGCACTCCTGGCCCCCCGAAATAGAAAATACTTTCTCACAAACGAGAGTACTGCTGCCTGTTGTTTGAGTGAGATCTAAGTCACACCCTTGGGAGAGGACTAGCACAGCCAAAATGTATTGGGTCCACCTGGTGATCCTGAACATTCTATTTAGACAAGTTGCATACTTTTTGAACTTATGCTCTTGAAAAATTCTTTTAGAAATGTCAAGGTGACTGGTGTATTAAAAAAATGAGCCAGAGCAAACAAGGATGACATTCTTTTAATTCTTTTCCTGCTAGGTCATTTTCTCCTTAACATCTAGCTCTGTGTGCCATCATCTTCCATAATAGACCATCAGCCTACTGAGAGGTCCACACCTGAGGGAAATTGTAAAGTAGGTGAGGTTTTTTTAATCACTTGGCCCCAGTGCCCCTTCACCTTTTCTCACCAAGCCTCCAGCTGATGCTTAGACTTAAAGACTTAGAAAAGGAGAAAATCATGCTGGCAGCTTACCTGCACTGCACCTGCTAAAGAACAAGGACTCAGACCCCTGACAGTGGCCTCATACACTGGCCACTGGGGTGGCGTTGTGGAGCTCCTCTCCATGACATCTCACCAACAGCTGCCATTTTGGCCTCACTCTATGTCCGTGTATGGCCAGACCTGCCGCGTGTTTGCTAACTAAGAAATGCCACTTTGGGGAATCTGGTTTGGGTGAATCTTTTTCAGTGAGAGTGTCTATGCATCACATTGATGAAGCTGGTAATCTCAGGGTTTTTTCATTAGGTTGAATCATGTACACTTGCCACTGTTTGACTGCTTTTGGTCTACAGAAATAATTACTCTGTATGGTTTAACTTAAAGGACTGCTTGCTTCCATGACTCAGAGATAAAAAGGAGAGAGAGAGAGAGAGAGGAAAAAAAAAAAAGAGAGAGATTCAAGCATAGCTGACTTCTGAGAAAACACATTTTCTGGAACAGTTCCTAAATCCAATTTCTGTATATTGACTGCCATTTCCCTCTCATGCATAGTAAAATCAGTCATTTCGTCAGAAGACTATTTGCTCCCTAGCTGTTATCAAATCACAGTTAAGAAAGAAATTAACACAGAAGAAGACTGATAGAAAATCAGAATGCAAAGTAGTCATCATTTCTCAAACCTTGAACATGAAACTTTTAGAAGTGGCAACATAAATGTCTAAGGAAAAACAATTATTGTTTAATTAAGAAAACCTAATGCATGGAAAAGCCACCTTCCTACATGTTTATAGGACAAATTGAGGCCCGGGGTATATTCTTGGGTGTCTTCAAATTGAAATGAGAATTTTAAAATCTTCCATTTTCATATTCCTGATAACATGGAACACATAAGCTGGCATTTCTCCACAACTTCAGAGCTTTGCTGTTCCTTAGGTCTCTGTCACCAAGTGTGGCCAGGCTAGGTGGGGAACAGGCTTTGACCGAGTCAGTGGGAGAAAAATGGCTAGAACCCAACCACACCAGCTCATCAATTCCAAAAAGGCTGGCAGTAGTTGAGACATATTTGCGGCATATTTGTGTTTGTTGTTGTTGTTGTTGTTGTTTTAGCTAATAGCTTTCTCAGATTGTGACTTTGTATGTATCAACTTGCTGTCACAATTATTATCCCAAGTAATAATTAACATACAGAATATGAGTGAAAACTTGTCATTATATGGAATTTTCTGCTTTTTGAGTACTGCATTCTTCAGTATGTTGTTAGACTTGGTTAATCTATCAAAATAAATTAAATAAATTAAATTCCTAAAAGGAAAAAATGTTAAAAGTGGCAATGATGATGTAACAAAAGGTGACCCATTGCTCTTAACTGCAAACAAGACAGGAAAGCAAATAGCAAATACATCTTTCTACTCTTAAATTCATCATGGATAACTCTTCTCACCCAAAACACCATCTATCATGGTAAACTCATGTGGGTGATTTGAATGCATTCCTCCTAAAATTTTTTTCATAATAAATCTATAAATTTGGCTGTCATCCCTTGTTTAGAAGCCATACGCATTACGTGTGTATTCCTGTCTTATTTTTGTGCAGGTGTATGTAGTATAATAAAACAAATTCCATGAAAAAAACGTTTCTTTACAAAGTGTTAATGCTCTTTCCAGGTTTGGGGAGCACTACTGCAGGATTACAGCCCTGAACTTAGCTCTGGTTTTCCTGGCTGGGTCCTAACACAGAGGAAAGAGCTGGGTGGGGCAATTGGTATGTGTCACAGAGGAAGACACGGCCAGGATCCCTCCTCCAGCAGTAACAAGCAGGAGCCCATGCGGGGACACCGGAAGCAGCAAAGAGGAGCACGGGCAGACTCTCTGGCCTCCACACTGGGCGGAGAACAGGTTCATGGCCAGCACTGCTTTCGCTGATGGACACCAGCATGTGCAGCTGGGGTTTCTGCAGGTGGGGTGTCTGCGAGCTCAGGAAGTGTATTCATGAGTTTCAGTGTTCCAGAACTGGACAGGGAGGCACTGTCCGCTGTATGGGCCACCTGCCATCTGCCTGGGATGGTCTACAGAAATAAATGCTCCATCTGGATTATCAGGGAGAGGTCAGAGGCCTTACTTTCTGGATGGCCCCAGAACCAACCTGTTCTGACTCATACCACTTAGAAACACCTTCTTTGAAAAACTGAGCAACCTGTGTCCTTGACCACAGGGAGTCCATGTTGGAGCCACAGTCCACATTTAGTGGGCCATGCATTTGGCCTGACACAGCCAGGGACGGAACCCTTTTTGCAGGAAAATGTGAACTGCAGAATTTCTTGGTGAGCCATCTAAACCCTCAAGTACAAGTTCTGGATTAAGGAAGGCGATGCACCTGGTGTCGGCAAACTGTGACCCATGGGTCAGTTCCAGCACACTGCCTGTTTTTGTAACAAAAGTTTTATTGGTACATAGCCACACCCGTTTGTCTTCATCTTGTCTGCGGCTCCCTTCCTGCTATAATCACAACTGACTAGCTGCTACAGAGATCTATGACCTGCTTAGTCTAAACTATCTTCTTCCAGCCCTTTACAGAAAATGTTTGCTGGCCCCTGCATTACAGGCATAAGAGGAAAATCACCCCTTTCCAGGAGACCCTGGGAGGGTCCCCACACAACCGCAGTACACGGTGCATTCCAATTCCTGCTCTGGCTCTCAGGTTGTGAGGCCGTCAAAAGCTCTTTGAGCTCTCCTTGCAAAGTAACCTCAGACTTTGCAAAAGGAATGAGAGCAACCAGGCAACCGCTTTTTCCTAGAGGTTATGAGGTGGTCAGCTACGTGGGCTACGGGCCTGGTAGGTCACGCTCAAATGCCTCCCGGGTCCGTTACTAGCTGAGTGAACGCAGGCAGTTTCTCTGCCTTAGTTTCCTTACATGTAAGATGAGGACAAGAAAAATCCTCATTTCATTGGGTTTTCATAAAAAGGAAATAAGAAGTTCAGAGTAAAGTGCTTAGAACCTGGCCTGACACATATTAAGAAATGTTCAGTAGACACGAAGATTCCCGAGTTGGAGGGACCTTGCAGGGGAAGTCAAGATCCAGAGAGATAAGGTGACTCTCTCCATCTGTAAAATAAGAACCTTCTTACTCCCATTTTACAGATGAGGAAAACAGATGAGACAACCAGGAGTTCTGGATCTCCAGTTTATCCAGCCCCTTGTGGAGCCCGTGGAGGAGCCCAGTGCACTCCTCCCATTGTCACTCCTCACAGCTCCACATATGGATCCACTTGAGAGAAATATGGCACTTTGGGGTCTTAGGACGGAGGCGTTCTGGAGGAATTCACCCGGAAAATGCCTCGGGCACAAATTCTCCAACTGGATTAACTGATATTAGCCCGAGCTTCCCTGGCTGTCCCTCTTCTCTTGGGTCTGGCATTGCAATGGGTCCATCTAGTGGTCAAAGGCAAGAATTGTCAACCATCAAGCTTCCGGAAAGCAGCACAGCTAGAGAGCTCTTCTAGATTGTGTCCAGTCTTGCTGACCGCCATCTCACCAGGTCAGGGACAGGCAAACTGGCAGAAGAAGGACATTTACAGTGACCAGCACTCCCTCCTTAGCCAAGTACTCATCCTTTCAGAGCCTCTGTATCTCAGTTCAACCAGGGGCAATTTTGCCCCCAAGGGGACATTTGATCATGTCTGGAGATGTCCCTGGTTGTCAAGATTGGGAGACGCTCCTGGCCAGGGATGATGCTTACATCATTCAGTGCATAGGGCAGCCCCACTACAAAGAACAATCCAACCCCAGATGTCAGTTAAGCTTTTAAGCAATCCAACTGTGCCCACCTCATAAATGGTATTGGCAAGTGGATAGGTAGGAGGATTGAGTGAGGCTGTGCATGCTCAGAGTCTTTGCATCTGTTATTCCTTCTGCCCAGATGCTCTTCCATCTTTCTTATGCTCTTATCTCATATTTTCCCTTCAGATCTCCACTCAAGTGCACACGTGCTGGGAGGCTCATCCGGTCACCTCTGCCTCTTTGTTTCTTTTTGGTCTCCCCACAAGCAGATCTGAGACAAGGATCTGGAGGGAAGGTGTTTATTGAGGAGGTGATCCTGGGACACACCTGGAGAGGATGGGGAAGAGACAGCAGTGGTGGGGTGGAGGGCAGTGAAGAGCATGTTAGGGAGCAGTTATACCTGAGCAGCTGGGGCTTTATCTCCAGGGAGGGGAGTGCAGACTCATATCAAGTGAGCCTCAGAACTGTCCCCTCCAGGAGAAGGAAGTCAGGATATCCGTCCTCCAACTTCCATCTCTTATGGGGGCAGGGCTGATTCTATGCTCTGCCCCACACTGTAGCCCCTGTCTGTGTGCTGACAGTGAGTGACAGATGCAGACTAGGCATTGGCTGGTCTATAAGCAGTCAAGTTTCACATTCTTGCCTTGGTCCTCAAAGCTGATGGTTCACTTCTCTCAGCTGAAGCTCTAGAGACCAGCAACCAGTGGCCTGGCACAGGCAAGCACACAGCAGGGTTTGGGAGCTGTGACATCACCGTGGAGGCGATTCTAGCTCCTTGCTCTCTGTGGCCGCATTGTTAGGGCTCTGGAAATCTAAAATTGTTACATCTCATCCCCATCTAGACTGGCCTTAGTTTACTTAGTAAGAAAAGCAATATTTTTGTTGAATTTCACATTTTCTACCAAGTAATGAATTAACCTTTTTGAAATCACAAAGGGGATCACAGTAGGAAAATGAAGCCATAGCCTGTCCAAGCTAGTTATAGCGCACAAGCCATCAGAGAGGTGGTGGTGTGTGTGGGGGGGAACTGGGTAAGGATATGGAACATAGAATGTAAAAGCATTCAGTACTAGTTTGCAAACATGGGATAACCAACTATTCATAAAATGGGTCAACTCACCATCTCATGGTGGACGGATTCTGTTGCGTGTGGAATTAGTTTTGACTTAACGAGCTGGGTTCTAGGAGACTTGAGCCTACCCCCATCCTGTTACTATGGGGGACAACTTCCAACTTTTAGCTACAGAGGGCTAACTGTGAACACTGTCTGTATACAAGTAGCTGAGATGCGGTTGGCGAGAGGCTTATAGCTCTCTATCTTCAGTGACACGAACACCCTTTGGATTAATCAAGTAAACAGAGTAAATGATGAGGTAGGTTGGCTGAGGTTATAGAAAACATACTGGTGTCAGGTGGGATGACTAATATCTCTGACATCATTTGCTTAGGTTTTTCCCATTTTATGAAAAGTGGGCAATACAATAAACATTTATTAAGTGCCTACCATGGCCATGCCTCCAGGGCTGAACATCTTGATTTTAGCAGGAAGGACGGACATCTGGCACATGTGCCACACCTCCCTTGCTCGCCTCTCCTCTCCTCTGAACTACAGGAATCTGAATCTTCTAGGATCCCCTGCCTTCCTGGTGGGTTAAGCCAAAGGAGGCACTGGCAGAGACTGGCTCATGGAGAAGACAAGTCTCCCTGTCTGTTCCTGCATCGTGTGACATCTCCAGCAGTGACCCTCTCAGCCATGACTTCTGCTCCTATGAAAAGCAGTCCCTCTCTTTGTGCTCCCTGCTGTACCCAGCCAAGAACATGGGCTCTGATAGCCCTACATTCTCCCTCTGGCCCTCCTGCAAGAGATAGTATCTGCTTCTAGGTGTTATAATATCTGCATTTGTCACTGTTTCTTGTTTGCCTCCTCAGGTCTCCCATCCTTGTGTAACAAATTCCTCAAATTATATTCTCTCTGCTTGAAATAGCCAGCATAATCTCTGTTTTCTTGGAGATCTTATATTCCCTTCTAAATGTGTTTCATATCTTGTCTGTCTCTCACTAGGTTTCAGACTCCTCAGCATCCTTGAGGATCCAAGATGCCTATTTCCTTCTTACCCCAGGGCCTTTGCACTTGCTTCCCCTCTTCATTGTGTTCTTGCTCTGGATCTCTCAGTGGCTGGCACCTTCTCATCCTTCAAATTTCAACTAAAATGATACCTTCTCAGAGGCCTTGGCAGACACCTTGTCTGAAGCAGTCCTCTCGCCACACTCCCATAGCAACTTACTCAACTTTCTCTCAAGGTGTCCTGTTTATTTCTTTCAAATCATGTATCACTGTCTGTAATGATTTTATTTACTTGTTTCTACAGTTATTCATTATCTGTCCTCTGTACTGGAACATAAGCTCCCTGTTTCCAACATCTAGCCCTGTGCCTGACACAGAGTAGACATTGAAAAGTAAAAGTTGAATGAACGAATGACTAAATTTGAGATAGTTTGAACAGTTTGAGGCACCTTGAACCCAGTTCAATTAGTTTGAATCAAAAGTGAACAAGTTTCAAAAGTGGTATATTTCTTTATCACTTTTGGAAATAAGTCTGGGACAAGGGGTGTTAGTGTTAGGGTTTGTGAAGTCAACTACGTGGAGTGGAAAGGATCCTCACAGATACTCTTTCTTTTGAATTGGGCCAGACCTGTGTTGAAATGGGAAGGGCAGTGTCTCACTGCCTTTTAGAGCATGGTTTTCTTTGGGCTAGGATCCAGGAAAGCCACTGTGTGGGTGGCAGTAGCTCCCCTACTGTCCATGCTTCAGGGGTTACAAACATCTCGCAGCAAAGCAAGGACATGCTTCTTGTTGCTTGGTTGGTCAATCAAATCTGTATCCTATTAGCCTGATTGATTTCATCTTCACCCAGGAAATACACCTCCAGTCCCCCTTCTCACCTCCAGTCCCTGATCCCCTCTTCTTCCCTACCTGGGGGCTTCCTTTGCCACTGGAGCTTGCATCGTTACCAAGGGTTTGCACGGGGGCTGTGAGGTGGGATGACGTAGGACCGGGTGACAAAATGACATAGCTCCAGCTCTCCAGTGGGATGATTCCCACGTGTGGTCTCCTGCTCACCAACACCCAGCCCCAGTCCTGCTCTTGCTCCCCTGTCCCATTTCACTTCCCTTCTCCCTCATTTGTGCTTCCTGGACCACATCTCAGATTACCTCCCTACACCAATTCCTTGTCTCCAAAGTGAGTGGAGAACCAATTCCTATTTTCTTAACAGCTTTTCCTCTTTACTGCCTGTAAGGATTTGCTTCTGTGGAAAAGGTGGGTGGACAGTGAGTGCTTAGCTTTCATGGCTCCCCTCCTTCCCCCGGTAAGTACCTTCCTGATCAGGAGGAAGAATTGGCCCCTGGAGAGTCTGTCCATGTCTGAACCTCTAAGGCAGTGGCTCTGCAAACGTGTGTGGGAACTGAAACAGCGGTAGTGGTACCCAGGACCCGGTGAGTGATGCAGTGGACAGGTCCCACCCAGAGCTGAGCATCAGAAACTCAGGGGCGTGCTAGCACGGGGTGCTGACCGGCCCCTGGGTGCTCCCACAGCTCACTGCAGGCTGGAAAACAGTGCTCTAAAGCCCATTTATCAGAGCTGGATGTACTATTCATAGGCAGCTCATTCCGCTTCTAGCAACTGGGGATGGGCTTGGGTCACTGATTAGTATGTGTACATGATGATTCTTATCAGTTATAATAAATGCCCTTGTGCACACTGATTTCTTCATATTGGATAGCCAAAATGACTCAATGTCCCAAAGCAGATGCTGGGAAGATCGGGGGCTTGGTAGAAGGGCCTGAGTGACACCCAGCTCTGATGGAGTGAGTGGCAGCCCCACCAATGCTCCGTGTATCCTTAGGATACTTCGCCATTCTGTGCATGCTGCTTCGAGGAGCTTCCACTCCCAATGCCAGCCCCTGTGTCTCCTCTGCTTGTCTTGCTTGTATGGGGAGCTGGGAAAGCCCTCACCTAGTGATAGATCTGTTGGAGGATTAATGAGTCTCTAGAAAAGTCTCAGAAAAGCCATGATATTCATGGTTACATTGTGTTACAGCGCAAGGATGCAGATTAAAATCAGCTCCCAGGTACGTGCAGGGGTGCAGGAGAGCTCCAGGCAACTGTCCCATTGGTACTGCAGGAACAGTGCTCATTCTCCCAGCGAGGATGAGGACGTGTCCAGTGTTTGCTGACAAGGGAGGCTCACCTGAGCCTTGAGCGTCTAAGGTTTTTAGCGAGGGTGGCTCACACAGACATAAGTAGCTGCCCACATGGCTGACCTTAATCTCCAGGCCCAGAGGTCGAGCTGATACTGTGTGGCCCAAGGACCCCACCATAAATCACATTGTTAGCACAGACTGTTTGGCGTGGACTAAGGCCCCAGGTAAACAAAGGCACTCTTACCAGGCAGGACATTCCAGGGCTGAAAGCTTACTTTTTCCTTGCTGAGCAAGGGCCAAATCTTTCTCCAGGCAAACTCAAGCCTCTATGGCACATTAGGGATAAAGACTCCATCCAGCTCCTGTGGAGGGCGTGTCTGGAGGCATGACCAGCAGGACCCTGTCTCCAGAGTTTCCTGCAGGCCTGAGTCAACAGTACCCTCAGGATCCCAAGTCAGCACTGCTGCTGGCTAAGCTCCTTCCCTGGTCTCTCCTGCCCTCGCACTCCCCCTCCCCCTCCCCCTTTCCGAGCTCTGGGAACATTTCCTAACAAGTCTCCACCACAGACAAATCCACTTCTGGGGGCCCCCAAATAAGATCCTGTAAGATTCTGCCAAGTTCTAAACTTCCCCTCATTCGTCTGTATTTCATAAACTTTGTGTGACTCACCGTGGCTTTGAAAGCTGCAGTGCACTTTCTCCACACCTCACCCCTGCAGGTACAACTCAGTCACGTTGACAGGGATGACACTTTTCTCCGGCTCTCAGCCCTGCCCTGCTCACATAAGCCACTGCTTCCAGCACTCTCCTCACACCAGCATCTTTCTAGGAGGCCCCAGGAGTGGCTCGGTCCCCTCTGGATGCAGCATCCTCTGCACCAGACTCTTTCTGCTGGGTACCACTCCCACCTCTCTGCACCTGCTGCCCTGGACTTGCAGCCTCCCCTGGGAGCCATGGCCCTTAGGCCAGGATCCCCCACAACTGAAGCTGAGCCAGCTATGGAGTATCGAAGGCTGCCTCTTTCCTCTCTGATGTGTGTCACCCTATTAGAGGAAGCACCAGTTCCAAGGTCTTGCCCAGCTTGTGAACTGGCTCTTGGAGATCTTCTCCCTAAAACCAGCCATGCCTGCTATTCACACTCTGATGGTGACCCCTCTCTTTTTCACCCTCCTGTCAAAAACTTCTTCAAAGGCCCAGGGTGGACCAGGTCGTGTCTGGAACTGAGATCTTCACAACCTATGGTGGGCACGACTCTGCCCTCTTCCTTTATGTCATGTTTCCCTCTCCTTCTGACTGTCTGCCTGGGCGAGGCGGTGTGCACCTGTGCACCTGCCTTCTCCCCACTCCTCCCAGCAGTGAGGTTGTCCTCGTGCAGCCTCTGCTCACAGAGGACCCCTTCCTGTCTTCCTTCAGAAGTACCTCACGTGTGTGCTGCTTCACAGTCAAACTCCTTTCAAGTCCTTTCAAATGCATAGGGCAGGACCATCCCTGACTTAATAAGAAACCCAGGTTGGGCAGCCAAGGGTCTTGCTGTAGGCGCTTCCTGGGGCTATTGTAACAAGTACCACAAACAGGATGGCTTAAAACAGCAGAAACGGATTGACTCACCCTTCTGGAGCCCAGAAGTTCAAATTCAAGTTGTTGGCAGGGTTATGCTTCCTCTGAAACTTGGGGAGAATCCGTCCTTGCCTCTCCCTAGCTTTTGGTGGTTCCATCTGTCTTCGGCGTCTCTTGGCTTCTAGATGAATGGCTCTGGTCTCCACCTTCATCTTCACATGCTCTTCTTCCTGTGCCTCGGTCCTCACATGGCCATCTTCTTTTAATAAAGACACCAGTCATATTGGATTGGGGCCCACTCTACTCCAGTGTGAGCTCATCTTAACTAATGACATCTGTGATCCCATCCCTTCCAAATTAAGTCACATCCTGAGGTTCTGTTGATTGGAATGTCGACATGCTCTTTTTAGGGAGACACCATTCAACCTGTACCACTTGCTTCAGGTCATAAAGCTGGTCGGGGGAGTTGAACTGCAGGGATGAGAACTTGACTCTCTGAGTCCAAAAGTGTGCATCATCCGGTGCTGGGGTGGTCCAGGTACCCGTGGTCTCTGAGGTATCCAAATACTGAGGAGAAACCCTTCTTGTTGTCCAAAAATGTATGCCATAGTCATAGTTGCCTCAATAAAGTTCAGTCAGGAAAACTGCTCACACCAGGCAGTGACAGAAGGAATCTGATACAGGGAACTAGTGACAACATGTCGGAAGGGCCAGTAGGTCAATCAGAATCCCAGAAATCAGTGGCTCATCAGACTAGAGCTGCAGGAGCCAGGGTGCTCTGAGAGGAACCAGGGTCAGGGTCTCCCAGCAGCCACTGGACCAAGGTGGGGGCCACCCTGGTCTCTATCGGAGGTCAGAGGTCGGGGGTCAAGAGGAGGGGAGAAATGCTGGGGCCAGTCCTTTCCTTTCAGCTTATCTCTTGGTAGAGCTTCCCATTGGCCAAGCCTACATGGAAGTCAGTTGGCAAGATACACTGAGAAACATGGCCCCCAGGAGAAAACTGTGGAATGGATCTGAGAACAAACATCTGTATTTTGTAAGATGAAAGAAAAAGGGCAACTAAAAAACAAAAAAACAAAAACAAAAAAAAACCCCAACACTAATATGAACTTAGTAGCGTTTTGGATGATTAAAAAAAAACCCGCAGTGATCTGTATACATTTACAGAGCATAGTGCAAATGTGGGAGGGGCCTGTTATTTGTACAGTTCACTATCAAAAGCTTGATAGGATTAATTCTGGGTCCCTCTGTCCCTCCTCCGGAGGGCAGTCATCGGTTTGGTGCGTTCTTGACTGGGAGAGTAAATAGTCGGAACACCTCACCCTAACAGCTTAAGACGACACCTAGAACAGAAAGTACAACCCCCGGGACGCCTGGGTGGCTCAGTCACTTAAGCGTCTGCCTTCAGCTCAGGTCATGATCCCAGGGTCGTGGGATCGAACCCTGCATCAGGCTCCTTGCTTCTCCCTCTCCATCTGTCTGCCACTTTCCCTGCTTGTGCAGTTTGCTTCCTCTCTCTGAGAAATAAATAAATAAAATCTTAAAAAATAAAAAGTATAATCCCCTTCTGCATACAAGGTGTTTATGCCCTCTGAACACCTGATAAGCTCTTTTAATTACCACAGGCTCTTCCAGCACTAATCTGGTAAATAGCTAAGTCTAGTTAATCTTCTCTGCATATCTGGGAAATAGTACTCATTCCACTATTTGCCCTTTGGTGACAGTGATGGCAGGGCCGAGCACCATGTGAGTCTCGTTGCTGTCCCTGGCCTGCCATCTTTGTGCTGCCTCGTCTTTTGACTGTAACGTGTCACCACCTGGGAGGAATAGGGAAGTGCACTGGATTTGGTAGCCCAGCACAGGGGAGGAGGGCAAGGACACCTCTCCTAGACTGTCCCTAGAGAGCCCTTTGGACATAGGCATTGTTCTCTCTCTAGTGAAACCACATAACTTCCAGGCTGTCAGGTAGCTCTGTGTTTCCACCAACCACCTGAAGAGCTGGTGAAATGTAAATGAAAGCCCCTCACATTTTGTCTATTTTGAATACTGCCTTATCCTCAGCATTGGGAGTGGAGCCACGCACATAGTAGGACTGCATTGTGACCTGGGGGATAGGATGAACCCTGGTGTATAGTCCAAGCAGCCACATAATTGGCTCATTCTCTCATGTAGGCACAGAATTTGCAGTCAGGTGCTGGGTCAGTGTATGCCTCCCGATGGCTCAGTGGTGATGGAGTGGCTGATAGAGACCCCCTGAAAAAAGCTCCCAGACTTAAGTGCTTGTTATGCAACTGGCAGAGTGGTTTACAAGCTCCCAACTCTGATTTCTTGGAGTCCCATATGATCAGCCCAGAGCCCCCACGCAGAGAGCTGGAAGGCTGCAGAGAGGACACCTGTTGAGACCAGTGTTAACCTCTTTTCTTATTTTACCATGCTACTCCATATTGCATAGACCAGACCATGTGTCTCACACTTACTAACATGTCAGCAAGAGCTTCATAGAGCATGGTTAGCCAAAAGGGCTGCTGCCATTCCTCTATCTGTCACTGACCAGGCAGGAGGTCATGGCCCAGGTCAAAAGTAAGCCTGCCTTTTGTTCCTCATTGGTCTGGAACCCCCAGTTTCTAGGGAATGTCACTGAGGTTTGCTTCATGCAAGGTATTGTCATTCAGGTGATCTATACAATAAAGCAATGCCAGATTGAAGATAAATCATGCTTAAGGGAGAATGCTTTTGTAAGCTCCATTACTGAACCAGCTGCTTGCACCAGTTGCAATGAAGCAGTGTGAGCAGCAGAGGGCAGCAGAGGATGCAGTTGTGTTGTGCAGCTGGTACCTGACCCAGGCTCCCCACCAGACCAGGACAGAAAGTGCACAGAACTCTCTTGGGCCAGCTCTGCCGAGATGCAAACCTTACCTCTCCTGAGATGCAAACTTTACCTCTCCAACAGGTCCACTGAGCATTTGACTGGTGAACCATATGTCAGGCCTGATAAAGATGTTCTCTATGTTGAACAGTCTCTAACCCCGACTAAAGGGAGACAACTTGAAAGTGTTCTCTTAGCCCACTCGCTTGTCCAGGGAGTGGAGCAGCTTCCTGCTGACCCCAGCTGGGGCTATCTTGGTGGACAGGCTTCTTGTCCCTCCTGCACTTGCTGAGAGTGCCTTGGGTCTCAGGTAGTTGCTTGTTTTTTGAAGACGAATCTCATCTTAAAATTCTCTGAATCTTTAAATTGCTCACCTAGAAGCTCAGGGTCCTTCGTGCACTTGCTCTCCAGGTGCCCCCTGTGATTGCAGATGGCTGGGTAAGATCAGACTGACCTCCTTTCTCCCTCACCCCTGTCATCAGCACTGAGGTAAGCACTGTGAAAATGCCCCCAGCATGGAGAAGAGAAAAGAGGATGGGGCCAAGGTGCAAGCCCTTGGAAAGAAGGGTACATAGCAGCCTAGGGAGAATGTGAACCACATTTTGAACAGCCTTCACTGAGCTTTTCCCCAGCTTTATTGAGTTATAATTGACAAATAAAGTTGCATATATTTAACATGTACAGTATGATGACATGATAGACATACATTTTATGAAATGATTATCATAACCAAGTCAATTAGCACATCCTTCACCTTACACAGTTATCTTTTTCTTTTTCTGTAGTGGGAATGCTTGAAATCTATTTTCTTAGCAAATTTCTACTCTCTTAGCAACTTTCAAGTACAAAATACAGTATTGTTAACTAAAATCACCAGAACTTACTCATCTTATAACTGAAAGTCTGAACCCTTTGACTGACATTTCTCCAATCCCGCCAACCCCCAGTTCTTGGTAGCAACCATTCTATGCCCTGTTTCTGTGGGATTGGCTCTTTAAAAATTGATCTTACATATAAGTGAGATCATACTGTATGTGTCTTTCTCTGCCTGGCTTATTTCACTTAGCATAACGCCTCTAGTCACCCATGTTGTCACAAATGTCAGGACTTCCTTCTTATTTAATTGATGAATAATATTCCATTATATGTGTGTGTGTGTGTGTGTGTGTGTGTGTGTGTATGCCATATCTTCTTTATCTGTTCATCCATTGATGGGCATTTAGGCTATTTCCATTCCTCAGCTCCTGTGAATAAAGGCTTCACTGTTTTTTACTTTCTTTTTTTGGTCTGTTTATTTATTTATTTATTCATTCATTCATTCATTCATTCATTCATTCATTTATTATCTCTACACCCAACGTGGGGTTTGAATTATGACCCGGAGATCGAGTCCCTTACTCTTCCAACTGAGCCAGCCAGGTGCCCCCCCCATTGTTTTTTATTTCTGAAGATGTTGCTGCCCTTGGTTTTGGGTATCAATGTTCCTAATGACCTACAAGGCACACAAGTATCAGTGGGATCCTAGTTCCTTATGGAAACCCATGACTCACTCAAGCTGTTTTCTTTCTTTTTTTTTTTTAAGATTTTATTTATTTCTTTATTTGACAGAGAGAGATCACAAGTAGGCAGAGCGGCAGGCAGAGAGAGAAGGGGAAGCAGGCTCCCTGCTGAGCAGAGAGCCCTATGCGGGGCTCGATCCCAGGACCCTGAGATCACAACCTGAGCCGAAGGCAGAGGCTTTAACCCACTGAGCCACCCAGGTGCCCCTCAAGCTGTTTTCTTTTCTCTTCCACACTTAATATTTTTCCATGCTGACACCCTTTCTGCAGCTTGCCCAGCCTTCCTTTCTGCCTAGAAGGAGGATATGCCCGGTCCTCACTTCCATGACCCTTTTTTGGTGGCTGAACTGCCATCCTGATGTCTCCTGTTCTTCACATCCCTTCCCAGGCTCTGTAGCCACCTGCGTCAGGGCTGCGAGATAGTGAATCAGAAGCTCATTGGCTTAGGGTAAGATGGGTCTTCATGCTGATCTTGTGCCCTGGAAGAAGCTTGCACACCCATTATCTGGGGTCAAATGTCCTGTCCAACACTCCAACTCCCTCATCACCCTATTCTTGTCTAGGGTACCCACCCTCACTGGTTCCATTCTGCCCAGGTTATAGGTGATGCCCCTTGATGTCTGGGCCTGGGATGTATTTCTACTTCTCAAGGTGCTCCATTTACAGAACTAACGTGAGTGCTGACTGAGGAGGAGGAATATCTTCATTTCTCCTTTTGTGACTTCTACTTCCTGGGAACTCACAGAATGTCTTGAGTCAAAATCTCCGCAGCAGAGGTCAATCAAGGGTGGACCCCAGATCCAGGGAGAAGGATGCCAGTGGAGGCCTAAGTGGGAGGTGGGGATTTGGATGCTCCACATTGAACACCTCTGGCAGCAACACTGGTTTATACATTCTTTGCAAAGTAATTCCAAAATCATCTTTAGGCCACCCTATCTTCAGTCTTCAAGCAAAGATATTCTTGAGTTAAAATGCTCAGGTTAGTTTTCTATCTTTGATGCCCTGTATCATCTTTTGGACAGAAACAATCCGGAGCATTACTCTGTAGGTTCCATGTCATCATAATGCCCATGGTGCAGCTTGAGGATTGTCTCAGCTCTTCCAGTAAATGCAGGAATTATTAAATGCTCACTCCCTCCTAAACAGTGGGGGATAGCGATGCTGGTTCAAGAGTGCACCAGAAATGCAGAGCAATTGAGATGCTTAGAGATATGAAAGCCAGGAAATATTCCATTAAAAATGGCACACTCTAAGGCTGCTCAAGCTCAAAATAAATGAAAAGTTCAGGCTGGGATAATCCCACCAAGATATTCTAGAAGAGAGCTATTTCCAGATCGACCACACCTGACCTCCAGCTTTGTTTCTCACTGCCGCAGGGACGAGCTAGGCAGCAGCAGGAAAGCAGGGGATCTGATGGCATTTAAGCCTAAGTCCTTTGCCCACATTGTTCCCAAAGCAAGAACCCCCACCAGCCTCCAGGTCACTTCCTTTTGCTTTAGGCCAGTGCTATATAACAGATCTTTCTGCCATGGTAGTAACAATCTTGATCTGCATTGTGCAGTTTTGTAGCCATCTGCTACATGTGGCTATTTAGCACTTGAAATGTGATTGCAACTAAGGAAGTGATTTCTAGCCTTTATTTAATGGTAATTAATTTAAATTTAAAAATTAAAGTGGAAATGGTCATGCATGGCTGATGACTGTTGTAATGGAGGGCTCTGTACTAGATCATTACAGATCCTGACTCTCTGTCATTATCTCCAATATGACATCTGCTTTAATACTTGATGATTTCATTGTACTCATATGTGATCCTTTCCACAAGCTGGACTTTCCTTTCTTCTCCTTCCTAAGCAGGAAGAAGGATATAATTAAGGTATATAATAAGATATCAGTTAAGATATAATTGACATGTAAGTTTAAGGTATACAAAGAGTCGATTTGATTTATTATATCTTGCAACTTGATTACCACTGTAGCATTAGCTGACACCTCCATCCTATCACATAATTATTTCTTTCCTGTGGTAAGAACTTTAAGATCAATGGAAATTTACAGTGCCTGGATACTCAAAATCTGACTTGTATATTCCTCCTTGGATGAGACTAATTGAAAAGCAAAGGAGGAGTGCCCTGAATGCTGGACCTCCTTTGAAGTTTCTTGGCTGAAAGTGGCCAGATTCTTACTGTGGCTCAAGGTTCTTATCTAGGGAGGAAATGTTCAAATTTTGAAGAAAAACAGGCACCCGTGATGGTCATGTACTTCATGAGCTCCTTGCCTCCTTGCCCTTAACTTATCACATGCTGCCCCACATATTATTGTCCTGACCATCAAGGTTAGACTTTTCCTTTTTGTTTTGTGCTTGTGCTCGGTGTATTGGTATGAGCCCAGTTCAAGTGGAGACAAAAACTTTCACCATTAGAGCGTCTGATCCCCAGACTTCTCTTTTCTCCTACTAAGGTGTCTGGAGTAATCTTTTCATTTGCCATCTTAGGGTTTGCTGACCAAACTAACAAAGATCTACTCTATAATCACTATACTATAATTAGAATTCTGTACATTAGATCCCCAGAACCTGCTAATCTTATAAATGGAGGCTTTGGCCCACATGTCCCCATTTCTGCTCCCCCTCAGCCTCTGGTAACCATGACTATATTCTCTGTTTCTTTGAGTTTAACTCTTTTAGATTCCCCATATAAGTGACATCATATAATACTTGTCTTTCTGTGTCTGACTTATCTCACTTAGCCCACCAAGATCCATCCAAGTCGTCATGAATGGCAGGATGTCATCATTTTTCAAGGCTGAATAATATTTCATTCCAATATATATTCAATTAATTATATAATATATTATCTATTATCAATAATATATTACACAATACAATTAATATGTAATATTCCACAATATAATATAATATTCTATAATATTCCATTTATATATGGAATATATAAATTCCATATATATATATTCCATACATATATATACATATATATGTGTGTGTGTATGTATCTCACATATCTCACATCTTCTTTATCCATTCATCTTTCAGTGGGTACTTATGTTTTTTCCATGTCTTGGCTATTGTGAATAATGCTGCAATGAACATGGGGATGCACATATCTCTTTAAGAGCCTGATTTAGTTTTCTTCAGAAAAATACACAGACTGGAATTGCTGGGTTGGTAATGCAGCATTGGTAAAATCCACCATTGGTAAAAAAAAAAAAAAAAAGGTAGTCCTATTCTTAATTTTTTGAGGAACTTCCATTGTTTTCTGCAGTGGCTACACCATTTACATTCCCACCAACAGTGCGTAAGAGTCCCTTTTTCTCCACACCCTTGCCAGCACTTGTTTCCTCTTGTCTTTTTGATAAACTTGGACTTTCAATTCTTGAACCCCTCTCCCACATTGGCCTTGTCCTCCACTTACTTTCATAGGTTTGCTCAAGACATTGTTTCAATTGCAATAACTGCAGCTCTGCCATTGTCTTATTTTCAAACCCTCCACTTTTGATGACAATATCCTATGTTTCTAGCTTATTATCTCTAGAAGTCCAAGCCAACAATGTTTCAGGACCACTGGGACATTATTTCCATTGATCCTACCATCTTGTTGGTACTTTGTTTTACCTTGTTGGTGTTGAGTGTTCTTCCAATTATTCTGATCTTCTTGAGCTTTGTTCTGGGATATAGATGAGTTAAGACCCTTAGGGTATTGCTTTCAAGTGAGGCCAGAGTAGCCTAATTTTACCCCATTATTGAGACAACACTCTTCTGAACCCTTGAGTAATGCACTGTGTCTTATGAGGCTTTCTACTCTGGGGTATTCTCCTCACAATCAAGTACACTCAGCTGAAGACTTAAGGGGACTCTCTGCAGCTCTCTAGAATTCTCTCTTAGCAGCTATTCTCTCTGGGACTCTGTTCCACAGACTCCACCTGCTGTGGCCTCCCCACATCATCTGCACCAACTTCTCCTCTCCCAGAAGTTGCCAGGTTCTGTCCCCCTGTCCCTTCTGTCCCTTCTTGCACAGCCACCTGGACTCTCTCCAGGCAGTGTGCTGGGCAACTACAAACTAAATCTGCTTGTTTCTCATGTCTCAGGAATTCCTGCCAGTGCTGACTGTTTTCTAGTGTCTAAACAGAATTGTTTGATTATATATATATGTGTGTGTGTGTGTGTGTGTGTGTGTGTGTGTGTATGTTTTATTGTGTATCAAGCAATACACACACACATTCGTATCCTGGAAGGGAGGAGGTCCAGTGGTTTAATTATTTAAGATTGGAGGGTGAATCTTGACCATCAGGCAGAAATCCTCATTTTCCCTCTTCCCCACACCTGTCCTTACTCAGCTCAGACCTCATGCTCAATCACTGGAGACATCGCCTTGCTCTTTTCTTCTTCTAGCTCAGC
>CM053610.1:38855072-38902491 GCA_028646535.1 Procyon lotor
TACTGTCTTGTTGATTTTGGCCATTCTAACTGGTATAAGGTGGTATCTCAGTGTGGTTTTGATTTGAATCTCCCTGATGGCTAATGATGATGAACATTTTTTCATGTGTCTATTAGCCATTTGCATGTCTTCTTTGGAGAAGTGTCTGTTCATGTATTCTGCCTATTTTTTGATGTGATTATCAGTTTTGTGAGTATTGAGTTTGGGGAGTTCTTTATAGATCTTAGATATCAGACCTTTGTCTGTAGTGTCATTTGCGAATATCTTCTCCTATTCTGTGGTTTGCCTGTTTGTTTTGTTGACTTTTTCCTTTGCTGTGCAGAAGGTTTTTATCTCGAATTCCACCGTTTTTTTTTTTCAAAGGCCTGAAATAAACAATCCTAAAATTTGTATGGAACCAGAAAAGACTCCAAATTGCTAAGGAAATGCTGAAAAGGAAAAACCAAGCTCGGGACATTACATTGCCTGATTTCAAGCTTTACTACAAAGTAGTGATCAACAAGACAGCACGGTACTGGCACAAAAACAGACACATAGACCAGTGGAACAGAATAGAGAGCCCAGATATGGACCCGCAACTCTATGGTCAAATAATCTTTGACAAAACAGAGAAAAATATCCAGTGGAAAAAAGAAAGTCTCTTCAATAAATGGTGGTGGGAAAATTGGACAGCTATATGTAGAAGAATGAAACTTGACCAATCTCTTACACCATACATGAAGATAAACTCGAAATGGATAAAAGACCTCAACATGAGGCAGGAATCTATCAAAATTCTAGAGGAGAACATAGGCAGTAACCTCTTTGACATCAGCCACAGCAACTTCTTTCAGGACATCTCTCCAAAGGCAAAGGAAACAAAAGCGAAATTGAACTTTTGTTCACAAGATTTAAATTGTAAACGGAGTCTCTTTAATTCCTTAGGTCTTTTCCTTGCTTATGCTTATTTACTCAGAAAGTACTGCTAAACACAGGATAAATCTTGGGTTACATTTGGGTAAATGTTATAACTATTCTAGAGCTTCTGTACATTTCCTAAATTTCTAACATTTTGATAAGGTCACTTGATATTTTAATTACTGTTTTGTGTCACAGAAATAACCTAATTTCCTTGCCAGCTATATTGTAAACTCTCATCTCATCAGCTCTTTAACCATGTCTTTTGTGAGTTTTTGTCATTTATAATTGTTCTAATTCTCTTATAAAATGAGTTTCATCTTCAAGGAGAGTCATATAAAGGACCTTCAGGACAAATATACGTATTCAACATATTGAAAATCCTAAAACTGAAATGGGTAAGAATTTCCAGAACTAACTAAAGCTGCATTCATTCTAAACCAGAATTAATAACATTAAATTAAATAAACTGAAAGATTATAATGTTAGGACTCTTGTTTCAAACATTGTTGGTTCTCTGATGTTTGCTCTTCCAGACTAAGGAAACTTTCTCAAGATATCTGTGACTTACAGAAATGTAAAAATACTCATTTGTAAACAAATCAAAGCATTCAACTTTTCTCTACTTGAACTCTCAAATTCAAAAGGTCTCAGTAAGTATTCTTTCTTCCATGATAATCCTAGTCATTTGCATAAATTCAATAAAAGTCTCTTCTCCTTGTAACAGGACACCATTAGAAGCATTAGTTATTTTACCAAGGCTTTGACTGGAATGTCATATTTGAGAAAGACATGCATTGACTCAGATATGACCAGATAGCTTTAAGGAACTAAAGTTGACCTTATGAAACCTGGCGCTATAAAGCCCCTTGGAACTGTTGGCCTGATACCTTGCTTACACAGTTCTGGCAGCCTCACCAGTTGAGTAAGGAATGTCACTCCCTGGCAGGTGCAGGAACCTCAGGATACTTTGGGAACCTCAGGAAGAGGAATTTGCCCAAATCTACAGGTACTGCAGGCATGTCTGATGTCAAGTACTTGGTTTGGCTTCTGGCCTGGAGAAGCTACTAAAAGTTCAACCTAGAGATTCCTTATAAAGTTCCAGCAAAGCAGATTCTAAAAGATCTATATGATCACTCATTGTTCTTGCTAAGCTTATGTAAATAGTTATGCCAAGTTTGTTAAAAATGGACTTGTTTCTCAAATAAATTAGTCCTTTTTGGCTATCTCTGGAAATGAGGGTTATTTTAGAGAGAAAAATTATGTTTCAATAACACCCCTTTGTGGATGTTAAATTCCAGATCTGATTGTCTTTAAATATTTGTTTTTTACCTAAGTTAGACACCTTGAGGGAAACTTCAGAGAAACTACCACAGTAACTCATATGTAGACAATCTTCTTGCTTGTTATTCCGTGGGAATAATAACAGAACCCCATGGGTACGTAGTTATTTAAACAGCTGAAAAATGGGATTAATTCCCCAACAATTATGTAACTTATCACCTTGACCAGTTCTCTGTGGCTGGGATAATGAAATCATTCCTTAAAAACCAGAACATACCCCACTCCATAGGGTTAACTATGGACTTTTGGAGATAATGGATGGCCCCACTTCCTTTATGATTGGGTTGGATGATGCACTTGGGGATGACCCAAAGTCCTCATCTTCTGAGACAAGTTTTCTCCCACTTGCCAGTGATTCTTTGTAATTAGGATATTTTTAAGGCTGGAACACTCAAAGGGCTTCTTAATGGTTTCATCCCTTAGTCGTATTTATCCTAAAAGCCTATTAAGGTACAATTGCAAACAAAGGCTTTAGCTAAGCTTAGAACAGCCTTCCTGGTAAAAGGAGCCTCGAAGCTCACTATGGGACAGTCCCTGACTGTAATGACTTCACATCAGGTCCAGAGTGTCCTAAAAACCAAAGGCCACCACCAATACATGATGGAGGCTGACTTACTAAATATCAGGCTATACTTGAAAGCCTGTCAAACTTTAAACTCAGCTATCCTTATGCCTGGACCTGAACATCATACTTCTATAACACATAACTGTTGGAGTTCATTGATTTTGTTTATTCTAGTCAACTGGATTTTAAAAAAAAATTCCTGCAGCTTTAATTCACCTCAAAGGCTCTATGGCAGGTCACCCCCTGTAATAAGCAAACTTAGAAGAGACCTTGAACAGATTGGAAACTGTTGGAAGATTGGAAGTGTCTAGAAACAGGTTGGAAGTGTCTGAACACTTCCATGGCCTTGGAAAAACTCTAAGGGCACATCTCCCAAGAAGATTGAGAAAGTATCCCCTCCAACCATGGTGGACAGGGCCCCACACTGTTGTTCTAACCACCCTTACTGCCCTCAAGGTACCAGGTGTCACCCAATGGGTCCACCACTTTAAAGTAAAGAAGGCTCACTAGTTGGATGAATCACACCAGTGAAAAGCCCAACCAGACCCTACAGACCAGCTCCAGCCCCACCTTTGATAAGACTCCACCAACTGATGGACATCTGTTAACTGTGGTCACTGGTTTATTCGTGTGATATCCCTCACTTCAGGAGTTGGGACTTTATGCTGCTGCCCCTTTCTGACTGGACTTTCTCCCAGAAACTTGTTATTGCTTATTGGATAGCCTTAGCAACCTTAAGATGGATTGTTAAGTTCATAGAAAACACTGTTACCAGGTGAGCCACTACCCAGATACTACCCTTGCAGGGCTATAGGCCTATAGTAGATGGTAATGATGCTCTATAAAGGAGGTGTTTAAAGGGGCATCAAAGGGGGGAATGATAAAGAAAAACTGTACTTTAAGATGGCCGACCAAACTGGCAAGGGAACTTCAGCCCCTGTCTCAAAGCTCTTTCAGGTTCTTCTTTCTTACCCCGTTTCCTGCATGTGCCAAAATACCAAGTATGAGGAAGTAGGAGGGTATAAATTACCCTCCCTGCTTGTGCTCAGGGCTCAGACCTCTGGAGAAGGAATTCTGAACTTACCAGTACTAAATAAACCTCCGAACCTCCAAAGTCTCTGAGTGCCACTTGGTTCTTCCACCAGGATCCAGTTCAGGTTCCCCAACAAAGTCAGAGTTAGAGAGAGTTGTGGGTGCAGGCAAGGTCAAAGGCAGGATCTATGGAAGGTGGGAAGTCTGATAAGAAGGGAGTTCAAATGACTCAGAAGCTGGGTGAGTGCAGAACGGCGGTGCAAAACAGCCACGGCTATCCACCCTTCCGTAGTTATTACAGGGATACTTCCTGGTAATGTATTGTCAAGGACCATTTCCCAGCAAACTCTGCTGAGATCTAAGGAACTGACCACTTGCACTCTCCAGCTGTACATTAAACTCACAGGAGTGTCCGGAACATGGAATTATATATAGAGAGTGTAAGTTTCTCTCTAACAAGGAAAGGAAGAGACATACAACAAGACTTCAGAAGGGCAAAAAGGCTGCATTTACCCACCTCTATTTATGTAAACCAAAGTTCCCTCTGACATGTTTGCATGATGGGTGATTCTCGGTTTCCAATTCCCCACAGCATGTAGTATTCATTATTTAATAAGAAAAACACACATTTTATTACTACATATGCTACAGAACAAGATAGAAAGTGGTCAACAGTAAGGAAAAATGCCAATAAAATGAGTTGTTGATAATAAAAATAAATTAAATAATAAAAAATTAAAGCCAAGCTGAAAATTAATGAAAAGCCAAATATGAAAGCCTAAACTTCTTTTTGTAAGATACTAAGTACCTCTTTTTGGTCTCAGATCAGACCCAGAATAGAACCTGGTCTGTACTCTTTTGAGTACCAACCAACAGGGAGTTTTAAGATGTAGCTCTGTTTTTCCAATGACCACATCCTTACCTGGATTATGCAGTTGACACCGCATCAGTACAATTTGGAGTTGTTAGCAGATCTGTCTGTAATGGAGATACGTGGTGGAACATACCATGTTTAAAAATGAGAATCCTGAATAGATAAAAGAACAAGTGGAACATTTACCTAAAGTGATTCACAAAAAACTCAAGCTCCTCCAGCTTAGCAATATAGGTACAGAGGAAGGACCACCTTCTCCATTCCACCCAGGATTCTTGATTTGGCCACTTGAGTTTCAAGAATCTTTGTTCCTGGTTTTAAAATGGGAGCCTAGTCTGTCTCATTTTTGTAAGACAAGATCTTCAAGTGATGGACTATGTTGTATTAAAGTATGATCTTACACATTCAAATTTAACACTGTCACTTGGAAAATTTCACTGAGTGCAGTGGTTTTCCTTCTTTTCAGGGTTCTGGACTCTTCTTCGAACTAATGATGTCAGGGACCCTTGCTTCATAAGAAGGCACAACCAAGCATACAAATTGTGACTTCAGATTGCTCGCCAATCCACTGAACCTGGGTGTGGATCCTCTGAACAGATACTCTGAAGTATCTGTTCCAAGGGGCAGGTTTCCCGGGGCGCCTGGGTGGCTCAGTCGTCAAGGGACAGGTTTCTGGGCAGTGTTTCCAAAACAGGAAATCTGAAGAGGATTTGAGGGATGCTCCAAGGCCCTCCATCATTAACTACTCTGTGCTCACCTGTGTTCAGGGGTAAAGCTATTTGTTTTATTACATTTTACTCTAGATCTTCTTGTAGCCTTCCATAGGTTAATATTCGTGCAGATTTTTTTTTTCCCCACACATCTTTCCTCCACTCAGGGAAGTGTGGTCTATGGCCACACTCCCATGAGGACCCACAGCTTCCTGGCTCATAGCAGAAGCCACGTAAATGTCTTCATCTGGAAAAAACATAGAGCAGAGATGCCCAAGGGAGTGGGGAGGTATAGGGATGGTGATCTAATAATATCCTGCTGCGTCCTGTTCAAGGACAAGGGAAGCCTGGGTGGAGACTATGATAAGCCAAGGTGAATATGTAACAATCTCAAGGCGGTCCCTTGGAGGAAGATTTAACTCCTGGGACCCCAGGGAGAGTTGCTTCCTGTCAGCCTTAGAGAGCACACTGCAGAGAGGGGAGGCAGTCTCTGTTTGCTTCTGGCCCTATAGGTGATCAGATGTGCTGGGAGGGTTGGGCAGGCTGGGGAGGCAGTGTGGTTACATGATTTCACACCCAGTCACATCATTTCACATACCCACTGAGCAACTCACAGCTCGATGGGGCAAAACTAGATTTTGTTTTAAAATCAAATTTAATTTAATTTTTTATTTGTTGCTTTAACTCTTTTGGACCTTTCCCAAAACTAGATTAAAAACAAACCAACAAAAGTTTTTTTTAATAAAAGAAAAGTTTCCTAACAAACACTAAATTAAAGGAAATAGTGCTATGAATCCTTGTAGCCATTGTCAATGTGGCTCCAACCTGTACCCTCTGTACCAGTTATGCCCTTACTCTCAGACTCCACTGGGTCATTTTGAAGAAAAGCCCAAAATATATCATTTCAGCCTTCAAGATGAATTCAAATGGTTGAAGGCATAAACAACACATCCTGAGATGCCATTTACATATACAAAACATAATTACTTAACATTACATAGTATCAAGTCAGTCTTATCATTTCCTGATTGTTTCATGAATGTCTGTTTTTTAAATGTTTAGCAACTAAATTCTTTTTTTTAAAAGATTTTATTTATTTATTTGAAGAGAGACAGATCACAAGTAGGCAGAGAGAGAGGAGGAAGCAGGCTCCCTGCTGAGCAGAGAGCCCGATGTAGGGCTCAATCCCAGGACCCTGAGATCATGACCTGAGCTGAAGGCAGAGGCTTTAACCCACTGAGCCACCCAGGGGCTCCTCATGAATGTCTTTTTATAGCAATTTTGTTCAAAACAGTATCTGAACAAATTCTGCATATCACATTCAACTGATATATCTCCTCCTTTTTAAACTGAGGCTTAAAATACATGCAGTTAATACACTGATTTTAATTCCATGGTTTAATGAATGTCTTATATACATGTCTAGAGCCACAAGACCACTGCTTAGGTCAAGTTGAAGGGCATTCCCAGTTCCCTAGTCCCTACCACTCCTTCCTGTCAGCCCAGAAGGAAACTATAGTCTGTTTTCTTAAAAATACAGGTTTGTTTCAGGGTCTTCAGATTTCTATAAACAGAATCGTACACACAGTATGTGCTCTTTTGTGTCTGGCTTCTTTTGCTCAGTGTCATGACTATAAAAGTCACCTATGTTGTTTTTTGTTTGATTTTGTTTTGTGTGCCTGTACTCCTCCATGTGCAAGAGCTCAATTTGTATTTATGTTCCTCTGGGTTATTTCTACACCTTGACTACCATAATAATGCTGCTATGAATATTTTTGTCCATGCTTTTTTTGTGACATAAGCATGCATCTGTGCAATATCTGGGTAGTAGGGTGGGTGTGGTTTAGTTTTGGAAATACTTCCAAACAATTTTCTTTTTCTTTTTTTTTTTTAAGATTTTATTTATTTGGCAGAGAGAGAGAGAAATATCACAAGTAGGCAGAGAGGGGGGGAAGCAGACTCCCTGTTGAGTAGAGAGCCCGATGCGGGGCTAGATCCCAGGACCCTGAGATCATGACCTGAGCGGAAAACAGAGGCTTTAACCCACTCAGCCACCCAGGCACCCCCAAACAATTTTTCAAAGTGTGTGAATTCCAGTTGGCCCATGTTCATGCAAACACTGGGCATTTATTTACTTTTAACCCATTTGGATGTGTAGCACTATATATAACTAGGGCTTTAACTTACATTTTCCTGGTGACCAATGATTTTGAACATCATTATGTTTTCCTGAAGACTAATAATGTTCAGCATCATTATTAACTATTTGGATATATTATATTATTAAATACTTATTCAGATATTTTTGCCCATTTTTTTAAAAGTTAGGTTATTTATTTCTGTAGAATTTGTATGCAGTTTTTCTCACAAAAGATCATGAGAACAATTCACCCACAGTGGACTAGAATGGACTGAATGGGTGGGGAGTGGACAGTTGAAGGGAGGAAGAATAGATATTAAGCACAGTGAAATTGTTAACAATGCTAACAATCTCTAATGCCCTTTATCACACTTAGAAAAGATGGTTAAACAATGGGTCTCCTGTTTTCCAAAGGAAAACCATTTTGGGGAACAAGGTGAATGTACAAATAGTAAAACAAAATGACTCAGTGCCTTATAAGAGTAATGGAGATGTGCTGTGTGGTGACTAACACAACACAATTAAAAAAAAGAGTAATGGAAAGTCTGATTATTATTGGAAAGATACTATACCAACGGACGATAATGGACATTAAAGGGGTGCCTGGCTGGCTCAGTCAGAAAAATGGGTGACTCCTGATCTCAAGGTCATGAATTTAGAGATTACATAAATAAATAAATAAAAATAAATAACGAACATTATTTTTTTAAAAAAGTTAAAATTTGGAGAAGGCTGTCCTGGCTCTGTAGAACTCTTCTTTGAAAAATAGCACATGTTCCACTGTTTCTGTGCTATCATAGGGCTCTCACCAATACAGGACATAAAATAGTCCTATCATACCCAGGCTTTTAAAAATATTTAGAGAAGTCCTTATGAGTCTCTTCACAATGACCTTTTTGTATATAAATTGCAAGTGATCGTTTCCTTAAGCCTGCTGTCTCATCCGCCTGACCCGGCCTGCTCCTGAGTATCCCCTTAACCCACCCCACCTCCTCTATAGCTGACTTTGTAGCTTAGCAGAGGGCTGGTCCCCTTGGGTGTGGAACTTCCTGCCCTGGGGGCCTTGCCTTTCCTGAAGAAGTGAGGCCATCAGGAGGGAAGCAAGGGGCTCTTGCAGCTAGTGGAGTTGCCCACTGCTAGGAACATCTATGCAGGGGGAGCTGGGCTAGGGAGGCTTCCTGGCAAATGCCTGGTGGGTCCATCCACTGAGGTATTGCAGCTGCAACCATCCCAGGCGGTGCCAGCCTCAGCTCAGTCCCTCTGGCAGCACATTCAGGCCTGGCTGAGTAGGGTGCCCACTGGCACCTCGGGTTGGCTAGGGGCTTGGGTATAGCACTTAGAGAACACCTGCCTGGTGTGCTTGCTCCAGTCCTGTTCATTGCCTGGGGTGGGTGCTAGGGAGTAAACACAGAAAAATCTAGAAGGGAATACTCCCTCTGGTTTAGGAAAGGAGGACTGAGATTAGGTTTATTTCAAAGGAGAATTCAGCATTGTCAAATATTTAAATGATTATAGGGTGAACGTATGAGTGTATTATTTGTGTAACTAAAAAATTTTAGTTAGATATTTCCATTTTGGGAAAAAATATAGGATTTAAGAGATGGTCTATTTTAAGAAGCTCCTGGTGCAAATTGAGTAAGAGAATTGCACAGATTTTGAAGATTTTCTGTGATTTCTTGGTTGGTGTGTGACTTCCCATTCACTCAATTATTCAGATTACCAGTCTCACTTACTTCCGCAAATTACTTGAAGTTGCATACAGCCCTTATAATTCAACATCGAAAAAAAAAAAAAAAACCACTAAGACCATTCTATGCATGTATGTGTGAGTGCATGTATATGTGAGATCTCTGTCTATCTGCTATAAATATATGGCAGGTGTCACAGGTGGAAGCAGGTACTGACTCAGCCCTGAGTTTAAGATTCCTGGTAGTTGAAAGACAACCTTCAGTTCTGATATCACACAAAGTTTCATTTGAAAAGCAATCTTTTCTTCCTCCACACTGAATTCAATGAGGAGTTTATTTAAAGGACCCTGATATCAACCTTACTGGGTAGAAAAGTGAGCAATATCTTCATGGTTTTCACGGCTCACTAATAATATTTAAATGGATGGTTCATTTAGGATGGTGGCTCTCAACTGCCTAAGTTCCTAGACTTTCTGTTTATAACAGGTATTTTATAGCATCTCTTATACTATCAAGAAACAAAATTAATGGATAATATATAAGCCACTGACATTCATAACTGCTCCAAGGGCAATGTTAGGGCAAGTAAAGACTGCGGTGTGTAATAAAAGATGAGTTCCCTGTGTATGTGCAGCAATATTAATACATAGAAGACGATGAACCAGTCAGTCTGTGCACTAAGCTTAGGAACCCATACGACACTGGCGCCACCAGTGTGTTGTGTCAGCTTCCCGGACAAGACAAGTGGTGTTTTGTTTTTGAGTGGTTTTTCCAAAACATTGAAGAACTCTTTGTCAAACTGAAAGAAAACAAGGTCATCTCCTCTCTGGTCACATAAAACTGTGACAAGTACCTTATTTTTCTTTGTAAGTCAGATTTAAGTTTTTGGGTAAAATTATAATAAACCACTTTCTTACATACAGAAATATTCTGGGGGACATGTCCAAGTTGTGTTAGACCTGACACAAATGCTTATTGACATGGGATCTTGTCATGGATTGAAAAGCATCTGACAACCGTGGAGTCCTTTCACCAAGGCCAAGGATGCCCCCACTGCCAAAAACACTTTCAGAAATTTCCAGAACAACCCCTAGAGAGAAGTACTGTTTGCACTGAAAACCAGTGAATAGAGCAGCTAATAAGACTAACTGAGGATCTAAGATTGAAGGCCCCCCAAAGCCAATGGAGCAAAGAGCTATATGCAGGGGTTTATGTGGTGCATAATTCCAGGAAGCAGGAGGGGGCATCACTGTGAGCCATGGACTTGATTCTGCTGGGACTTCCCAAGAGGAGTATAGAGTGTCATGAATTGTTGGTTGGAAGGACAGTAGGCAGAAGCATTTATCCACCAGTTTCTGACCCCACTTGTCAAGGTGTTGCCTTAAGATGCTGAGGTTTACACACCAGGACACCGTTATTTAGGAGTGAGTAAGCCCACACAGGACTGTGCACTCTTGTTGCAGGAGATTAAAGGCATGTTGGTCCAGTGTGGAGGCATCTAATGTGCTTATCTAAGAGGACCTCAAGCTTTCTGTTCACCCAGTATACAACCACTTCAGGGAGGCTTGAATGGACCATTTAGTTGAGCTAATGTGAAAATCTGGGACATTTCAGAACTGTATCAACACAAAGCCAAGACTGCAGCTGCTGGGAAAGACCTGGCCACGTCTTTGAAGGTAGACATGCTGGTTCTTTTGATGAGTCGACTATCTGATCCCCACCTTTGTGGCAAACAGGCCTTCATTTCCTGTCCCCTCCCACTTGTCCATCTTCCAGTCATAAAGATAAAATGCATTCCCCAAATTTCTCCCAGGGAAACATGAACTCTTGTACCAGAATGTCACTTCTGACCTGCTAATTAGTGTGGGATATGGCTGGCCTATGGCTGAAAGTCAAGGCATGACACCTTTTCTCTTAACTGAGTGTATTGGACTCTAAGATGAAAAGACCAGGGAGACTGCATTTCTAGTAGAAAGAGTTTATGTACCTGCAGGGCTAGCCTTGAGTCCTGGTCTTCAGAGCAAGTTCCTGACATTCCTGCTATGAAGCTGCGGAGATGCTCTTGTGCCATGGTGCCCACATCTCCTGGCCCAGAGTGAAATGCAATCAATACAGATTTGCTCCTCTTCATCAATGCTCTGAAAATGCAAGGAAAGACTGGCTGTCCTGAGACAAATCGGGCTTTCTGAGTGGCATAGTCTCCCTGTTTGACCTTGATAGTGCTCAGCAGATGCAGAAACCGATGGCTGTCCACAGAGTGACAACTCATGTGTCCCTATAGCAGTGATGTGCCACTTCCTCCAGACACCTTTGGAATCTCTCGGTTAAACTCAGAAAATTTCCATCAGGTACCATCTAAGCTCAGGTCCCTTTATAGCAGACCCTGAGTGATCCATGGTCTGGGGGAAGGACTGCAAAGAAGAGAAAGGAGGGAATGCTACCCTCTGGAGCCCATTACACTGTGGGAAGCTGGCTCAGACCCCAGGGACACGCCAAGAACCAGGTCAATCCTTCCACCAGAGACAAGGAGGATAAGAATATTCATTCACAAGCTCCTGTCCCTTGGAGTCATGGGTTGCTTCTTCCCATAGGTCCTGAGTTGCCTTGAGGGGTGCTGGTCCCCTCACAGAGCCATTGCCAGGATCTCCACAGTCATGCAACCAGTTTTTAGCAGAACTAGAGTCTGACAGAATTCTCTTGCCTAACTATGGCATTAGGCACTCTTTATTGAGTGCATGCATGTGTACTAGGTTTACAGAATGTGATTCTCACCATGTCATTTTCACAGAAGATGTGCTGCATGTAGCCTGTCTTTTCAGGTCTGTCATCTCCTGCTCCCATAGCCCCAGAAACCTTGGATAGGAAATTGTGAAGGCCATTGAGGATCTTTTGCAGTTCAGCCACTGTTTTTCCCAGGGATGTCCCTGTCTTTCAATGCCCCTCATCTTAACTCTGAATCAGGCAGGGGCCTCCTTGGCTCCAAGCATCCTTCTGACCAGAATGGTGTTCCAGACTGTTCTCCCTGCTATCCCCCCCAACACAAATTTACCCTGTCCTGTCAGCCATTCCATCTTTTCTTTGTGAAAGATGCAACCTCAGAGTAGGTCAGAATTGAAGAGCATGGCCTGGTGTGACATTGTGTTAGCCAAGTTCCAGACTGGAAGCTGATGTAATTGAGGCAAGGTTAATGAAAAAGTATTAAGGAGTTGTGGCAGGGTCCAGGGAAGTCTACCATGGACCTGCAGGACCCAAGGGTCAGAGGGATGCTGCTATCATGCCAAATGGGAAGGGTCAGGAGAGGCAGGAGTTACCTGGACCGTGAGGGGGACACTTGTGCTGGGAAAGGAACCTCCAGAATTCCTCACTCCCCCACTGAGGACACTTAGGATCTCCTGTCAAAGAAACTATCATACTTAATTCTTGTTCCATGGTGGCAATCCAACCTGAGATAGGAAGTAAATTATCCAACATCACCTGGCTAGTGCTGGAGTGCTGCTATCTCCATCCTATTCTATAATGTAACTCATGCTACTGAGTAAATGTTGGTAATGCATGGTGCATTGGCAGGAATCCATGGCCCTAGTGCATTGATCTTTACATGAGAATATGGTTTGCTAAGTATTTGTCAAATTTTATGCCTTAGAGCTCTAGTGGAGAAACTATAGATTCTCATAGCAGGAAATGGTCAAGGGGAGTTAAAGAGGAGAATGATGAACAAGAGGAAAATAATGAAGTCAGGATCATGGCCGAAGATGGCAATCATGCTAGGAAGAGATTGACTGCTACTCAGAGACAAGGGTATCCAGACAATATTCACTGAGTATCCAGTGACAGATACTGGGTATCCAGTATCCAGACAGTATCTAGTGCTCTGGAAATTGAATGAATGGTAAAAACAGAAACAAAAATCAACCCTTCCCCTCAAAAAAAAAAAAAAAAAAAAAACATAAAAAAGCCTACATGCTTCTTAATAATATTATCCATGATTGTTTATGGACACATTATGGATGCCTCTGAATTATTATATGTAAATCATAATTTCTCAATAGCAGCTACAAAAGAGGGAAAAAGAAGAGAAAAGAGAGCAGGTGTTAGGAATGACTGTGTGGAAAAGACCTGATTTAATTACCACTTTGCCACTGCTTTTTTGTGCTCTTAAAGCTTACACCTTTTAGTTACTGAACCTTGTTTAGAAACTATTTGGATTTTTGAGTTTCTGTTAATTATTTTGGTAACAGATGGATTCTATAAGCAAAAAGCAAAAACAAAAACAAAACACATACACACAGAGTCCTATTTTATCAGTGTTGTAATGTGAGAGCTCTAAATCCGTTAGCAACAGAATAACTTTCTAATCACCTTTTTTATTATGACAAAATACACAGAACATAAAACTTTTTTTTCTTTTCCCAAATAAGAACATACAACTTACCACCTTAACCATTTTTAAGTGTACAGTTCTGTGGCATTAACTATATTCACATTACTGGGTAAACATCACCACCACTCATCTCCAGAACTTTATTCATCTTCCAGAACTGAAAGTCTATACCCATTAAAAAGTATCTCCCTAGATCCCACCACTTTCAGTCCTGGGCAGCCACCATTCTGTTTTTTATCTCTGTGAATTTAGTTACTCTAGGTATCTCATATGAGTGAAATCATATAGTATTTGTCCTTACCAATTACTTTTGGCTGATGTAAAATTTCAAGATTTTTAATTTTATTCCTAAATACCAAATACTATCTTACTTATATGTATTCATAACATGTTCATATTGAAATGAACCTTACAAATTAATGGTTAAGAAATAAAAGGTGGATGGATTGGGAAGGAAGTCATAAAACTATTTTTATTGCAAATGAAATGTCAATGCAGCAAATCAAAAAAGCCCACCACCCCTACCATGGCAATATTTCTTGGAATTAATAAGTGATTACAACAAGTTAGCAGCATGCAAAGTCAATAAATAAAATCAATCTTTTTTCCATTTTCCAAAGTCATTCATTACCAGCAACGAACAAATAGAACTTGAAGTTAAGAACACATTACTATTTACATTAGCACTCAAAAAATGAGATACTTAGGTATTTCTAGCAAAATATGCATAAGAGCTATATGAAGAAAACTGTAAAACTGATGAAAAGAATCAAAGAAGAATTAAACAAGTGGAGTTTATTCTATATTCATGAATAGGAAGAGTAAATATTGTTGAAATGTCAGTTCTTCCCAGTTTAATCTGTAGATTCAATGTAACCCCAATCAAAATCCCAGTTAGTTATTTTGTGTTGTTGACAAACTAATACTAAAGTTTATACAGAGAAGCAAAAGATTCAAAATATCCATCTCAATATTGAAGATGAACCAAATTGGAGGACTGACACTACCTGACTTCCATCAAGACTTACTATAAAGCTACATTAATCAAAATAGTGTGGTTTTGGTGAAAGAACAAATAGATCCACAGAACAGAAGAGAGATCAGAAATGGACCTACATAAATAGAGTCAACCAATCTTTAACAAAGGAGCAAAAACAACACGGTGGAGAAAAGATCAGTCTTTTCTGATTAACTCAAATGAATTTGAAATCATAAATCTAAATGTAAAACACAAAACTATAAAACTGCTAGAAATAACAGGAGAAAATCGAGGTGATCCTGGGAATGGTGATGACTTTTTAGATACAACATTAAAGGCGACATCAAAGAAATTATTGGTAAGCTGGACTTTATTAAAATCAAAGACTTCTCTTTTTTAAAGATACTGTTAATAAAATGAGAAGACAAGACACAGACTGGGAGAAAATATTTTGCAAAACACACATCTGATAAAGGACTGTTATACAAAATGAAAGAACTCTTAAAAATCCAGAATAAGGAAATCAGACAAACTGATGAAAAAATTGGGCAAGAGATCTAAACAGCACCTCAGCAAAGAAGATATACAGATGACAAACAAGCATATGAAAAGAGTTCAGTGTTACATGGTATTAGGGAAATAAACAGGTGCCACTACACACCTACTGGAATGGCCAACACCCAAAACATTGACAATACCAAATGCTGGTGGGGTTATGGAGAAACAGAAACTCATCCATTGTTGATGCGAGTTCAGAATTTCAAGCCAACTTGAAAATACATTTGACAGTTTCTTATAAAACTAAACCTATTGTTACCATATGATGTACCAACTGCACTTTTTGGTATATACCTAAATGAATATAAAGCTTATGCCAACACATAAACCCACGTATGTATGTTTATGGCAGCTTTGTTTATAATTGCCAAAACTTGAAAGAAACCAAGATGTCTTTTGGTAGGTGAAAGGATAAATGGTGGTATATCCAGACAATAGAATAATATTTAGCACTAAAAGAAATGAGCTATCAAGCTAATGTAGGTTTATCAATTGTTGATAGAAGGGAAGGTTGTGCATGTGTAGTTGCAGATGATATGCGGGAACTCTCTGTACCCCCCATCAATTTTGTTGTGAACTTAACTAAAACTGCTCTAAGTGACTCCCCAAACCTACCTAGTCTTTCATCCTTGCCAATAGTATCTCACTAATTCACGTAGCTCAAGACAAAAATTCTAGCAACCTTTTTGAATTCTCTCCTTCTGTCATACCAGTAAGTCTTCCTTAGTCTACAGATACAGATATCTTGAATCTATCACTTCTCTGAATTCTCAGTACTCTTTTTTTTTTTTTTTTTTTTAAATTGTATTATTTATTTGACAGAGAGAGAGAGATCACAAGCGGGCAGAGAGGCAGGCAGAGAGAGAGGGGGAAGCAGGCTCCCCGCTGAGCAGAGAGCCCGATGTGGGGCTCGATCCCAGGACCCTGAGATCATGACCTGAGCCGAAGGCAGAGGCTTTAACCCACTGAGCCACCCAGGTGCCCCAATTCTCAGTACTCTTGTTCAAGCTTTTAGAATGTCCTGCCATGAGCAAGGCTATAGCCTCCTAACTGGTCTTCTACTTTGGGTCTCTTGACCTGGACATCTCATTTTCCACACAGAGCCAAGGTTGTTTCTTAAGAGCATAGACCATATTACTTTTTCCTACTTTAGACTTTCCAGCAACATCCCATACTTAGAATATAGTTCAAGCATCCAAGTACCTTATTAAGGCTCACTCATTCTACTTGATCTAGCCTTTGCCCACCCTCCTGTTGCCCTCTCACTATGTTTCAGCCTAAAGGGCTTCCAACACAAGGTCATACATACTTTTAAACCCGATACTAGTTATTTCTTTGATAAAGACTGTCTTTGTCCCCAACTTTTGCAGAGCAGGCTCCTTCACATGATTCAGATTTTGGCATAAATATAAAGTCATTAAAGAGGTCATTTAAAGTCATTGCCCAAACATAGCCACTTGGCTCTATTTAGTTTCTGTATTTCTTTCATTCATTCATTCATTCATTCATTCATTCATTCTCTCTCTCTCTCTCTCTCTCTCTTATATACACATGCATGCATGCCCACACATACGCACATTTTTTCCATTTTTATTTCATTGTCTGTCTTGTTCACTTCTGTATCTTTTGCCAAGAATACTATCTGGCACACAATGAACCCTTCAATATTTCTGAATGAATAAGTGAATGACACAGTGGAATCTCAGAACAAGGAGAGACTCTAGAACACTTCACTCTTTGCATTAACACTATTTCCCAAGTAGGAAGAATATTAATGCCATAAACTTGAAAATGCAACGAACAAGTCCAGATTCAAATGGAGAGATGTGGGTTTTGGTGCTCAAGGTAGGTGTAGTTCCATTGTACACAAAGCAGGATGTTATCACTGGCAGATGGCCAAGAAGTCAGGTGATTTCTACACATTAGAAATCAATTGTATCTTGGATATAGACCTGTTTATTCCCAGAAAAAAAAAAGTTAGTTGTTTTTGGCACACATCTAAACAAACAAATGGCAATTTGTTATTTTATTCACTAACTGCTTTTTCAGTATTGCCAAGTAAGCAGATTGAAGAGATGTTAACAATTCTGTTTGTGTGAACATGGAAGCAGAGCTGTCATTACTTAGCATTCTAAACACTTCTCAGCTTTAGGTTTATCACTTCTAGTTCCTAGAAAAGATTTGAGATTCTGGACAGACACAAGCATATGATAAGTATGGCTTGCTCTTTGCTTTTCTCTTATTTGAGGCAGGAATTCATTCCCTGGCTGGATGCCATAGGTTACTCCTTTTGTGCATTATGTTGAACTTCACACGGAATAGAAATGAAACTTTTATGAAAGTTTCAAGAACATGAATGCTAAAAGCCCCACTTGAATCTCAGAGGTGCCAGACAACCTGCAGCCATGCCAGTGGTGGAGTGCTCACTGAAATGGATAGATTTTCATAGCAACGGCCATCTGTGATGGGACTCTATAAAAAGAAAGCTTCTGAAGACATCTGTAACCAGGCTCAGTTACCCTGGATTTGTTTTGTTTTGTTCTTCTCATGATTTTTTTTCTTCAAATTTTTACTTAAATTCTAGTTAACATACAGTGCAATATTGGTTTCAGGAGTAGAATTCAGTGATACATCACTTATAACACACATTGATCATCACAACAAGTGTCCTCTTTTTTTTTAAAGATTTTATTTATTTATTTGACAGAGAGAGAAAGAGAGAGAGAGAGATCATAAGTAGGCAAAGAGGCAGGCAGAGAGAGAGGGGGAAGCAGGCTCCCCACTGAGCAGAGAGCCTGATGCAGGGCTCAATCCCAGGACCCTGAGATCATGACCCGAGCTGCAGACAAAGGCTTTAACCCACTGAGCCACTCAGGTGCCCCAATAAGTGCCCTCTTTAATATCAATCACCTATTTAGTGCATCCCCCACCCACCCCTCTCCATCAACCCCCAATTTGTTCTCTGATTCTCTGGTGGTTTGTTTCCCTCTCCCCCCGCCCCCCGCATATGCTCATCTATTTTGTTTCTTAAATTCCACGTATGAGTGAGATCATATTTGTCTTTCTCTGAATGACTTATCTCCCTTAGCATAATACACTCTAGCTCCAACCATGTCATTGCAAATGGCAAGATTTCATTATTTTTGATGAATGAGTAGTAGTTGATTATATATATATGGGTGTGTGTGTGTGTGTGTGTGTGTGTACATATATACATATGGGTGTGTGTGTGTATACATCTTCTTTGTCTATTCATCAGCCAGTGGACATTTAAGCTCTTTTCACAGTTTGGCTATTATTGATAATACTGCTATAAACATCAGGGTGCATGTAACCCTCTGAATCTGTAGTTTTGTATCCTTTAGGTAAATATCTAGTAATGAAATTGCTGGACCATAAGGTAGTTCTATTTTCAACTTTTTGAAGAACCTCCATACTGTTCTCCCAAGTGGCTGCACCAGTTTGCATTCCTAACAATAATGCAAGAGGGTTCCCCTTTTTCCACATCATCACCAACACCTGTTGTTTCTTGTGTTGTTAATTTTAGCCATTCTGACAGGTGTGAGGTGGTATTTCATCCTGGTTTTGATCTGTATTTCCCTGATAATGAGTGAGGTTGAGCATGTTTACATGTGTCTGTTGGCCATCAGGATGTCTTCTTTGGAAAAATGTCTATGCATATATACATGTCTTCTGCCCATTTCTTGACTGGATTCTTTTTTTTTTCCCCTTGACTGGATTCTTTATGGATTTTGGATACTAACCTTTTATCAGATATGTCATTTGCAAATATCTTCTATTTTGTAGGCTGCTTTTTAGTTTTCTTGATTGTTTCCTTCATGATTCAGAAGATTTTCATCTTGATGAAGTCCCAATAGTTCGTTTTTGTTTTTGTTTCCCTTGCCTCCGGCAAAGTGTCTAGTAGGAAGTTGCTATGGCTGAGGTCGACGAGGTTGCTGCCTGTGTTCTTCTCTAGGATTTTGGTGGTTTCTGCCTCATATTTAGGTATTTCATCCATTTTGAATTTATTTTTGTGTATGGTGTAAGAAAGTGGTCCAGTTTCATTCTTCTGCATGTCTTGGATTTCTTTGTTATTGTTTTTTCCCTTTTATAAATTGTTCAATGCTTCTTATGTGGTGATGATTAGCTAATGGGTTTGCCATTATTTTACTTCCCTGAATAATAGGGCAAGTCAAAAAAGAAAAGAAAAGAAAAGAAAAGAAAAGAAAAGAAAAGAAAATGCTCTTTGAAACTCACCCCATACCACTAATATCCACATTGCTCAGGCTTTTTGAATATCCATAGGCACAAGCAACAACCCTAAATGGCATCTGATACTTATTCAATGGGTTTTCTTTTTTTCAAGTAGGGTATATTTGGTAAAAAACTTTGGTGTCTTTTAGTTGATGAAGTTAAGGTTAATTTCTATGTTTTATTTTTTTCAATGTCCTGAACTTTGAGGACTTAAAGAGTAATAATAATGAGAAGGGTAACAGCCCACAGAATGGAAGAGGATACTTGCAAATGACACTACAGATAAAGGGCTGGTATCCAAGATCTACAAAGAACGTCTCAAACTCAACACCCAAAAAACAAATCAAATCAAAAAATAGACAGAAGACATGAACAGACACTTCTCCAAAGAGGATATACGAATGGCCAACACACACATGAAAAAATGTGCCAGGAATCACCAGGATTCCCTGTACCCACAGATGAAAGATTATTCCAAACTTTGTGGTGAAAGAGAGGAGAAAGCAAGGGGATCAACACCCAGAGGTTAAGATCCTTTGTTCTTCTTTGCTCCTGCCTTTATTGGGCCTTCAGGATAATCACAAATCCTTATCATTGTTTCTCAAGCACCTGATGCATGACAGGGGGTCTTATTGAAACCAGGAGGATCTGTTTATGAGAAAGATATGATATGCTAATCTACGTGGTCTACTAAACCTAGGGGTCTACTTAGCCTAAGGGACAATGCATATGTCTCTTAGATCATAGTGCAACTGTTTGGGCTAAGAAAAGCTTGAGGAGCGAGCCTGGTGCTGGGTATTGAGGAGGGCATGTATTGCATGGAGCACTGGGTGTGGTGCATGAACAATAAATCTTGTAACACTGAAAAAATAAAATCAACATATTTGGGGGGAAAAAAGGCTTGGGGAAGGCATCTCCCCACCGCATTCCAAAGGCAGAGTTGTCAGACAGGCCTTGGCATTCCGAAGGCCTAACCCTTTCTCCTCTGAAACCTTCCTTCACCCCCAGTGACCTCTGTGTTACATTTTAGCAAGCCAGGTATTATGCCTGATTTCATGCTCTACATTAACCCCAACAAAAATGTTCAACATCATTAGCCATCAGGGAAATTGAAATCAAAACCACATTGAGATACCCCCTTACACCAGTTAGAATGGCCAAAATCAACAGTAAACAACAAATGTTGGAGAGGATGTGGAGAAAGGGAAACCCTCTTACACTGTTGGTGGGAATGCAAGTTGGTGCAGTCACTTTGGAAAACAATGTGGAGATTCCTCAAGAAATTAAAAATAGAGCTACCTTATGACCCTGCAATTGCACTACTGGGTATTTACCCCAAAGATAAAGATGTGGTGAAAAGAATGGTCACATGCACCCCAATGTTCATAGCAGCAATGTCCACAATAGCCAAACTGTGTAAGAAGCTGAGATGCCCTTCAACAGATGAATGGATAAAGATGTGGTCCATATATACAATGGAATATTACTCAGCCTTCAGGAAGGATGAATACCCTTCATTTGTATCAATATGGATGGAACTGGAGGAGATTATGTTAAGTAAAATAAGACAGTTATCATATGATTTCCCTTATATGTGGAACATAAGGAATAACATGAAGGACATTAGGAGAAGGAAGGGAAAAATGAAGGGGGGGATTAGAAGTAGGAAATAAACCCTGAGAGACTTTGGACTAGGAGAAACAAACAGGGTTTCAGAGGGGAAGGAGTGGGGGGATGGGTTAGCTGGGTGATGAGTATTAAAGAGGGCACTTATTGCATGGAGCACTGGGTGTCATATGCAAACAATGAATCATGGAACACTACATCAAAAACTAATGATGTGGGGCGCCTGGGTGGCTCAGTCGTTAAGCGTCTGCCTTTGGCCCGGGTCATGATCCCAGGGCCCTGGGATCGAGCCCCACATCAGGCTCTCTGCTCAGTGGGAAGCCTGCTTCTCCCGCTGCCGTTCCCTCTGCTTGTGTTCCTTCTCTCGCTGTGTTTCTCTCTGTCAAATAAATAAAAAATCTTTAAAAAAAAAAACATATTAAAAAAAAACTAATGATGTACTGTATGGTGACTAATATAACATAATAAAATAGAGAGAGAGAGACAATGGTGATATAGCTCCTTAGCCTCATGTCCTTTGATTTTCAAGCTGAGTATATATGCTATTCCAGGGAGGAAAATAATGATGAGAACATGATTGGCATCTGGTCAATAGCACAGAAGAGGACAGTTTCACATTCAGATCCTCTGACTTCCAGCTGGAAGTGTTCTGTTTTCATAGATTTAATAGTTCAACCTGCATGTAATGGGCCAGGATGGATCCCCTCCCCATCTTACTTTATCTATTCATTAATAGACTTGACCAATGTGTTTGGGCAAAGTGCTCAGGGTCAAAGTCCCTGGTGACCTTCCCTACAATCTTACCCAATTGCTTACTGAATTGATTTTAAATTGAGAAACTCCTTCTTTTGATTTACATTTTAGTTCCTTTTTTATAATGAGGATGTTCTGGGGAAAGTTCATACATATAATCTTATCAATCATTTACATTATCGTAATTCATTGGATTTCTTCCTGAGAGGAGGCTGAAGGAGGGAGAGAACAAAAGGACCCTGATGCCTTTGTGTGTGTGTGTGTGTGTGTGTGTGTGTGTGTGTGTGTGTAGATTGAGAGAGAGACAGAGAGACAAAGAGACAGAGAGTCACAGGTGGCTGGTATTGAGAAAAAGAAGATAAAATTTTGTCAACAACCAGCGTGCATTTGGTCACTTCCTTTCTCCCAGGAATATAACTTGGAGCTGCTTGATTAAACTATAAATTTTTCCTTTTATGGTTTGACCATGCCAGATGGATATATATTGGTATAATCTGATTAATATCAGATACATCTAGAATGTAAAGAGTGAAATACTAAGAATTTCACTCTTAGTGAAATACTGAAGAATCCTTCAGATGAGGATTTGGTTTGTTTGCTTTCCTCTTGACTCACTTTGGTTTATTATCAATCTTCCCAGACTCCCTAATCCCAAGAGCATTCAGACAGGCTACACAGATGAAGCACAGACATCAGGAGTGGACAAAGGCAGCAAGATACTGCTAGTTTGTATTTGAGATATGGATTGCTGCTTTGTCAAGCTCCAACCCTTGTATGAGTATTAGCACCATGAGGATTACACATTCTAAGTGTTGATTTTAGACCATTGCTTACTCACCCCTCATGTGGAATCCATCATTTACAGACTCCTACAGGTTCTTCCTCCAAAATAACACTTCATGACTCTTAACTCTAATACCACTTGTACCCAATATTCATGCTTTTCTCCTGGATAACTCCCAGACTTTTCCCACAAGCCAGATGCTCCTGCTGGAGGATTCTTTTTTCCCAAACCAGATGCCTCCAGGAAGAGAAGACCCATCAGAAAACAAGTTCATTGTGAGTTAGGGACAAAATCAGAAGTAGTTGACAACAAGTAAGTATAGGAATGGGATCTTGAACAGATTAGTGGTAGAGAAAACTGGACTGTCTGGAGGGAGGGAAATGTGCACACTTATGGGAGCGGTGAGCATTGAAAAAAGAAAATGGTAATTGATTTACCAGTTTACCAAAGCCACTACAAAATGCCAACATAATCTGCTGAGGGATTTAGGGAAACGATCTTATTTTTTTTCCTAGGTTTAAATGGCTGGCTTATCATCCAGGAACCTACTGTCATTACTGCTTCTCAATTACTCTGGATACTTGGGGTGGGCTTCTCAAGTCAGATCATGAGATTACATTTGCATGAAAATAAAACCAGCATGTTTCTCTGTGAAGCTCAAACAAGTTTTATAGCTGAGTTTCACTTTCTCCCTCAGAGGCAGGCACTGACTGCCATCTACATCAACTAGAACTTTTCTGGAAACTACACAATACAGATTCTTAGGAAAACCTACCTCAGACTCAATCATTAAAATATAAAGGTAGCCAACACTCAACTAGAAACTTCCAGTAATTCCAAAGAGAAGGAAATATCCAGGGCCTGCTTTGATTGTGAACTTTATCTTCGTGTTTAAAAATCTATATTGGTGGGCACCTGGGTGGCTCAGTCATTTGGACGTCTGCCTTCGGCTTGGTCCTAGGATCCAGTCCCACATTGGGCTCCCTGCTTGGCGGGGAGTCTGCTTCTCCCTCTACACCTCCCTCCCCACTACTTGTGTGCTCACTCTTTCTCTTTCAAATAAATAAATAAAATCTTAAAAAATTTAAAAAATAAAAATCTATATTGATGAACAATTCAAACCTACCTATATAGGCTTTTTTTTTAAATTTTATTTATTTATTTATTTTTTCAGTGTTACAAGATTTATTGTTTTGCACTACACCCAGTGCTCCATGCAGTACATGCCCTCCTCGATACCCACCACCAGGCTCGCCCAACCCCCACCTCCCTCCCCTCCAAAACCCTCAGTTTGTTGCTCATAGTCCACAGTCTCTCATGGTTCATCTCCCCCTCTGGTTTCCCCCCATTCACCCCTCCCTTCCTTCTCATAATGCCCTCCATGTTTTTCTTTACGCTCAGCACGTAAGTGGGACCATAAGGTAATTGCAAACCTACCTATATAGTTTTAAAAAATTTTGGAGTCTGACCATTTTAAAGTATATCCACAAAATTCTTCAATATCCCCCTCTTCAAGAGATAGACCTTATTTTCTTTCCTCTTGAGTGAGGCCTGGACTTAGTGACTCACTTCTAACAAATAATATAAGGCATACACGAGTGGAGCTGTTACTTTCAAGAGTAGGTCATAAAAAACTTTGTGTTTCCACCTTCCTCTCTCCGTCTCTTGAGTCACTCATGCAGGGGGAAAGCCAGCTGCCATGTTGTGAAGACACTCATGTAGCTTTGCAGGCTCATTCACATGGCACAGAAATGAGCTTTCTGTCCAACAAACAGTGAAGAGCTAAGTCTCAAGCCAATAGCCGTATGAATGTGCTATCCTGGAAGTAGATATCCCAGCCTCAGTCAAACCTTCAGATACTGTAGCCTCAATCAACATCTTACCGGATCCTCTTGAGAGACTTTGAGCTAGAATGACCCAGGTAAACTACTCTCAAATTTCTGACCCTCAGAAATTATGTGAGAAAACAATTGTACTCCCAACAATTAACAATTAATAATGAAGTAATTGTCATTTTAAGATGTTAAGTTTTGCAGTAGTTTATTACCCTGCCACAGACAACTAACACAGAGGACAATATAGACAGTCAGCAGGGTCTGTCACTCTGTTTCTTCAGGCCAAGAGAGTGATGGATCCCCACTGTTATTAGACCCAATGCATTGTCTGGATTTAGAAACTTGTGTTTTTTCTACCTTCTGTTCTCATATTTGCTGGCAATGTATATATTAAACTCTTCAATAGCTACTTTGAGTGTGCCATTTTTTTTCCCCTGCTGTGTCCTCCTCAGAATATTACCATGTAAAGTCTGCAAAAACTCCAGTGAGTGGTGGTAGCATTGCCTATGTCCTTGGCACCCTGAGTGCAGCTATGCTGGTGACATCTGATGATGCTATTCTGTGTTGTCAGGCCTGGCTTATTTCAGAGTAAGGTTAGATCCCAGGGTCTCAGGGTTTTGCTCATATCACAGGTTCTTGTTCTTGTCACCATGAGATGTGCTGCTGAGGCCTCACCCTCTCTGTGTCTTTCCTCAATTTTGATATAGCTTTCCTTACCCTAGAGCTTGGAAATAAGTCATTGCAGACAGACTGGAGAAGAGCAGAAAACGGACAATTAGAATAATCCTGAAGCAAATTTATTTTTCCAGGGCTCTTCCTGGGATCTCATGTTAATAGACCCCAGTAGTGCCCTAGTGCTCCAAAGATGTTTATAAATTCATGAATCCTGGTGTGAGCAGAGTTTGGGTTCATTTGGACATTTGCTATAAAAACCTAGAAATTGGCTGAGGTAAAAGATTTAACTTGACTATACATTGGGATCTGTGAGTCATTATTCCTGTAAAAATTTTATTTTATTTTTATTATTTATTTTTTTATTTTTAAAAAAGATTTTATGTATGCATGTATGTATTTCTTCCTTTAAAGGGAATGAGTGGGGGGAGGGGCAGAGGGAGAGAGAAAGAATCCTAGGCAGACTCTTAGCTGAGCTCGGAGCTTGATCTCACCTGAGCCAAAGGCAGAGGCTTTAACCCACTGAGCCACCCAGGCGCCCCAGGGCATCAGGCTCTTGATTTCAGCTCAGGTCATGACCTCAGGGTCCTGGGATCGATCCCCACATTGGGCTCTCTGCTCGGTGGGGAGCCTGCTTCCCCTTCTCTCTCTGCCTACTTTATGATCTCCTCCTTTCTGTCAAATAAAAAAATAAAATCTTTAAAAGAAAAAAAGAAAAGAGTCTGATGCTTAATCAACTGAGCCACATAAGTGCTCCTCTTGTAGAGACTTTAAATAAGAAACATATTAACAGAGAGTAAAATATACAGAATCAAATGTCAGCCTAGGTCTCCAAGTAGGATCCACATATAAGACATGATATTGAGAAATGGTAATCACATGCTAGGATCCAAAATCCTGCTCAGAACTGTTACACAGGCTATGATGCTGCTGTCTGTGCCCCTTTCCTGAGGTGGGGGCCTGTCTCTCTCCCTGAATTTCTCTCCCACTGCACTTGTTTCTTTACACCAGAATGCTGCACTCTTGAAGCAAGTGGAGAACCTGCTCTATGTTTGGAAACGCTCCCACACAAATGTGTGACAGGGTCAAGAATTTTGTCTCAGTTCTAGCAAGCCTTTGTTTTTTTGGCCTATGAGGTTGATAAAAATAAAGTTCTAGAAACAGATGATCTTGTTTGTGGAGACAGCTTTGCAAAGGGGATGGGTTTTAGATAATGTTTCAAAGGGCTTTTCAAGGAACTCAGGAACTTGTCTGCCTTTGTTTTTCTTGGCTCCATTTCTGAAAAATGAGGGCACTCTTTAAATCTCCTAATACTATCAGAGACACTAAATCCAAAGGATACAGCAGTGTTCTTTGCTTCACGCAAGACTGAGAGTTTTTCTGTCTTAAGATCATTGCTGCTTCTTTATTAAACTGACAAGTCTGAAATGAGGGGCAGGGGATGTGATTCCTTGAACTTCAGTAGCTGTGGCTTCAGTTGCAACCCATATTTCCTATTTTTAATTATTAATTGGAAATTGTAATTTGAATATACCAAATACACTCTTTGAATTGATTATGCTGGTAAAGGTCACTAAGCATCTTCTAAGTGCCAGGCCCTGTAGGAATTTCTCCACTCATCTGACCTTTCTGAAGTCTTTCCCCTGTGGACCATCTGCTCCTGCAGGCCTGAGTTCCACAGCCTGGTGTCTTTCTTTTTTGGGCAGTGTGGGATGTCTGCCTGGAACCTTTCATTGTATTCACTGAGTCTCACCCACCTTGAATGTCAGTGCCTTCTGGCTCTGTAAGAAGCTGTGCTTCTTGTTGCATTGCTATTTCCTCTTTACCAGTTGACTGGCCACCACCCCCACACCTGTGCCCTTAACCCTTTATATGCCAATGACCCACAAGATCACATCTTTCACACAGCCTGGAAATCCATACTCCAAGCCTGTGGAACAGCCTCTGGTGGTCTCCCCAGTGACCCAGGGCAGAGCTAATTTTCCTGGTGATCAAATTGGTTGCAATTGGTAAATTTTGTGGCTGGATGGTCTCACCTGTTCCCTCCACCCCTGTTCATGACCACTTAGCTCAGTGGAAACCATCACCCATCTTCTCTCTTCATTTTCTCTCCTAAGACTGATGGTTTTCAGTCTTTCCAGGGCTGTGCTTTGGCATGGCCTCTGTTGCACCACCATGAAAAGTTTGCCCTGTCACCCAAGTTCAGACCACTCAGACACCCTGAGGTTCTGCTGTAACCACCATCTCTGGACTCTGATGGGCTAAGAGACTCAAGCTGTACCACAAAATCCAAGAACTTGGCTTCCCAGAGGTTTCCTGGAGGAATCAGGCAACGAAACCCGGGGGGGGGGGGGGGGGGGGGGGGGGGGGGGGGGGGGGGGGGGGGGGGGGGGGGGGGGGGGGGGGGGGGGGAGGGAGGGGCAGATGGATGGATGGCACTTCTGCTCCAGAGAGCAGAAGCTGACCAGTGAAACAAAGAGGTAGAGAGGCTCCACACCATAAATCTCTCTCTCTTCTTGCCCTCAAAGGTCATTCTGAGACCAAGTGGCTCCACCTACTCAGACCAGAACTTGCTCTTTATGACTCAGCCATCAGGCATTCCTCATCCACTCTGCAATGCACCACTTGGCCTCTGCCTTTCTTCTTCCCTGCTCCCTTTACTTTCTCTGTCTCTTGCTGCCCTGGGATTGCAGTTCCCATGAAGCTTCATTTGTAAGCTTAGTGGTTCTCCGAGCAAACTGAGTGAAAGGTGAAGACATTGCTGTTCCTTCACTCAACCCCAAAATCCCAATTTATAGTATCCTCATCAAGGAACCCGGAAAGTGTCCAGTCTTTTCCTCTTTCTGCTCTTCATGTCCATTGGCCACCAGATCTTCTGTCCCAACTCCTAAACGTCTTGTCTCTAGTCTCTTTTACATTATCACCTCCCTCCTTAGGTCACTCCCTTGCCATTACTAACTTGGACACTCACCAGACCCTCTTATTGTTCTTTTAATTTTTTGTATTTATTTTATTGAGTTTTTAAATTTTAATTCCAGTATAGTTAATATACAGTGTTATATTAATTTCAAGGGTACAATATAGTGATTTAACAATTCTATACATTACTCAGTGTTTATCATGATAAGTGTGCTCTTTGATCCCCATCATTTATCCCACCCATCCCCCCACTTCCCCTCTGGTAACCATCAATTTGTTCTCTACAGCTAAGTGTCTGTTTCTTATTTGTCTCTCTCTCTCTTTTTTCCTTTGCTCATTTGTTTGTTTCTTAAATTCCACATATGATGAAATCATATGGTATTTATCTTTCTCTGACTTATTTTGCTTCAGTATTATACTCTCTAACTCCATCCATGTCTTTGCAAATAACAAGAACTCATTTTTTACAGCTGAATAATATTCCATTATATATATTATATAATAATATAATACAATACAATATACTATACTATATTATAATATAGTGGAATATATATGATATATAATACATATACCACATCATCTTTATCCGTTTATCTATGGATGGACACTTGGGCTGCTTCCATAATTTGGCTATTGTAAATAATGCAGCTAAGAATATCGGGGTGCATGTATCCCTTTGAATTAGTGTTTTATATTTTTTGGATAAATACCCAGTACTGCAGTTACTGGATTGTAGGGTAGTTTTATTTTCAATTTTTTTTTAAAGATTTTATTTATTTGACAGAGAGAAACACAGCGAGAGAGGGAACACAAGCAGAGGGAATGGTAACGGGAGAAGCAGGCTTCCTGCCAACCAGGGAGCTCGATGTGGGGCTCGATCCCAGGACCCTGGGATCATGACCTGAGCTGAAGGCAGACGCTTAACGACTGAGCCACCCATGTGCCCCTTATTTTCAATTTTTTGAGGAAACTCCAATTTTTTGAGGAAAATTAATTACATGGTAGCTGTACCAGTTGCATTTCCACCAGTGGTGCACACGTGTTCTCTCACTTTCTCTACATCATTGCCAATACTTGTTTTTTCTTCTTCTTTTTCTTGTTTCTTTTTGTTTCTTAAGATTTTATTTATTTGGGGCGCCTGTGTTTCTTGCTGTGTTTCTCGCTGTCAAATAAATAAAATCTTTAAAAAAAAAAGATTTTATGTATTTATTTGAGAGACAGAGAGACATAGCATGAACAGGAAGGAGGAGGCAGAGGGAGAAGGAGAAGCAGACTCCTCTCTGAGCAGTGAGCCCAATGTGGGGCTCAGTCCCAGGACCCTGAGATCATGATCTGAGCTGAAAGCAGACACTTAACTGACTCAGCTCCCCGGGCACCCCAATACTTGTTGTTTCTTGATTTTTTTTAATTTTAGACATTTTAAAAGGTGTGCAATGATATCCCACTGTGGTTTTGATTTGCATTTCCCTGATGATGAGTGATGTTGAGCATCTTTTCATGTGTCTGTTGGCCATCTGGATGTCTTCTTTGGAAAAATCAGACCTTCTTATTGGTCTGTCTGTTCTGTCATTGCAGCCTCACACACATTCACAAGGGGGCGTTCTCTCTGAAATGCAAACCCAACCATCTTCTTTCCTGCTTTGAGCTTTCCATTGGCTCCATCATTGTCCTTGAGGATAGAAGTCATATTTTTTTTAGGATGAAAGTCTTAAGACTCATCTTCTTCAGCTTGAGCTTCTGACAACATCCAAAACAGAAAAAGGAGTTTCTTTCATGCTCCAGCAGCAGGAAGGGCATACAACTCCCATATCACACCATGTCCTTTTCTACTTAGTGTTGCAGATTGAGTTCTCCAGAGCTGATGCTGAGATGGAGTTTGGGATGAAAGGGATAAGACTGTCAGATAAAATATAGGGTGCCCAGTTAAACTGAATTTCTGGTAAACAAAGAACAATTACTTTACTATAAATGTGACCCACATAATATTTGAAATATTCTTACATACAAAAATACAATGTTTATCTGAAATTCCAGTTTAATTGGACATTTTATTTTGATTTGCTAACCTGGAAACCCTAATTAAGGATAAACACATGTTAAAGGAAGAAGGAGGAAGCAGGATTGGGCAGATGAAGAACTTGAATGGGATGCAGAATTAGCAAAGCTGTGGCTCCCTCAGTCTCACTTAAGCATAAATACAACCCCCCCCACCAAATGTGGCCTAGTATTGGCAGGATGGCTCTCTACTCCTGAGGCGGATCATGCAAAAGCTGACAGCTATGGGCTCCCTGATGACCACACTTCCTTATGAGCAGTAAGTCTTTCTCTGAAGGGAGATTGAGTTGCTCATCTTTGGGTTCACCATACTTAGTCTTTGCTTTTGTTTTTTTGCTTGAACATCTTCCTTACCTTCCCACCTGGTCTATTCAGTCATTTAAAACAAGAGGTCCCTTTTTTTACTCCATCTGCAGCTTACATACAATGAATCACTCCCTTTTCTATGTTACTTTTGGGTATACCTCAATTGTTCCCCCTATTTCTTGAGGTGTCATTTATCTTCCCGTGTCTGTCTTCCTGCTAGATGGTTAAACTCGTGCATAGACTACAATGTATCTTCATTAAGAAAATATTTGTTGTCAGGAATCATGAGCCAGGCAGTACATGGGGCATTAGGATACTACTGTAAGCAAGAGCAGCTCATTCCAGCTCACTCTGACTTCAGAACTAGATGGGGGATGCATTCAATTTAGACAGGAAGCTATCATAAGTATTAGGATGCATGTTGTAGCTTGAGTTCCCCCCAAAACAGACTCTAAGATAAAGATTTGGGTGCAATAATTGTATTTGGAAAATGATCTCTGGAAACCTTGGTAAGTGAACAAGGAGATGAGACAGGAAAGGGAAGGTGGTTAGCACAAGGAAGTGGAAGCAATTCTACAATTGGCTTAGATAGTATTGCTCACTGGTGAGGAGGAACTGGACATTGCAAGAAAGACCCACTATACTTACACTTGGTATTTTGCTATTTCAGTGAGTTAGGCTGTGCTGTGAACACAGTTTCTTAAGGAGTTCAAATAACAAAGACTTGTTTCTCTCTCATATTGTGTGTCTACCATGTGCCACTCTAAGGTGAAGGTTTCTGCTCATTATAGGTACTAAAGGACCTAGGATGACCAAGTTTTCATCTCGTAGGGTGACAGAGGCTGCATCCCTCCAGATGCTTCCACATCACAGAAGCAGGGAAAGGGGCCCAGTGAATCACACAGCAGCCTTAAGGCTAGGGACCAGAAGTGATATGTAATACTTTGCTTACATTTCATTGACCAAAGCCTTGTCTAAAGCCAAAGAGGGCACTCAAATTTGACCCTTTTAGAAGAAAATCAAGAATATGTGTAACTAGCTCCCATGACCACTAAATATCTGATTCTCATTTTTTCTTACATTTTTCTCCCAACAGAGATAGCTTAGAAATTCCACAAATAAGACAGCGACACTAGAGAACTGGGAACTCCAGAGGGGAGCAGTGGCCTGAGGCTGGCCCATTTGCTCTCTGCCCTAGTTTTCACCTTGATGGAATGCAAGGGGATGAGCCAGACTCTCAGGGACTATCTGCAGCCAATGGAGGAGTCAGAGCCTGCAGCTACTACAGCTCACTCACTCTGATGGGGGCCTTAGCAGAGACCTTAGTATCTAAAAAGCTCTCTAGAAAATAATAGAAATTGCATTCCTATTCTCAGTTTGAGAAATCCTGCAGAACATTTTTTTCAAGTCTTTAAGTAATAAAACAATGACAACAACAACAAAAACCTGGCTAAGTCCCCAGTCCCGAGTCCTCAGTTCTGAGTGCAGAAAAAGGCAGGAAGCCTTGGAAGAGAAGGAAATCCTAGCCATCCATAAGTCTCAGGAGTAACCGTAGATGACTGGGCCCAGGAGCTGGACCAACAGACACAAAGCACTGTGAAATGAGTTCCAGCAGAGGTGGCTGGCTGTGCCAACATCCATTTTCCCTCCACCTTTCTGCTCCTGTCTCAGGATGGATGGAAATGGCCATGCTGGGGATAGAAAGCTCTACCCATTCCCTATGTGGCCAAGTGGCTGGGCTCCCTGTTCACACACCAACCTGCATCCACCTCACGTGAATAGCCTGATGGCTCTGATATTGTTTTCCAGCTTTCTCAATTCAACTTTCTGCTGAAGGATACAACAATCTTGCTCCTCCAAAGACCTCTGAGTGTAATGTTTTTAGGTTAGGTCTCATTGTTGCCAATATAAACAAATTCATGATTTGAACAGGTCCTGGTGCCTGCCTTTTGTGACTATGTTATGATACATAGCAGAAAGAAAGATTCCTTTAACTTTCTCAAATTCCATCAGTATGGAAACAATTTTCACTATGGACAGTCAGGGAAACCAGAACCCACTGTTCATGGTGTGGCTGCAACACATATTCCATAGGGTGCCCAAGAACTTTCCATTTTCCAGGCCTCATTTCATTCTGATTTAAGCACTTGACAAAATGAGCCTGAAATATTAGAAAATTGCAAATGCAGCTGAAAAATGAGTGTGGTTTCTCATAAAACAGTGACTTGTCCTGGCTCCTTGTTTTGGCTAAGAATGAGAAGGGCACATTCTGCCAGATTTTCCTTTAGCAGTTCATAAAAACTTAACCATGCATAAAAATAGTTGACATTTACATAGCACATTTGCATTTCCAAAGTGCTTGTGGGGTTTATTATTTCAATTGTTGTTCCTAAAAACTGGTTGCAAATGAGGAAATTTAAGGTTAGTAGGAGTCAGTGACATTCCTAAGGTCACACAGCTAGTAAGTGTCAGACCACAGCCTGGGAGCCAGAGCTCTTATATCCAGATCCTTACATGATGAGGAGGCTGGGTCTTCCTGGCATTCTTTCATGGCAGAACAGTGAGTGGAGACTCATGAGAGTTCAAAGGTTGGAATGGCTGACCAGCATCCCCCATGCTGTAAAGAGAAGATGTAATGATCTATACAAGGTGAGTTAGGAGCAAACCTCAAATAATCTCTGCAACTGACAGCCATCTTCAACTGCTACATATAAAATACCAGAAAACAAAAAAAGCAAAAATAAAAAACACACATAAAACACAACAACAACAACAACAACAACAGGCAGGGGTTTGGACATGGGACCAAGGGATACAGCCAAAAATTCAGCTTTAGCACATAGTTATGATGTAAGGATTAAATGAGATGGTTCTATATAAAACCTCAATAAACACTGGTTCCTTCCTCATCCTTCTTGGGATCAAAGGCAGCTGATGGACACCAATTAACCATTGAACAATTGATTCCATCCGTAGGAGAGAGTTTTGCCTTAACCCCTCCACTTAAATTCCTACCAATGAGTTTCCATATGCTCTTCTGTTACCTCAGTTCTGCAGCAGGCTTCTGTTGCCAGAATGAAATCCCTGATGGCTTTCTCTCTTGGACAGGCCTTCTCTCAGGACCCAGAATCCTACCTTGATACTCTCTCATGGAAACAGGACCCCCAGAGGGAAAGACTTGGTTGGAAGAAAAGCAAGAGACTGTCAAGTTCTTACCCTTCGTGCCTGTCCACACTTTACTATCCCTGCCCAGTCAAGGTATCTTTTCTCTTCTGGGAAGTTACAGAGAAAAGATCCATCGACCACAACTGTCTAATGATTTAAATTGTCCATGCTGAGCTCCCAGACAAGCTGAGGGAGGGACCCATACAGGCCAGAGCCAGTGGCAGGAACCGCTGTGATAGCCAATTACCAAAGGTCAACCTGACCCCCTTGACAGTTCCTACTCTCAGGGAAGGAATCAAAGGAAAGGGTTTGTGCTCAAGAACCTCCCAGAAAGCTGAGGTCAGATTTGCTGTGCTCAGTTACCCTGAACCAGGATGTGCTCATGAACACATTGTGTCCACTTAGGGTGGACACACTCAATGTTGGCCTTCAGGATATCAGCATCTTCTAAGAAAATGCAGTTTCAGCCCTAGGTGCAGTGTCTCTGAAATGAGCTGGGCTGTTAGACCTCTTCCTTCCAAGTCCCCAGCAACTGGTTTGTTCTGAGATCTCAGCTTCTACATCTTTCCAGATGTATTGCCGAAGATGTTGCTTCTTACCTAGACAAGAAAGAGGGAAGAAGACAGAGGGCTCAGCTGGCTTCAGTCAGTGGTCCAAGTTTAAAATGATTTCCCTAGGGCCATGCCACTTTATAGGAATGTAACCAGACACATATGTAATTCTAATTTCTCTAATGACACATTAAAATTTGAAATTAATTTCAATAATATATTGTATTTAACCTGCTATATCAAAATATCATCATTTCAATTTTTAATCAGTATAAAATAATCATTAATGGGATATCTTATATTCCTTTTTAATTCAAAGTATTCCAAACCTGTTATGTGTTGCACAGCACATCTCGATTTGGACCAGCCACATATAAAGTGCTCGGTAGCCATATGTGGCCTGTGGTTCCCGGCTTGGAGAGCACTGCTCTACAGTACTGTGTCCTTTCACAGGCAGTCATTGATTCGTTGCAATAATCATGACTGAATCTTATGTTTGTAGAAGATTTACCATTCCTCACAGAGTCTTCAGGCTCTTTCAATCCATTTGACTCATTTGAGCCACTATTGACAGTAGAAACTGAAGGAAAATAATGTGTCACCGAGCAGTTGGTAGCAAAGTTAAGTCACCTGATTCCCAGTGTAGTGAACTTCCTGCCCTGAATTCACCTGGGATGGGGAAGGAGAAGTGAAAAGTCAAGGTGGCCAAGGAGTCTGTAAGGGATGAGTCAGATCTGTCTGTGAACATACTAAAACCCACCAACTTGTACATGGTAAGTGGGTGAATTGTATGGTAGGGGAATTATATCTCCTTAAGGCTATTGAGAGAGAGAGAGAGAGAGAGAGAGAGGACAGACAAATGGACTGCTTGCTTTTCAGGAGTGAGGGAGGAGGAGGTCTGCCAATGACAGCACTGTCCTTCATCTGTAAGTCTTTGTATTGTCAAATTATGTTAACCAAGGGACATGAACATTTTCCATAGGCCAAGTGAGGTATCCCCAAGATCCTGAAATAAATAATCCCCAGAATTAGTGCTATAAATGGTAAAACCTGTACCAAACAGGTAAGTATGTGTATAAATAGACCTTGAAGGTATAGATGGCCCGTACTTCTGCAGGAGCCACTGTAGGCTGGTCAAAGAGGCTGGCCTGGCTAGGGAAGGTGGTGCCAACCAGAACCACCTGGGTGGGTCTGCCTTGCTCACTGTTATCTCTTGGGTATTTAGCCCAGGCCTGGGGACATATGGCACCCTCAGAAAATATCTGTTGAATGAATACTAAGAGCAGAGGGTGACATGGACAAGGATTTTCCTCTCTGGGACTGGGAATAGGAACATCTCCAAGTTGGGCCTGAATTTATCTTACCTTATAGTCTAATGTCAACAAATATCAGTGCCCATGGGACCTCTGGTCACAAATTACTAAGTCTCCCCTGCACTTGATAAAGGGAGAGAATGGACAGATGACATACTTTCTGTCATATGCTTTGAAGTATTGTACTTCTTCCTTGGGTTAGGCATCGGTATACAGATTGGTACTTTTGTCTATTTGTGTCTGTCTGATTTTTGTTGTGGTGGCTGCTTTGTTTTAGCTGAGCTGGTATCCCCAAGTGTGAACAAGATGGAACCATGGAAAAGTGAGTGTTAGCCTGGCAAGATAATCCCTATCCCCCAAGGAGACTCCTTGGGTTGGCTCTCTGGGAAGTGCCTGGAGCTATTTCCAAGCCTTTATTCCAGTGTTCAGTGACTTCACTGGAAAAGCATAACTTCAAGAGAATTTCTGAATCATATCCCACAAGTAAGAAAGTGTAATGTAAGAAAAAAAACAAACACAGTTGGAGTGACTAACTGCTGCTGAACACGTGACCTCAATGTAGTTGCCTACGCCCAGCCCTGTGCACCTCCAGCCAGCCTTCAAGGGGCCCCTAACACCTTTCCTGCCATTGCACCCTGGGGGTCAGGGAAGGGAGTGGTGCTGACTCTCTTCATTACACTCAGCACCAAACCTCCCACCCAATGCAATGGGTGTGAGCAAGCGGGAAGCAGGAAGCGACCTAGGCCGGCAGCGCCCAGATAGATAGCCCTAGAGGGCCCGAGTCCTGAATGCCCTGAGCTGGGCGGTTCCAGGAAATTCCAGGCCAGCCAATCTAACTGGCCTTTCAGAGTAGCTAAGCTGCTATTTTGAGGGTTGTATTGAGGGGAAACAACTCAATAAAAGCAAAACAATTGTTTCAGAGAAGGTGGGTGCGGGCTCAAGAAACCCCTTTTGCACCTCCTGAGATCCAGCCAGGAGCACTGGGCTGGGCTGTTACTATGACACCCTTCTGACAACTCTCCAACAATTTGCAGTCTTTCATAGCCTGAGCCAAACCTGGGGCTCCCTGAAACAATGTGATAGAGAGGACTCTCTGCTAGCTTCCCGATCCCTCTTGAGCTGGTTGGTCTGGACCTCTGCTGGTGCCAACTCTAAACCTAGGTCTAGAGTTAGAGTCCTTGGTTTAGTTTAGTCCTAGGTCTAGAGTTAGAGTCCTTGGTTTAGAGGTCTCTGGAGAGGATGTTCTTAAAGGAGGCAACCTCACAGGGGACTCACTTCTCTGTCACATCCAGTGATGAAATTTGGAAGTTTTGGGTGCCTGACCGAATGGCTAAGAGAATCCTTGAGACCTTTCTGGTGCAAAAGGTGATTTTATTATAGCCCAGGGACAGGACCCGTGGGCAGAAAGAGCTTCACTGGAGCTGTAAGGAGTGACTGATTATATACTTTTTAATTAGTGAGGGTTAGGGATAGTGCAAGTCTCTAAGGAATCTGAAAGCAAGACTTTCAGGACCTTAAAAGGCCAACTGCTGCCAAGATAAGGTTACTTTTAGTGTTTACCAAAACATAAGCATTAAAGCTTTAAGGCAGCCATTAGTTCCTTGAGGAAGGTCATGCTCTGCACATTTCAGGTATTTATCAGTGATCTGTAAGCTGTAAAGAGATTTAATTTAAGCTACATTCTCTTGCCTTTGTTTCCCTCATCATCCAGGATGATTGCTCTGATCTCAGGGGCATGGTTACCACACCTCGTTTGCAGGCCTGCCCCTGTGAGGCCTGAGTCCTCCTCTGGTGTCACTCTAGGTCACTTACCTTCCTGGTGGCTCTTTCCTCAATTGTAAAATGAGATCGGGGTGAATAATATTCTATCATGTTCCAATGCTACTACCCATATTGCTGGGACCCAGTGCCACTCCTGCTCCCATTCACAGTCCAATGTCACCTGGGTGCCAATGACAGGCTGTGGACAAGGGAGTAGGAAGCCATAGTAATATACATTCAGGGCTTATTTCCCCTCTGGTTCCTGTGCAGGTTCCATACCTCCCACGGGACCACGGGTACCCTGGCTCCTTTAAGACATTCAAGCCCCCAGTGTCTGTTAGTGGTTCAAAGAAGTTTCTCAGGACTTTGTTTAGGAGCTGGATCAGGCAACACTGGGACTGATTCTAGAAAAGCACTGCCTGCCCCTACAGTGGGGCTGGTTAGGAAGCGAAGCTAAGACAATCTCATAGGAGTTCTGGGGATTCCCTGAGCTGGGGCAGGTGCCACATGGTCTCTTCAAGAATACCATGGCATTGTGACAGTAAGATGCAAGACTCAGATTCAGATCTGCCTGTGACCATGTATAGTCACATGTCCTTGGAGAAGCCACTTAGCCTCCTTAAGGTATGGCATCCTCATTTTTATATACCTCTGAGGGTTCCAGAAGCCAAGTCATGGGTGGGCCTCCTATCTCTTTGATGGGTGCTCTGCTCATAACCAGTGGGGAGACTAATGGAGTTGTTCTCCAGAGTTCCATTGTGCTGGCTTGGTACCAGCTCCAGAAGGAGATGAATGGAACCTTACCTTCCTACTCAAGGCAGCCTCTTGGTCCCAGGCTCCCACCACGTGACTGGAGGCAGGGATGTGCCAGCAAAGGATTACTGATTGTCTGAGTTTGTGGAAAGAATACTAAGAAGGCTCAGTTCCATGAGGAAGACAGTGATGAATTAAAAAAAAAAAAAAAAAAAGAAGAAAAGAAAAGAGAAGGGAAGAAAAGAAAAAGGAAGGAAAGGAGAGAGGAGAAGGAACAAAAAGCTAGGCTTGTATCCAGGGAGGATTTGATATGATGAAGAAAAGGATTTGTGCAGTAGGAAAGTGGTTCACAGATGTTCAGCCTGCAGGGCTCTAGGAGGAACAGGCAACATGGAAAACAAAGGAACTGATCACCTCAATAATGTTGTTAGTTGCAGATCATTTTCAAAGAGGCAAATGGATCTGAGGGACAATACAAATGTGAGGAGTTGCAGTGTTCTGTAAAAGCTGACATGAGGGTCTCATAGCTTCTCTCTGACTTTCTTGGTACCCAGCTCTTGTGTGCCTCCTGTGCTCATGGACAGCTTGCTCAATTGTGTCCTGAAAAGGAGGCCTGACCCAGGCTACCTAAACACAATGTGTTTGTTTTGGTTTGAGATAACTCACACTGTGCTTTGCCCTAGAATGAATCCTTCAGAGGGATATGAAGACATCATGGTGTGTGGGAACTAGACTGATGGGAAATTTGAGGGCAATCTTCTTTTTGAAAGCCTGGTGAAGTGGGATGAGTGAAACCTCATATTTTCAACTGGGAAATCAAGCCAATATAAGAGAATATTTACTACAACTAGGATTACCTGTGTTGGGTGATTCAGGAATAGGCCCCAGTAATCTGGGGACCCAGATTCTTAACATGATGATGTCATGATTATTCTTCAAAAGAAGGAGAGCTGTTGGCCCAAGTGAAAAACAGATACTAGTGTTGGTGAGGTGGCCTACTCTCAGGCAGCAACTGAAAAAATCAGCCATGACTCCCAATGGTGCAGCCTGACCTCTTCCACTACCATGGGAGCAGAACCTACCTCAAATGCCATGAAGACAGTGCATCCCTGGCAAGGAGTGCTCTACTGGGACTAGCCAAAGTGGGGAGCTGTTTTGGAAGCCACAAAAGTGAGGGAGGGGTGACCTAGAGCGCCCCAAGTGTTGCAGGTGGAAACCCAAATCAGACAACTCGAAACTGGAGGTGCATTCAAAAAAATGAAAGGGTAGAAGAAAATGAAAGAGAAAGAGAGTGCAGAGTGCAAGAGAGTACCTAGGGATGTTGTTCTTCTCATACCCAAGTCACCAAGATGATAATCTAAAGGCCAAATCAGGCCACACCTATTGGTCTCTACATTGTGGCTACTTTTCTGCCACAAAGACAGAAGCAAGAGGTTATAGCAGGGACCCTATGGCCATAAAACCTCAAAATAGTTATTATTTGGCCCTTTACAGGAAACATTTGCCAACCCTTGGTGTAGAAAGTCACAAACACACTCCCTTGGCACAATTTACCTTGTTGTTATCCTAAAATTTTGTTAGGTTGGGTTCTGTATGATTGCTAGTATGATGAAAAATGATAATATATCCATTAACACAAACAGACACCTGTACATGCTTATAGACAGGCACATACATACATACGTATATACACATACACACATACGTGCATACATGCATACACATATAGATAGATAGATAGATAGATAGATGATAGATAGATGGATAGATAGATACAATAAAATAAAGAGAAAGGGAGAAATCAATAAGACTGCACCATGAGATTACAGAAAGCCCAAACTGCTGATCTTCTCCCCTGCTCCTCGGTGCTCATTGTCCCTGTACACACTGCAGGCACTTTACTAAACACAAGTGAGATTCCCTGTTTGAGAGTTTCCTCCGGGGACAGGAGCATGCTTGATCCTTGTGCAAGGCAGATACAGACACTCTCACCATCTGCTCTTAATCTGGGACAAATGAGTGTTAGTAGATGCTCACTCCAGGTTCCTTGTCCTATGGAGGTGGCAACCCTAAGGTTATATATTTGTTGCCCTATTGCCCAGAAATCCCCAGAGGGATGCGCTCCAATACCCACAGTGGAACCTGACCATGAACACATTCTTTACTGTCTGCCCTCCCTCCCCTATCTCACACTTCCCCATCACTTCTCCTTGGAATCACCTCCCAAATATGATTCATGTCCTTGTCTTGGGGGCTGCTTCTGGGAGGCCCAATACATGACAGTTCTGGTATACTTTTTCTCTTGCCTATAAGAAGCTTTACTCTGCTCCCTGTTTTCCTTTGCTTGGTCCTGTATTTTTTAAATATAAGCATAATAACAAGACTAATAGAGTTGAAGGTAGTATCTTCTTTATCACTCATTATCTAAAACCAAGAAATACATACCAAAACAGAGAATTAAGAATGAGGACAGAGGCTAACCTTCTCTGTTGGACATAAATATTTTTAGTCAAGTTGAGCTTTGTTTGGGTATCAGAGGCTATTTATATAGACAGGTGAAGGAAGAAGGAGAGCCATTGAATGTTTTCATCTTTTCAAAGGGGAATAATTGGTAAATGCTTTATAACTAGATAGTTACTTATCATCTATGGTTTTCTGTATGAGGGAACAGTTACTTCCGTATCTCATACATACAGAAGTATGAGGGATAGTTACTTATTCTACCAGTTGCAAAATTTACAGGTACCTATACCAAGCATTCTTTTTTTCTTTTCCTTTTATAAAACTAAGTGCAGATCTAGACACAGCGTGGAAACACATTTGTCTAGGAGACTAGAAGGAAACGTGAGGAGCTCTGAGGAGAGAGGTATCTGGGAGAAGGTTGTCACAGACATCAATGAACAGTTCATTTCCCCACAGCCCATGGACTACCAAGACAAAAATGTATCACATGCCAAAGAGAGGAGCTAGATGAATAAGAGTGACAACTGCCTTCAGAAGAGTTGGAGCTTAGGGCACCTTTATTGGGCAAGTAGCTGTTTTAAGTTGAATGAGAAAGAAGAATTAAAGAATTGAGATACCACCCTCATCCCTGAGATAAGGGGAGTGTTGATACATGGAGGAGAAAGGGATGATATGGGTAGGAGAAAAGAAAAGTATCTTGAAGAGCTGGCTATAGGTTTCTTCACTGAACATTTCCTGATTTCTGTTTGGAGACAGAATACTAGCTTATCTGGTTTAATATGCCACTTTGCATATTTGCAATAAGATTCATTTTTACAGAAAATTGAGTCTATTGTGCAAAGCTGGACATTCTTTCCTGGTTGTGGAGTTTTAGAACAGCTGGTAGGCTTGGCAGTTACCTACAATCTCCCATTTCACTAAAGAGTAATGTGGAATGTGATGGGATTCTTAATAACAATCACCAGCATGTGTGGAATGGCTACTGTGTGCCAGGACACTTTGTACAGTTTTGCAAATGCTCAGTACAACCTTTCAGAGTAGTTTATTATCCCCATTTACTGTTCACCTAAGAAGTTACGAAATTTGCTTAGGCTCAGCCACCAGCATATACCAATGTTGAATTTTGAACCCTGATATATCCAGAACCTATGCCATGTTCTGTACAATCTGATACCTGATACCACAGGTATCAGGTAACTTCATAAGGAGTTTTGGGGCTGGGTTCTCTCATACAGAAAACCATAGATGATAAGGATCTGAGTGCAAATGGTTTATTGGGAGGTGATACCAGGAAATACCACTAGGGGAGTGGGGGAATAGGGCAGGAAAGGGGAAAAAACAACAACAACAAAGGGAGCATTAGTGAACGGATTATTCTGGGGAACTGGAATTCAATCCTGCTGAAGAATTCTAGAAGATCATGGAGGATATGATTCAGAATTGTGACCTTCTCAGGAGCAGGAAGACAAGGATTTTTTCCACCAACTGTCATTGGCTGAGTGACAAATCTGGGGCATTAACTCCTAGGCACCTCCAGATTCCTCTGAATGTGATCCAGGTGTGCTCTCAAAGTACAGAAGCTCTCAGGCAGAAGGTTACAGGTATCTGGTGTAAGAGAAGCCATCTGGCCACCGAGGTGAATGGGCAGAATACAGAATATCAACTGTAGCATTAAGATGGGGCTGAGGAATCTGTAATTTCTTCTTTCTTTTACTTTCTTTTATTGATGGTATCTGTAATTTTATTTTATTTTTTTTAGCATTGAAAAAAGTTTTTTATCTGTAACACACAAATCTCACACGAATCAATAATAACCAAATAGGAATATGGGCAAAGGGTATGAAAAAAAGAAAATACAATTAAAAAGCAATAAGTACTGGGGCGCCTGGGTGGCTCAGTCATTAAGCATCTGCCTTCGGCTCAGGTCATGATCCCAGGGTCCTGGGATCGAGCCCCACATAGGGCCCCCTGCTCGGTGGGAAGCCTGCTTCTCCTGCTACCATTCCCTCTGCTTGTGTTCCCTCTCTCGCTGTGTTTCTCGCTGTCAAATAAATAAAATCTTAAAAAAATAAAATAAAATAAAAAGCAATAAGTACTTTTAAAAGGTTTACCTCATGAATAATCGATTAAATGCCAAATGAAAACAATACTTAGGTTATCGTCACATTCAAATAAGCAAACTTTTTTTAAAATTTATTTATTTTTTCCCCAAATATGTTTATTTTATTTTTTCAGTGTTACAAGATTAATTGTTCATGTACCACACCCAGAGCAAACTTTTTCTAAAGATTTTATATATGTGTTTATTTATTTCTTCCTAACTACTGATTTTGCTTTTTAAATTTATTTTTTACGTTTTGAATTTTTTAAAATTTTAATTCAATTAATTAACATACAATGTAGTATTAGTTTCAGAGGTAGAGATCAGTGATTCATCAGTCTTATATAATAGCCAGTGTTCCTTACATCATGTGCCTTCTTTATGTCCATCATCCAGTTACCCAATCCTCCCACCCCTTTCTTTTCCAGCAACCCTCAGTTTGTTACCTATGATTAAAAGTCTCTTACAGTTTGTCTCCCTCTCTCTTTTTGTCATTTTATTTTCTTCTCTCTTCCCCTATGGACCTCTATTTTGTTTATTAAATTCCACATATAAGTGAAATAATACAAAAATTGTCTTTTTTTGATTGACTTATTTCACTTAGCATAATACCCTCTAGTTTCATCCATGTCATTGCAAATGAAAAGATTTCTTTTTCTTTGATGGCTGAGTAGTATGTATTATTTGTCCCAGGGTACACATCTGTGAATCGTCAGGCTTACACATTTCACAGCACTTACCATAGCACATATCCTCCCCAATGTCCATAACCCAGCCACCCTATCCGTACCCCGCTGCCTCCCAGCCACCCTTAGTTCATTTCATGAGTTTAGGAGTCTTTTTTTCATCTCCTTCCCCATTCCATCTTGTTTCATTTCTCTCCCCCACCTCTCCACAACCCCCGCCCTGCCTCTCAAATTCTTCATATCAGAGAGATCATGTGATAATTGTCTTTCTCTGACTGACTTATTTAGCTTAGCATAATACCCTCCAGTTCCATCCATGTCATTGCAAATGGCAAGATTTCTTTTCTCTTGAAGGCTGCACAGTATTCCATTCTATATATATACCATATCTTCTTTATCCATTCATCTATTGATAGACACCTAGGTTCTTTCCATAGTTTGGCTATTGTGGATACTGCTGCTATAAACATTCGGGTGCACGTGCCTCTTTGGATCACAACGTTTGTATCTTTAGGGTAAATACCCAGTAGTGCAATTGCTGGGTTGTAGGGTAGCTCTATTTTCAACTTTTTGAAGAACCTCCATACTGTTTTCCAGAGGGGCTGTACCAGCTTGCATTCCCACCAACAGTGTAGGAAGGTTTCCCTTTCTCCACATCCTCGCCAACATCTGTCATTTCCTGACTTGCTAATTTTAGCCATTCTGACTGGTGTGAGTTGGTATCTCACTGTGGTTTTGATTTGTATTTCTCTGATGCCGAGTGATGTTGAGCACATTTTTATGTCTGTTGGCCATTTGGATGTTCTCTTTGCAGAAATGTCTGTTCATATTTTCTGCCCATTTCTTGATCAGATTATTTGTTTCTGGGTGTTGAGTTTGAGAAGTTCTTTATAGATTTTGGATACTAGCCCTTTATATGATATGTCATTTGTGAATATCTTCTCCCATTCTGTCAGTTGTCTTTTGGTTTTGTTGACTGTTTCCTTTGCTGTGCAAAAGCTTTTGATCTTGATGAAGTCCCAGTAGTTCATTTTTGCGCTTGCTTCCCTTGCTTTTGGAGATGTTTCTAAGAAGTTGCTATGGCTGAGATTGAAGAGGTTACTGCCTGTGTTCTCCTCCAGGATTTTGATGGAGTCCTGTCTTACATTGAGGTGTTGATCCATTTGGAGTCTATTTTTGTGTGCAGTGTAAGGAAATGGTCCAGTTTCATTCTTCTGCATGTGGCTGTCCAGTTTTCCCAGCACCATTTGTTGAAGAGACTGTAAGAGACTGTCTTTTTTCCATTGGATATTCTTTCTTGCCTTGTTGAAGATTTCTGTGCATTACTTTTATATCCTGACACTTGACTGAATTCCTCTACGAGTTCTAGCAGTCTTAGAGTGGAGTCTTTTGGGTTTTCCACATAAAGTATCATATCATCTGCAAAGAGTGAGAGTTTGACTTCTTCTTTGCCAATTTGGATGCCTTTTATTTCTTTTTGTTGTCTGATTGCTGAGGCTAGGACTTCTAGTACTATGTTGAAAAGCAGTGGAGATAGTGGGCATCGTGCCATGTTCCCAATCTCAGAGAATGATATTTGCTGTGGGTTTTACATAGATGGCTTTGATGATGTTGAGGAATGCACCCTCCTGGCCTAAACTGTGAAGAGTTTTGATCAAGAAAACTCTTGATAAAACATCCTTTGATCAAGAAAGGATGATATACTTTGTTAAATGCTTTTTCAGCATCAATTGAGAGTATCATATGGTTCTTGTTCTTTCTTTTATTAATGTATTGTATCACATTGATTTACTTGCGGATGTTGAACCAACCTTGCATTCCAGGAATAAATCCCACTTGGTCATGGTGAATAATCCTTTTAATGTATTGTTGAATCCTATTAGCTAGTATTTTGGTGAGAATTTTTACATGTGTATTCATCAAGGATATTGGTCTGTAATTCTCCTTTTGGATGGGGTCTTTGTCTGGTTTTGGGATCAAGGTGATGCTGGCCTCATAAAACGAGTTGGGAAGTTTCCCTTCCATTTCTATTTTTTGGAAAAATTTCAGAAGAATAGGTATTAATTCTTCTTTAAATGTTTGGTAGAATTCCCCTGGGAAGCCATCTGGCCCTGGGGTCTTGTTTATTGGGAGATTTTTGATGACATCGTCAATCTCCTTACTGGTTATGGGTCTGTTCAGGTTTTCTATTTCTTCATGGTTCAGTTTTGGTAGTTTGTGTGTCTCTAGGAATGCATCCATCTCTTCCAGATGTCTGATTTGCTGGAGTATAGTTGCTCATAATATGTTCTTCTAATTGTTTGTATTTCTTTAGCTTTGGTTGTGATTTCTTCTCTTACATTCATGATTTTATTAATTTGGGTCCTTTCTCTTTTCTTTTTGATAAGTCTGGCCAAGGGTTTATCAATTTTATTAATTCAAAGAACCAGCTTCCAGGTTTGTTGAGTTGTTCTACTTTTCTTTTGGTTTCTATTTCATTGATTTCTGCTCTGATCTTTATTATTTCTCTTCTTCTGCTGGGTTTAGGCTTTCTTTGCTGCTCTTTCTCCAGCTCCTTTAGAAGGAGGGTTAGGTTATGTATTTGAGATCTTTCTTGTTTCTTGAGAAAGGCTTGTATTGCTATATACTTTCCTCTGAGGACCGCTTTTGCTGTGTCCCAAAGATTTTTTTTTTTTTGTCCCAAAGATTTTGAAGAGTTGTGTATTCATTTTCATTTGTTTCCATGAAATTTTTAAATTCTTCTTTAATTTCCTGGTTAACCCATTCGTTCTTAAGTAGGATGCTCTTTAGAGCATTTTTTAATTTTTTAAATTTTTTTTTAATTTTTTAATACTTACGTTTTTTATACGTATAAAACGTATAAAACTTTTTTTTATATATAACGTATAAAACGTATAAAAAATAATATGTTTTTTAATACTTTCCAACTTTCCTCTTGTGATTCAGTTCTAGTTTCATGGGGCTCTGAAAATATGCAGGGAATGATCCCAGTCTTTTGGTCCCGATTGAGACCTGATTTGTTTCCCAGGATGTGATCTATTCTGAAGAATGTTCCATGTGCACTAGAGAAGAATGTGTATTTTGTTGCTTTGGGAGGGAATGTTCTGAAAATATCTGTAATGTCCATCTGGTCTAGTGTGTCATTTAGAAGTTTTATTTCCTTGTTGATGTTTTGCTTAAATGATCTGTCCATTTCAGTGAGGGGGGTATTAAAGTCCCCCACTATTATTGTATTATTGTTGATGTGTTTCTTTGACTTTGTTATTAATTGGTTTATATAATTGGCTGCTCCCATGTTAGGGGCATAGATATTTACAATTGTTAGATTTTCCTGTTAGACAGTCCCTTTAAGTATGATATAGTGTCCTTCCTCATCTCTTATTACAGGCTTTGGCTTAAAATCTAATTTATCTGAAATAAGGATTGCCACCCCAGCTTTCTTTTGATGTCCATTTGCATGATAAATTGTTTTCCACTCACTCACTTTAAATCTGGAGGTGTCTTTGAATCTAAGATGAGTTTCTTGTGGACAGCATATCGATGGGTCTTGTTTTTTAAAACATTCTGATACTCTGTGTCTTTTGATTGGGGCCTTTAGCCCATTTACATTCAGGGTCACTATTTTTTTTTTAAATTTTATTTATTTATTTATCTTCAGTGTTACAAGATTTATTGTTTTGCACTACACCCTGTGCTCCATGCAGTATGTCCCCTCCTCAATACCCAACACCAGGCTGGCCCAACACCCACCCCCCTCCCCTCCAATACCCTCAGTTTGTTGCTCATATTCCACAGTCTCTCATGGTTCATCTCCCCCTCTCGTTTCCCCCCATTCAACCCTCCCTTCCTTCTCATAAAGCCCTCCATGTTTTTCTTTACGCTCAGCACGTAAGTGGGACCATAAGGTAATTGGTTCTCTCTGCTTGACTTATTTCACTCCGCATAATCTCTTCCAGTCCCATCCATGTTGATACAAAAGTTGGATATTCGTCCTTTATAATGGAGGCATAATATTCCATTGTATATATGGACCATATCTTCTTTATCCATTCATCTGCTGAAGGACATCTTGGTTCTTTCCACAGTTTGGCAATTGTGGCCATTGCTGCTATGAACATTGAGGTACATGTGGCCCTTCTTTGTAATGTATCTGCTTCCTTGGGGTAAATACCCAGTAGTGCGATGGCAGGGTCATAGGGTAGCTCTATTTTCAACTTCTTGAGGAATCTCCACACTGTTTTCCAAAGTGGC
>CM053610.1:38902991-38939746 GCA_028646535.1 Procyon lotor
ATTGTACCTCATTAATAGCTTTTTTAACTTCGACTTGGTTGGATTTTATTTCTTTTATTTCTCCAGAGAGGGATTTTATTTCTCCCAAAAGAGATTCTCTAATATCTTCTATGCTTTCTTTGATCCCTGCTATCATCTTGATAACTGTCATTTTGAACTCTATTTCTGACATATTGCTAATGTCCGCATTGACTAGGTCTCTAGCCATCGGTACTGTCTCTTCTTTTTTTTTGTGGTGAGTTTTTCCGCCTCGTCATTTTGTTGAGGTAAGAGTAGATGGGTCAGAGAGAAAGATTCTCTGGAGTTCTGCAGTTTTCACTGATTGATTAACTAGGCCTTGGCTGGATATTCTTGCTTATCTTCTGGGGGAGGGGCCCGTTGCAGTGGTTCTCAAATGTATTTGCCCGAGGCGGAATTTCACCTCCCTTGCCAGGGGATGGGCCAAGCACTTTGCTCAGGTCCGCTCTAGGGAGTCTTTGTTCCCTGAGGGCTTTCCTTACCGCCCTGGAGGCCGGGAATGCAAATGGCGGCCTCCCAGTCTCTGGCCCAGAGGAGTCGGGTGCTGGGTGCCGCGATCCTCCACGGGTCCTTAGAGGAAAGCCGTTATCACTCCCGTCTTCCTTGTCTGCAGCACGAGCTCTGTGCTCGGCTAGCCAGTGGCGGAGCGCCTCTATCTGTGGCGCGCGGCCCCGTCTGGAGTCCCCTAATCAGCAGATTCCTGCTGTGCGCTCCTGCACCGCTCCTCCGGGAGGAGGAAGGAGGGGGTGTCTCCGCAGCTGCCTTCCATGGGGTCCCATGCTTGCAGTAGGGCAGCCCTATATGGGCTATCTGTCTCAGTTCTTATAGTCCAAAGTAGGCCTATGAGGTGTTGCGCGGCTCCTTCTCTGCCACCAGCTTCTCTGCCCTGATACCTGGGAGCTCTGCCGCACTTGGGCTCCTCTGTCCCTCAGTGACCCCACGGGTCTTGAAACCACACTGTTCCCACAAGGGCTGAACCCCTGTTTAGCCTCCGGAGCGAAGTCCCTCAGCGGAGCAGACTAGAAGTTCTGGAATTTGTGCTCTGTGGCTCTGGGGCTGCTGGGAGCCGGCCCCTCCCCCCTGGGTCTCTCTTCCGGTCGCTTTAAATTCACTTTTTCCACACGTCCTACCTCCTGAAAGTGGTCAATTTTCTGCTCCTAGAATTGCTGTTCTTATTCTCTTCTCTCTGCTGTTGTGTTTGCCGGCTTTTAGAGTGATTTCCTCCTCTTTAGCTGGACTTCTGGTTCCCAGGACTCTGTGCCTCCTACACCTCCACCATCTTGCCTCCTCCTCCCTCTACTATAATTTTCTGCAATATACCTTCTGCCCCTGTCTCTCTTTCTTCTTCTTCTGAGATCCCAATTATTCTAATATTGTTGCGTTTTATGGTATCACTTATCTCTCTTGTATTCTCCCCTCATGGTCCAGTAGTTGTTTGTCTCTCTTTTTCTCAGCTTCTTTATTCTCTGTCATTTGGTCTTCTATATCGCTACTTCTTTCTTCTGCTTCATTTATCTTAGCAGTGAGATCCTCCATTTTTTATTGTACCTCATCAATAGCTTTTTTTATTTTGACTTGGTTAGATTTTATTTCTTTTATTTCTCCAGAGAGGGATTTTATTTCTCCAGAAATAGAGTCTCTAATATCTTCCGTGCTTTTTTCGAGTCCAGCTAGCATCTTGATAACTGTCATTTTGAACTCTATTTCCGACATATTACTAATGTCCGTGTTGACTAGGTCTCTAGCCATTGATATTGTCTCCTCTTTTTTTTGTGGTGAGTTTTTCTGCCTTTTCATTTTATCAAGATAAGAATAGATGAGTGAGAGAGAAAAATACTCCGGAGTTCCTCAGTTTTCACTGATTGATTATCTAGGTCTAGGTTGGATATTCTTGCTGATTTTCTGGGGGAGGGGCCCTTTGCTGTGATTCTCAAATGTCTTTGCCCAAGGCGGTATTGCACCGCCCTTGCCAGGGGTTGGGCCAAGCACTTTGCTCAGGTTTGCTCTTAGGAGTCTTTGTTCCCTGAGAGCTTTTTGTACTGCCCTGAAGGTCAGGAATTAAAATGGCAGCCTCCCAGTCTCCTGCCCAGAGGAGCTGAGCACTAGGGCCTTGCTCCTCAGTACGCCCTCAGAGGAAAGCAGACAGTCACTCCAGTCTCCCTTGTCTGCGGCTTGCGCTCTGTGCTCAGCTAGCCCGTGGGAGAGCGCCTCTATCTGTGGCATGCGCGGCCCTGTCTGGAGTCTCCAAACCCAGCAGATTCCTGCTGTGCTTTCCCACGCTACTCCTCCTGGAGGAGGAAGGAGGGGGTCTCTCTGGAGTTGCCCCTTGTGGGGTCGCTGTTAAGAGCAGTGGCCTATTTAAGTCTCCAATCACCATCTAAGGTAATCCTGAGCTGACAGCACACTGTGAGGCTCCTTCTCTGCTGCCAGCTTCTCCTCCCTGAAACCTGGTAGCTCTGCTGCTCTTGGGCACCCCTCTGTGACCCCACGGGTCCTGAAACCACACTGTTCCTGCAAGGGCTAAACCCTCTGCGTAGCCTCCGGAGCGATGTCCCTCAGTGGAGCAGACTAAAAGTTCTGATTTTGTGCTCCACGGCTCTGCAGCTGCTGGGAGCTGGCTCCTCCTCTTGGGTCTTTCTTCCCATCACTTTCGATTCACTTTTTCCACATGTCCTACCTTTCAGAAAGTGGTCAATTTTCTGCTCCTAGAATTGCTGTTCTTCTTCTCTTCTCTCTCTGGTTGAGTTTGCAGGCTTTTAGAATGGTTTGGTACCTATATATACCTATCTAGCTGAACTTCTGAGATCCGACGCTATCTCAGCCTCCTACACCTCTGCCATCTTCACACCACATCTTTTTTATCCATTCATCTGTCAATGGACATCTAGGCACTTTCCCTGGTGTGGCTATTGTGGACAATGCTACTATAAACATTGAGGTGCAGGTGCCCATTTGGGCACTACATTTGTATCTTTGGGGTAAATACCTAGAGCTGCAATTCTTGAGTCAAAAGCTCTCTTTTCAACTTTTTGAGGGAGTTCCATACTATTTTCCAGAGTGGCTGCACCAGATTGCATTCCCACCAACAGTTCAAAAGGGTTCCCCTTTCTCTTCATCCTTGACAGTATCTGTCATTACTTGTTAATTTTAGCCATTTTGACTGTTGTGAGGTGGTATCTCATTGTAGTGTTGATTTGTATTTCCCTAATGTTGAGTGATATTGAGCACTTTTTTCATGTGTCTGTTGGCCATTTTTATGTCTTCTTTGGAGAAATGTCTGTTCATGTCTTCTGCCCATTTCTTGATTGGATTATTTCTTTTTGGGGTGTTGAATTTGATAAGTTCTTTATAGATTTTGGATACTAGCCCTTTATCTGATAAGATATTTGCAAACATTTTCTCCCATTCCATACATTGTCTTTTGGTTTTGTTGACTATTTCCTTTGTGCTGCAAAACTTTTAATCTTGATGAAGTCCCAATATTTCATTTTTTATTTATTTCTTTTGTCTTATAGATGTGTCTAGCAAGAAGTTTTGTAGCCGAGTTCACAGAGGTTGCTGCCTGTGTTCTTCTCTAGGATTTTGATGGATTCCTGCCTCACATGTAGGTCTTTAATCCATTTTGAGTCTATTTCTGTGTATAGTGTAAGGAAATGGTCCAGTTTCATTCTTCTGCATGTGTCTATCCAATTTCCCCAGCACCATTTGTTGAAGAGATGGTCTGTTTTCCATTGGATATTCTTTCCTGCGTTTTCAAAGATTAGTTGACCATAGAGTTGAGGGTCCATTTCTGGGTTCTCTATTCTGTTCCATTGATCTATGTGTTTGTTTTTGTGCCAGTATCACACTGTCTTGATGATTACAGCTTTGTAATACAGTTTGAGGTCCAGAATTGTGATGCCACCAGTTTTGGTTTTCTTTTTCAACACTCCTTTGGCTATTTTGGGTCTTTTCTGGTTCCATTCAAATTTTGGGATTACCTGTTCCATTTCTTTGGAAAAAGTTGATGGTATTTTGATAGGGATTGCTTTGAATATTCCTCCAGGTAACATAGATATTCTAATAATGTTGTTCTTCTAATCCATGAGAATGGATTTTTTTTACTTTTTTTTTTTTTTTTTTTACCTTTCTTTGTGTTCCTCAATTTCTTTTATGAGTGTTCTATAGTTTTCTGAGTATAGATCTTTTGCCTCTTTGGTTAAGTTTATTACTAGGTATCTTATGTTTTTTGGTTCAACTGTAAATGGGATCAACTCAATTTCTCTTCTTCTGTCTCATTGTTAGTTTATAGAAATGCAACAGATTTCTGTGCAATGATTTAGTATCTTGCCACATTGCTGAATTTCTGTATGAGTTCTAGCAATTTTGGGGAGGAGTTCTTTTGGGTTTTCCACATAGAGAATCATGTCATCAGCAAACAGTGAGAGTTTGACTTCTTCTTTGCCAATTCAGATGCCTCTTATTTCTTTTTTTGTTGTCTGATTGCTGAGGCTAGGACTTTTAGTACTGTTGAAAAAAATGATAGTGGACATCTCTCCCTTGTTTCTGACCTTGGAGTCAGAAGCTCTCACTTTTTCTCTATTGAGAATGATATTCATTGTAGGCTTTCTGTATATGGCTTTTATATTGAGGTATGTTTCCTCTATCCCCACACCGTGAAAAGAAAAACAATAATCTTTTAATCAAGAAAGGATGCAGTACTTGGTTGAATGCTTTTTCCATAACTTTGAGAGGATCATATGGTTATTGTCCTTTTTAAAAAATTAATGTAATGTATCACTCAATTGATTTACAGTTGCTGAACCACCCTTGGAGCTCAGGAATAAATCCCACTTAGTTGTGATGAATAATCTTTTTAATGTACTGTTGGATCCTATTGGCTAGTATCTTGGTGAGAATGTTTGCATCCATGTTCATCAGGAATATTGGTCTGTAATTTTCCTTTTTGCCTGGGCCTTTGTCTGGTTTTGGGATTGAGGTAATGCTGATCTCATTGAAATAGTTTAGAAGTTTTTATTCCTTTCCTATTTTTTTTTTTAAATAGCTTCATAAGAATAAGTATTAATTCTTATTTAAATGTTTGGTAAAATTCCCCTGGGAAGCCACCTGGGCCTGGACTCTTGTTTGTTGTTGGGAGATTTTTAATTATTGCTTCAATTTCCTTGCTGGTAATGGGTTTGTTCAAGTTTTCTATTTCTTCTTGTTTCAGTTTTGGTAATTGAACATCTCTAGGAATGCATCCTTTTCTTCCAGATTGCCTAATTTGTTGGCATATCCTTGTGCATAATATGTTCTTGTAATTGTATTTCTTCAGTGTTGGTTGTGATCTCTCCTCTTTCATTCATGATTTTATTTACTCAGGCTCTTTCTCTTTTCTTTTTGATAAGTCTGGGGTTTATCACTCTTATTCTTTCAAAGAACCAGCTCCTCATTTTGTTGATCTGTTCTACTGTTCTTTTGGTTTCAATTTTATTGATTTCTGCTCTAAACTTTATTAATCCTCATTTTCTGTCAGGTTTAGGCTTTATTTGCTGTTCTTTATCCAGCTCCCTTAGGTGTAAGGTTAGGTTGAGACCATTCTTCCTTCTTGAGAAAAAGGTTGTATTGCTATATACTTCCCTCTTAGGACCACTTTCACTGCATCAAATTTTTGAACAGCTGTGCTTTCATTTTCATTTGTTTCCATGAATTTTTTATATTCTTCTTTAATTTCCTGGTTGACCCATTCATTCTTTAGTAGGATACTCTTTACCCTCCATGTATTTGAGTTCTTTCCAACTTTCCTCTTGTGATTGAGTTCTAGTTTCAAAGCACTGTGGTCTGAAAATATGTGAATGATCCCAATATTTTGGTACTTTTGAGACCTGATTTGTGACCCAGGATGTGATCTATTATGGAGAATGTCCCATGTGCACTTAGAGAAGAATGTGTATTCTGTTGTTTTTGGATGGAATGTTCTGAATATATCTGTAAAGTCCATCTTGTCCAGTGTGTCATTTAAAGCCTTTATTTCTTTGTTGATCTTTTGCTTAGATGATCTGTCCATTTCAGTGAGGGGAGTGTTAAAATCCCCTACTATTATTGTATTATTGAGGTTATGTTTCTTTGATTTTGTTATTAATTGGTTTATATAATTGGCTTCTCCCATATTGGAGGCATAGATATTTAAAATTATTAGATCTTGTTGGATAGACCCTTTAAGTATAATATAGTGTCCTTCCTCATCTCATAATTTTTGGCTTAAAATCTAATTTATTTGATGTAAGGATTGCCACCCCAGCTTTATTTTGATGTCCATTGGCATGGTAAATTGTTTTCCACCTCCTCACTTTAAATCTGGAGGCGTCTTTGAGTCTAAAACGAATCTTTTGCAGACAACTTATTGATGGGGTCTTACTTTTTTTTTTTTTTATCTGATATGATACCCTATGTCTTTTGACTGGGGTATAACCCATTTACATTCAGAGTAACTATTGAAAGATATTAATTTAGTGCCATTGTATTACCTGTCAAGTCACTATTTCTCTATTCCTTTCTGGTATGTTTCTTTTGAGCTCTCTCTTCACTGAAAGGACCCCTTTTAATATTTCTTTCAAGGCTTATTTAGGGACTACAAATTCTTTTAGTTTCTGTTTGTCCTGAAAATGTTTTATTTTTCCTTCTGTTTTGAATGACATCCTAGCTGATTAAGTATTCTTGGCTACATATTTTTCCCATTTAGCACCCTGAATATATCATGCCAGTCCTCTCTGGCCTGCCAGGTCTCTGTGGATAGATCTTCTTCCAGTCTAATGTTTCTACACTTGAAGGTTACAGACCTCTTTTGCAGAACTGCTTTTAGGATATTCTCTTTGTCTCTGAGATTTGCAAATTTCACTATTGTATGTCAGGATGTTGACCTTTTTTTATTGATTTTGAGGGAGGTTTTCTATGCCTCCTGGACTCGAGTGCCTGTTTCCTTCCCCAGATTAGGGAGGTTCTCTCCTATTTTGCTCTAATATACCTCCTCTCTCTCTTGCTCTCTCTTTCTCTTTCTCTCTCTCTCTCTCTTTCCTCTTTTTCTGGTATCCCAATTATTCTAATATTGTTTCACTTTATGGTATTACTGATCTTTCGAATTCTCCCCTTGTGACTCAGCAGTTATTTTTCTCTCTTTTTCTCAGCTTCTTTATTCTCCATCATTTTGTCTCTTATATCACTAATTTTCTCTCTTGGCTCATTTATCTTAGCAGCTAGAGCCTCCATTTTTTACTGCACCTCATTAATAGCCTTTTTTATTTGAAGTTGATTAGATTTTAATTCTCCTGGGGCACCTGGGTGGCTCAGTGGGTTAAGCCTCTGCCTTCAGCTCAGTTCATAATCTCAGGGTCCTGGGATCAAGCCTCTCATTGGGCTCTCTGCTCAGCAGGGAGCCTGCTTCCTCCTTCTCTCTGCCTGCCTTTCTGTCTACTTGTGATCTCTCTCTCTGTGTCAAATAAATAAGTAAAATCTTAAAAAAAATATATTTCTCCTATTTCTCCAGAAAGGAATTCTCTAGTGTCTTCTATGCTTTTTTTCAAGCCCAACTAGTATCTTTATAATCATTATTCTGAAGGCTACTCGCCACATCTTACTTATATCCATGTGGATTAGGTCCCTGGCAGTCAGTACTGCTTCTCGATCTTTTGTTTGAGGTGAGTTTTTCCATCTTGTCATTTTGAATATTGCCATACACTAGATTCTGGGTGTATTTGGTCTGTTTGTTAGAAGAAATTGCATCCCAAAATTGTGGGGAAAAAACCTCATTACATATAAAAATAAAATTAAATACAATGAAAGGATAAACTGTAAGTGTAAAAATGAAAAATGAAAAAGAGTTGATAAATAAGAAATTTGTTGAAAGAGGAAAAAGAAAAAAAAATAAAATTGAAAGACTAAAGAGTTGTGGGAGGAAAAGCCATGAATTCTATATCTTCTTTTCCCCTAGCACTAGAGTTTTGCAGTTCTGTGTGTTTGGTAAACTTGGTCTTAGCCAGATGTTCTTGCTGATCTTCTGGTGGGGGAGAGGCTGTTGCTTTGATTCTTGAGTGTCTTTGCCCTGGTTGGAGTTGCACTGCCTTTGCCAGGGGCCAGGCTAAGTAATTGGCTCCTGATTGCTCTATCTGTCTGTTGTTCCCTGAAGGCTTTCTGTACCACTTTAGAGCATATGAATGAAAATGGCAGCCTCCCAAACTCTGGCTCTGGAGCCAAAGGCTCAACTGCACTCCCCAGTATGTCCTCAGGGTAAAGCAATCAATTACTCTTGTTTCCCTGGTCTCCATTAACACTCCATGCTTACTCAGACTGTGACTGAGCATTTCTATGTCAGGCATGCAACCCTGCTTCAAGTCTCCAAACCCTGCAAACTCCTGGGGGCATGCAGCCATGCTGCTTCCCCCAAGGTTGGAAGGGAGGTCTCACTGCAGCTGTGTGCTTGCTGGACCCCTCTTTAGAGAGTGATCTCCTAACCTTGTCACAGTTCATGGTATATGTCCACCCTAAGCTGAAAGCCCACTCTTGGGTTCACTGATTGCAGCTGGCTTCCCCACTCAGATGCCTGGGAACTATGCCACACTCAGGTACCTCCAGTTTTTCTGTGATCCCAAGGATCATGAGACCACACTGTCCCATCTAGGATTCTGCTCTATAATGCCACCTGAGCACCTTTCAGGCAGGGATGTCCCTCACCAGAGCAGACTTGTAAAAGTTCTGATTTTGTGCTCTGCCACTATCACTTGCAGGTGCTGGCTTACAGAGGCTCCCTCCCTCCACAGTTTATCTCCCCACATATTGCCTTAGAGTCACCTCTTTGCATCTTCTACCTTGCAAAGAGTGGTTACTTTTCTATTTTTAGTGTTGCAGCTATTGTTTTCTTAGATTTACAGTTGAATTCACAGGTGTTCAGAATGATTTGATAGCTGTCTAGCTGAATTCCAGAGACAAGATGAAACTAAAGTCTCCTAATCCTCTGCCATCTTGGACTATCTTCTTGAAATCTGTAATTTTAAGAAAGCTCTCTAGCTTTCAACAAATGGTGTCAGGAAAATTGGATATCTATGTGCAAAAAGATGAAACAATATTTAGTCAATATATTACTTCTTCCAATATATATATTTAAAAATTTTGACTCCTTATACTTAGGATAATTTGGTTTCTCAGTATTGAGCAACCAGTTGTTTGAATTTTAAGTTGTCCCCTCTTAAACTTTGTTTCCTCTGTGTTTTGGGCTCCTTGAGTAATGTTTGCATCACCTCTGTATATGTGGGAAATGGTGCTCAGAGAATCAGGGATACACTGAAATCACAGGCATAAACAATGTTCCCAGTGCCCTTGGGTAGAGCACTTGGCTAGAACCTAGTCAAACAAGCCTTCAAAATAGATGAGTAAATCCTAGAGAAATGTCAACTGGAAAATTTGGATGCTCTGGGTAATCTTGTAGTAAATCTTAGATGACAAAGATCTGAGTGCAAATGGTTTATTGGGAAAAGATCCAAAGAAGCATCATTAGGAGAGTGGCAAAATGGGACAAGAAAGGAAAACAAAACAAGATGTGGATGTCATCCTTGATGTCAGAAAACTGTGTTTACTTTGCCTCCAAGTAGATGTAAAGCTGGCCACTCCATGTGCACCACTGACCCAAAAGTGAAGTTGGATCTTTGTCTTACCACATACAAAAAATAACTCAAAATGAATCAAAGACCTAAACATAAGAACTAAAATTATAGTTATATACTCTTAGAAGAAAAGCAGAAAAGATTCATGACACTGGATTTGACAATGATTTTTTGGACATACCAAAAGCATAGACAACAAAAGAAGAAAATAGACAAATTGGACTATAGCAGGACTATATCATAATTGAAAGATTCTGTGCATCAAAGAACACAATTCAACAGAATGAAAGCCAAACCAATGAATGGGAGAAAAATATTTGCAAATCATATATTCAATTAAGGATTGATATCCAGTATATATAAAGAACACTTACAACTCAACAACAAAAAGTCAAAAAAAAAAAAAAAGTCAAACAATCTGACTAATAAATTAACAGATGATTTGAATGTATATTTCTCCAAAGAATATATGCCAATGACCAATAAGCACATAAAAAGATGTGCAACATCACTGTCTTTATGGAAATGTAAGTGAAAACCACAATGAGATGCCACCTCATGCCTATGAGGTTGGCTACTATCAATAAAATAAAATAAAAATAAAATAAAATAGTAAAATAAAATAACAAAAAGTAACAAGTATTGCATTTTACTGATTAGAAAACTGAGGTTTAGACTGTATGTGTATTGTTGAATGATACACGGAGCACATTAAAATTTTCAAGAATTTGTTCGAGCAAAAATTGATTTGAATTGGGCAGTGCAAAACCAAAAGTGGTTAGGAGAACTCCACCAACAGGAACAAGGGGCAAGGTTTTTATAGAGAATTGGAAGCAAAGCAAGAAAATTATTTGATTGACTATAGCTCAAGAGGTTGGATTTATTTGGGAAAACCTAATTGGATGTTTGTGATTGCTTGTTTTGGTTTCATTATCTCACATTCAACTACATTAATGCTTGCCTAAGTTTTAATTAATTGTGTAGGCTTAAGGCAGTAGAACCTTCCCAGTTTAAGGGTCTCCTTGTTTAATTACTCTAACAGTATTATGCTTAAGGTCACAGAATTAAGGTCACAGCTAAGATAAGATTTACTTTTGAGACCCCAAATCTCTTCCTTGGTCATGTCATACAAACTTCCAGAAATAAGGGGAGCCATGTTCCATTGCAGATGAGAAGAAAAGCTCCAAGGTATCTTATAGCATTTCTTTGATTTTTAGCACAAAATATGAAATTCTACTTTAATGATATTCAGCTTGAGATAAGACTACACAAATAACATAAAGAAGGAAAAAATGTAATAATCCCACTTGAAGCTAGAGCCTTCCTCTAAGGAGAGAGACACAAATATGTGTCCCAAGAAAGGATGGGATCTCTTCTTAAGAGGAGGCAAACTCAGCGTTTGATAAATATTTGCAGAATTCTTCCAACTTCAATGTCTCCTTGTGAGGATTGGGAAAAACCAAGACTGTGCAGAGGAAATAATTTAACCTTCTTTCCCAAAAGAAGATTGTAGAAAGACTTGGAGAAGTGAAGAATAAGCTCAACCACATTTCTCTAAGGCCAGAAGGCAGTCACAATCAGAGCAGGAATTACTGGAAACTGTTCCAGTCAATTTTTTTAAATGAAAATGAAGAAATCTGAAAGGTTAAGTTAAAGAGGTAAAATGAAATAATACAGTATGCTTCACAGCAATGACAAAGGACTTGCTTATAGACAGTAAGCAATCTTGAGCACTGTCTTGGACTTGAGAGTAGAAACAATGTGCTTCTATCCTGTGGAAGCCATCCTTGAGGTAGCTCATCTCGTGGACTGTGAGACCCTAGTTTATTCTTTGTTTGAAAAGATCCTTTTGGTTGCTATACACAGAATGAGGGAGAGAGATGGGAGGTGAGGAGGACAACTAGGAAGCAGCTTCAAAAGCAAGATATGACTTTGGGTTGCCCTAGGATGGAGATAGCAAGATGCAGAAAGTAGGTAGGTGTGAGATATGGGCTAAAGGTAGGATCTCTGGGGCTTGCTGCTATATTGAACATGGAGGCAAGGGAGAAGGGAAACCTATCAACATACTTTTTCGTTCCAGCCACTGAGTAAAACTGGGTGAATGGGAAAAAGGTATTGTGTCAGCAGGCAGTAAAGGCAAACTCAGCTTGGATATATTAAATTTGAAGCATCCAGAAGGCAAGCAGTTTGGCTATATTCCTGTGCTAGACTTTAGTACCCTGAAATAGGTTTTCTTCACACATAAAAATGGAGGAATTTATACCTCCCTTACAGAGCCATTTTGGACTTGGAGTTTTCAGAAGTGTTAAAGTAGTATGAAAATGTAAGATATAATATCTATTAGAAAAGGAACATGTAATTGTCAATCACAGGTAGAAATGCTGTTTCCTAAAGACAATGAGGCAAATTGTGGAAATAAGCAGCCAGATGTAAACAGTCATCATGGTATCAGAAAGCTTCCTCATCTACAACAAACACAATTACTTGTGGTGTGTGTGTGCTATGCCTGTGTGCTTGTGCTTTTGCATGTGTGTGTTCAATTCAACACAGCTGGAGGAAATGAGGAAATGAGAAAAGAATGGAATGGAAGTTTCCAAAATGAAATCTAAAGAGATAATACCAGGTATCAGGTTTTGGTGAGAGGTGAGGATGTTTAAAATTCTTTGGCCTTATGATCTGAGTCAGCAGGGTCAGTGTGCAGGATCCAGTAAAAGGTAGTACTTCAGAGAGGGAGGATTTTTATGGACGTCCAAGAAAAATTGGCCACAAACACTGTGGGAGTGAAAGGAAATGATAGATGGATTAGAAGTCCTGAAAGGCAAGCAGTGACGTGAGCTTTTCCAATGGCAAACTTATGTATAAGTTGTGTATAGTTATGTATAAGTTATGTATAACTTATGTATAAGTTTCTGATAAAATAGTTGGTGCACATTTTCATCCTGTTGTGGAGCATAAGGGCAACTAATGAATTCTAAAGGAGTAGTTCACTGGTGAGTCAGGGCACATGGAGATCTGGTGAGGGATATTTGCTTTTTCTCTCAAGCCCCTCTCAAGTATACCTTTTTATATCTTTCTGAGTTTCATTCCCAGACCTCAAGGGTAGGAACATTACCAGAAAAGTCAATACCCTGTAGCCCTGGTCTTGAGGAGCAAATTGTGATGCACTTGAGGCCTGAGCAAGAGTGACTTGAAGCCTTGCCCAAGATTTTTCTATTGGTAGCTTGCAGAGAAGAGCTACCAATTCCCAGAGTTTCAAGGGTGACAGTTATATTCGCCAGTCCAGCAAGCTCAGACTCAGTTATTTCACCAGTGAGAAACAAGTCAAGTAATTGGTTAGCCAGTGGTGTGTAGCAAGTCACCATGATAGTGGCTTGAAACAACTGGATTCCCATGTCTTTTTTTTTATCTTAATGTCCTGGGTGGATCTTTTGCTGAACTTTCTTTGTCTCCCTCCTGAAGTTGCATTCAGCTGGTTGTTGGGATGGGCCAGCTAATGGTGGGAGCATCCCAAGCACTCGTGCCCAGAGACACAGCTTAAGGAGCCTCTGTCTTCATCATGTTAGCTGATGTATAATTGGTCAAAACAAGTCACATACATGGCCAAGCCCAGAATAAGAGTGGGAGTGAACAGAAGAGGCACAATGGGTTAAGGACCATCACTGGGACAAGCTATTACACTAAGGTTTAAGGTTTGATTTAAGGTTTGATGCCACACTCCTAGTGGCAATCAAATTCCATTGTCCTGGGGGTCTTTGATGTGTTTTCCCATCATTCAAAAGATCCCTGACTAATGAAGACCACCAGACACCAGAGATTATTCTCATCTACTAAGGCAGAGAAATTTTTCTATTCAGAAATATAGGCAAGTTGGGTATCTTAGTCTCTTGATCTACAGTTAAGTATTTACCATAACCTAGCATAGAATAAAAAGTGTAGAATAAAAGAAAAAAGGAAAGGTTATATACTCTTCTAAGCTTCAAGTAGCTCACAATTTCCTTGGGGAAATAAGCCATTCATATACAGAGAGTTAAAATACAATCCAATAATATGAGGCACCATGAGTCAAAAAAAAAAAAAACCTGTCATTCATTGAACATGTTTTCACAGCCTTTCATAGTTGCTGTGATGTCACCTATGTTCAGCAAGAAAACCATGAGGCTCAGAGAATGTATGCAACTGGTCATAGGCAGAGTGAATGAAATAAAATGTGTTCAAGTGATGAGTGGTTAAGGAGGACAAGAGTGGCCAGAAAAGCCATTGTAGAGGAAGCTGTATTATCTGTACTCTTTTTTTAATATTTAATTTTTTTATTTACTGATTTTCAAGATAAAGAATTGATATAGATAATAAAATATGTTGAATTACTATATTGTACACTTGAAACTAATATAAAACACTGTGCTAACTACCCAGAATTAAAACAAAAACAAAAAAAGTCACATTATCTAATCTTCTAACTTTTCTGTAAATCAGTGCTTTAACATTGGCCACTAGCTATTCCTAAGACTAAGAGTCTTAGTTCATGTGGGATGTTATAACAAAAATACCATCAACAGAGTGGCTTATAAAAAACAGAAATTTATTTCTCATAGTTTTGATGGCTGAGAAGTCTAAAATTAAAGCCCTAGCAGACTTGGTGTCTGGTGAGAGCCTGTTTTCTGGTTCACAGGAACCTGAAGCCTCACATAATGGAAGATGTAAGAGAGCTCTCTGGGGTCTCTTTCATGAGGCACTGATCCCACTCATAAGGGCTCTACCCTAATGACCTCATCACCTCCCAAAGGTCCCACCTCCAAAACCATCACAATGGATATTAGATTTCAACATATGAATTCTGGGGGGACGCAAATATTCTGTATTTAGCACTAAGTAAACCCTGGTTTACACAAAAACCTCCGGAGACTTTAGATAGCTCCAAACCATATACAGTGAACATGAATTTCATGGTAGCACAACTCAAACTTCACTAGTCATCCTGAACCTGCTTACTCTACCTTGCCCTTTCCTTTCCATGAAAACACAACAAAGACATTTGCCCAGTAGTTCCCTTCCCACTCCCTTTCTCATGATCAATACTGGTGGTTCCCTGAGTGGCCCTGAGTGGTGTGCTGTGGAACTTATAGTTCACCAGGGAACTATAAGTATGATAAATGTTTTAAATGTTCCTGGTTTCTCTCTTTCTTGGTCTGTGTCTTGTCTTGCCATACCTCACCCAAGGTAATATGCTTAAAATGGAGGCAGAACTTTCTACTTTGAAAATTCCCTATAAGCAGGCAGGGACCACCTCAAACCATCCAATACTGTGATGAGGTTCATCTATAGTGGATAGGGTAGTGACAAAGCTGCAAAGGAGCACTGCAATACTTTAGTGAGGTTCAGTGGGGTGGAAGAGTATATCTGCTAGTCCCTGAAGCCATGTGTGAGGAGTAGACTATCATATGACAGCTTCCCACTGCAGACTTGCCTATCAGATTTCTCATCCTACTCTCAGTGCAACATCTCATAATTATAGGGTGTTACTAATATATAATAAAATTATAGTGAGCCACTTGTTAGAAAATGTGGCCAAAAAAAAAAAAAAATCCTCCATGAAAAGCTATTTAAGTAGCCGATGTCAATGATATATCTTCAACAAGTTATACACAGGAATTTTTCATTTTCTAGGTTGAATGTGTGTATTTGATGGATGACTGTAGGTCATTTGACTTATTGGCCACTGATAGTAGACCTTCCCTAATGCCTATGGGATAGAAGCTGGTATGGGCTTAGCTGTGGTCCAAATGCACATATCAGATCATAGATGAGGATACTTTTCAACAAGGACTATGAAGAGATGCTCTTTCCTTTAGAAGACCACAATACAACAGTACCAGAGGAATTTTATAAGGTCACTGGGACAAATCCTTATAGAAGAATGAGTGAAGATTTTAAAAGCCCTTGGAAGATTTTTGCATTCCTGCAATTCTGATTTTCAAGGCAGATCTATTCAGCTGAAATGAACTGAATAAACCCAGAAAATTCTCCAAACACTTCACTTACCCAACAGTCTTTGGGCTAATATAATGGGAGCTAATATAATGGGAGCCAAGTTTTTAATTCACTTTTAATTTTTAATTCACTTTAGCTGTATAGATAGACTTTTAATTCACTTTAGCTGTATAGATAGACCCTTGGAGGAAAAGATCAGCTAATTTTCACCATAGTTCATGGGAAACCTTTTCACATAGTTCACTCAAACATACATTGACCTTGATACTGTAAAGATTTCTGACCTTCAGTGAGCCTTAAATTTACTTCTGAAAAAAAAAAAGAAGAAGAAGAAGAAGAAGAAGAAGAAGAAGAAGAAGAAGAAGAAGAAAGAAAGAAAGAAAGAAAGAAAGAAAGAAAGAAAGAAAGAAAGAAAGAAAGAAAGAAAGAAAGAAAGAAAGAAAGAAAGAAAAAAGAAAAAAATTCTGAAAACAAAGATCTTTGGATGAGACAGTAGCAACAATTGATCAAATCCAGAAAGTTGCTCTGTGATCCACAAAGCCTTGGCTCCCAGGACTGAAAATCATGTGAATGATTAGGAATTAAGAGCAGTCTGGGAAACTCTCATCCCCCTGAGGCAGAGATTTCCCTTAAACTGTCATACAAAACAAATAGACCATAGAATGAGCAGACTGCCATGGGAATAGTAACATGGTTGAAAGCATATGCGCTTCCAATTTTTATAAGACTGCCAGACAATCCTGTTGAAGGCCACATCAGTTTTTACTCACTTGAAGAGCATCTCTATCTTCATCATCACTGGGTGTTACTTCTGCCAAGTTGAACATCAGAAAATGGTGTTCCATTGCTGTTACTTGCTTTACTTTAAACCTAAGTGAGATTGATCATTTAAAAATATTTTTATGAGTCATATATATTTATTTTATTGTACATAGCTTTTATACCCATTATTCATTTTCTTTAGGGTTTTGAGATTTTTTTCTCATTAAGTTGTATGAACTTCACATGCACTAAGATGACAAAATCTTTATGCATTGTAATTATTTTTCTCAATCTGTCATTTTTTCCCCGAATTTGTTAACTACTTTATTTTTAAGTAGCCAAATTCTATTCTGATTCTTTCTTCAATGGCCTTGGGAATTTGTGTTCTTAGAAAAAAAAATAAAGTCACTCACTTTGATATTTGTATTTTCATTATGGCAAAATCTTTGATTTCTCTGGAATTTGTATTGGAAGGAGGACTGAGGTAGGAATCAATGGATATGATCTTACCTTCTGCTTCCAAATTTAACCAATCTTTTTTCTCAGCCTATTCCTATGTGCTGTATATTAAGAAGTTTTCAGACACTGGAAATTTTATTATAATGCTTGTCCAAACTGTATGATTCCTTTATTTTGACAGCAATGCACAATTCCTATCCTTCAAGTTGGGATTTCTGAATTCACATCACCACCAACTGGGCTTGGTTTCTAGTCTCCTTTCTGTGCTTTCATAATTGCTTTCTGCCTTTTGCTCCAGAGATTATTTTTTATTGAACATACTTCAAATATTGTTTCTCACTTATCAACCTGAGACATTTTTGGCTGACTCTACATTGTGAAAGAAACCAGGACCTCATGCTAGTTTCCACAACCTTGTACCTCTTCCTGGGTTTTGTCACTTGCACATTTGCTTAGGCCTTTATAACTTTAAACAAGTTACCTAAATTCACTTAGAATAATTTAGTGGTTCTAATATCTTTTGTTATATAACAAATCACCTTAAAATAATGGCTTGAAATGTCATTGATCTTTTTAAAATTATTTTTTATTTTTTTATCTCTCTTATGAGAGATCACCATACAGTACTTCATTACTGTAATACACATATGGTGTATTTAATCACCATGTAGTACTTCATTAGTTTTTGATGTAGTGTTCTAGATTTGTTGTTTGTGTATAACACCCAGTGCTCCATGTAATTTGTGCCCTCCTTAATACCCATCACCTGGCCAACCCACCTCCCATCTCCCCTCTAAAACCCTCAGTTTTTTCCTCAGAGTCCACAGTCTCTTATGGTTTGTCTCTCCCTCCAATTCCCCCCCTTCAATTTTCCCTTCCTTCTCTTAAATGTCCTCCATGCTATTCCTTATGTTCCACAAGTAAGTGAAACCATATGATACTTGACTTTCTCTGTTTGGCTTATTTCACTCACCATCATCTCCTCCAGTCCCATCCATGTTGATGCAAAAGTTGGGTATTCATCCTTTTTGATGGCTGAGTAATATTCCACTATGTATATGGACCACACCTTCTTTTTCCATTCTTCTGTTAAAAGTCATCTCTGCTTTTTCTACAGTTTGGCTATTGTGGACATTGTTGCTATGAACATTGGGGTGCGTATCGCTCTTCCTTTCACTACATCTGTATCTTTGTGGTAAATACTCAGTAGTGCAATTCCTAGGTCATAGGGTAGCAGTGTGAAGGATAATAACCTTCACACTGTTTTACAAAGTTGCTCTACCAACTTGCATTCCCACCAACAGTGTAGGAAGGTTCATATTTGTCCACAACTTCTCCAACATTTGTTGTTTCTTGCCTTGTCAATTTTTGTCATTCTAACTGGTGTAAGGTGGTATCTCAATGTGGTTTTGATTTGAATTTCCTTGATGGCTAATGATGAACATTTTTTCATGTGTCTGTTAGCCTTTTGTATGCATTCTTTGGAGTAGTATTGGTTCATGTTCTCTGCCTGTTTTTTGACTTGATTATTTGTTTTTTGAGTGTTGAGTTTGAAAAGTTCTTTATAGGTGGCCTTTATAACTTAATGGAAGCTGGTATGGGCTTCTTTTGTATAGGTCTTAGAGATCAGCCCTTTGCCTGTAGGGTCATTTGCAAATAACCTCTCCCATTCTGTGGGTTGTCTCTTTGTTTTTTTGACTGTTTCCTTTGCTGTGTAGAGTTTTTGCCTTGATGATGTCCCAAAAGTTAATCTTTGTTTTTGTTTCCTTTGCCTTTGGAGACATGTCTTGAAAGAAGTTGCTGTGACCTATGTCGAAGAGGTTACTGCCTATGTTCTCCTCTAGGATTTTGATAGATTCCTGTCTCACGTTGAAGGTCTTTCATCCATTTTGAATTTATCTTTGTGTATGGTGTAAGAGAATGGTCAAGTTTTATTCTTCCGTACATAGCTGTCCAATTTTCCCAGCATCATTCATTGAAGAGAATGTCTTTTTTTCCACTGGATAATTTTTCCTGTTTTGTCCAAGATTATTTGACCATAGATTTGAGGGTCCACACGTGGGCTTTCTATTCTGTTATATTGATCTATGTGTCTGTTTTTGTGTCAGTACCATGCTGCCTTGGTGATCATAGCTTTGTAATACAGCTCATAATCAGGCAACATGGTGCCCCCAGTTTTGTTTTTAATATTTGTTTTTCAACATTTCCTTGGAAATTTGGGGTCTTTTTAGGATTGTTTGTTCCAGCACTTTGAAAAATGCTGATGGTATTTTGATTGGGATGACATTGAAAGTATAGATTGCTCTGAGCAGCATAGACATTTTAACAATGTTTATTATTCTGATCCAAGAGCATGGAATGTTTTTCCATCTTTTTGTATCTACTTCAATTTCTTTCATGAGTGTTCTGTAGTTCTTAGAGTATAGATCTTTTACCTCTTTGGTTAGGTTTATTCAAGGTATCTTATGGTTTTTGATGCTATTGTAAATGGAATAGATTATCTAATTTCTCTTTCTACAGTTTCATTGTTAGAATATAAGAAAGCAACTGATTTCTGTGCATTGATTTTGTATCCTGCCACATTACTGAATTGCTGGATGAGTTCTAGAAATTTGGGGGTTAAGTCTTTTGAGTTTTCCACATAAAGTATCATGTCATCTGCAAAGAGAGAGAGTTTGACTTCTTCATTGCCAATTTAAATACCTTTTATTTCTTTTTGTGGTCTGATTGTTGTTGCTAAGACTTCTATTAATATGTTGAACAATAGAAGTGAGAGTGGGCATCCTTGTTGTGTTCCTAATCTTAAGGGAAAGGCTCTCAGATTTTACATTGAGGATGATATTCATTGTGGGTTTCTCATAAATGAATTTTATGAAATTGGGGAATGTTCCCTCTATAAAGAGTTTTAAACAGGAAAGGATGCTGTATTTTGTCAAATGTTTTCTCTGCATCAGTGAGAGGACCATGTGGTTCTTCTCTCTTCTCTTATTAATTTTTTTATCACATTGATTGATTTGTGAATGTTGAACCACTCTTGCATCCTAGGGATAAATCCCACCTGGTTGTGGTGGATTATCTTTTTAATATACTGTTGGATCCTATTAGCTAGGATCTTGTTAAGAATCTTGGCAGCCATATTCATCAGGGATATTGGTCTGAAATTCTCCTTTTTGATGGGGTTTTTGTCTGGTTTTGGGTTCAAGGTAATGCTGGCCTCATAGAAAAAGTCTGGAAGTTTTCCTTCTATATCTATTTTTTGAAACAGATTCAGGAGAATAAGTGTTAGTGATTTTTTGAATATTTGGTAGAATTCCCCATGGAATCATCATGTCCTGAACTCTTGTTTTTTGATAAGTTTATTCAGGTTGTCAGTTTCTTCCTATTTAAGTCTTGAAAGATTACAGGTTTCTAGGAATTCATCTATTTCTTTTAGGTTACTTAACCTATTGGCATATAGCTGTTGATAATAATTTCTGATGATTATTTCCATTTCCCTGGTGTTAGTCATGATCTCCCCCCCTTCATTCATAATTTTATTAATTTGGGTCCTCTCTCTTTTCTTTTGGAATAGTATGGCCAGTGGTTTATCGATCTTATTAATTCTTTCAAAGAACCAGCTCCTAGTGTCATTGATGTTTTCTACTGTATTTCTGGTTTCTAATTCATTGATCTGCTCTAATCTTAATTATTTCCCTTCTTATTTATGGGTTAGACTTAACTTATTATTGATTCTCCAGTTCCTCAAGGTGTAAAAATAGTTTGTGTTTCTGGGACTTTTCTACTTTTTTGAGTGAGGCTTGGATGGCTATGTATTTCCCCCTTAGGACTGCCTTTACCATATCCCATAGGTTTTGAACCAACGTGTTTTCATTCTAATTGGTTCCCATGAATTGTTTAAGTTCTGCTTTGATTTCTCGATTGATCCTAACATTCTTGTGCAGGGTGGTTTTAGCTTCCGAGTGTTTGTATTTCTTCCAAACTTTTTCTTGTGGTTGAGTTCCAGTTTCAAAGCTTTGTGGTCTGAGAATATGTAGGGAATAATCTCAATATTTTGGTGTCAGTTGAGACCTAATTTGTGACCCAGTATGTGGTCCATTCTGGAGAAATTTCCATGTGCGCTTGAGAAGAGTGAGCATTCTGTTGTTTTAGGGTGGAATGTTCTGTATAATATCTATGAAGTCCATCTAGTCCAATGTGTCATTCAAAGCTCTTGTTTCTTTGTGGATTTTTGGCTTAGATGATCTGTTGCTGAGAGTGGAGTGTTAAGGTCCCCTACAATTAATGTATTATTATCAATAAGTCTCTTTATTTAGACTAAAAGTTGGCTTATGTAGTTGGTTGCTCCCATGTTGGGGGCACAGATATTTACAACTGTTAGATCTTCTTGTTGAAAAGTCCCTTTAAGAATGATGTAGTGTCCTTCTGTATCTCTGACTACTGTCTTTAGCTTAATATCTAATTTTTCTGATATGAGAATTACTGTCCTAGCTTTCTTTTGCACTCTATAGGCATGAAAATTGTTCTCCATCCCTTAACTTTCAATCTGGATGTATCTTTAGGTTCAAAATGCATCTCTTGTAGACAGTATATGGTCCTGTCTTTTTATCCAACCTGCAGTCCTATACCATTTTATGGGAGCATTTAGGCTGTTCACATTGAGAGTGATTATTGCAAGATATGGATTTATTGTCATCATGTTGCCTGTGAGGTACTTGTTTCTATAGATTGTCTCTGTAAATTTCTGTTCACTATATCACTCTTGGTGTCTTTCTCCTTTTATAGAACCCTCCTTAATATTTCTTGCAGGGATAGCTTAGTGGTCATATATTCTTTCAGTTTTTTTCTGGTCTTGGAAGTTCTTTATCTGTCCATCCATTCTAAATGACAGCCTTTTCAGATAAAGTATTCTTGGCTGCATGTTATTCTCATTTAGTACTCTGAATGTGTCTTGCCAGCCCTTTCTGGCTTGCCAGGTTTCTGTGGACAGGTCTGATGTTATTCTGATGTTCCTCCCTCTGTAGGTAAGGAATCTTCCCCCTAGCTACCTTTAAGATGTTTCCCTAGTTTTAAGTTTCCCAAGTTTAACTATTACATGACTGAACATAGGTCTGCTCTCCTTGATTTTGGGGGTGTTCTCTCTGCCTCTAGGACATGAATACTTGTTTCATTCCCCAGATTAGTGAAGTTCTCAGCTAGGATTTGCTCAAATATATCTTCTAGTCCTCTCTTTCTCTCCACTCCCTTAGGGATCCTAATTATTCTGACAATGGAACATTTCTTAATGTCACTTAATTCTCTAGTTCTGTTTCCATGAATTCTTAGCTGTTTGTTCCAGATCTCCTCCTGATCCTTTTTTTCTATCAGTTTGTCTTCTAGATCACTAATTCATTCTTCTGTCTCATTTACTCTAGCTGTTAGAGTATCTAGATTAGACTGGACCTCATTGATAGCATTTTTAAGTTCTGCCAGATCAGCTCTCACTTCTGCCCTTAGAGAATCTGTGTTGCCATTAATAGTTTTCTCCATCCTAGCTAGGTGTGTCTTCATAACTATTACCCTGAAGTCTATTTCCAACATCTTGCTTATATCTATATCCATTAGTTCTGTGGCAGAGGTCACAGTGTCAGAATTTTTCCTGTGTTGGGCATTCCTCCTCCTAGTCATTCTGGTGAGAGGTTTTTGAGGGAATGTACAGGATCCAAACCATTGACCACAACCCAAGCAAGATGACCTGCTTTATAAGGAAGTCACATTGCAGGCTTCTTGTTCTTCCAGCCTGTCTTCTGGGAGAGGAGCCTGCTGCATTGTTACTCAGGCAACCCTGTTTGGGCAGAGTCAGCCTGCCCCTTGTCAGGGGGATGCCTCAGTGAGAACCAGTTTTGGGGGGCTTTTGTTCTCTGAAAGCTTTCGCTTGTGGCTTTCTACATCTCTTTTGAGAGTCAAAGCAGGAGTGGCTGTATCCAAAATTCTGTCTCAGAATAGAAAGATCACAGTCTGTTCTCCAGAAAGCTACTGATTCCTTTTTTGTCTGTGCTGCTAAAAACCTTAGTGTCATGGGTAGTGCGCTCCATGGCAGTACCCCCAGCCCTGACCTCCAGGTTCAGGCACATCTCTGACTTTGTGCTTCTAAAACCGCCAGCCACCCCCCAGTTTCCACAAAAAGCCCTGTAGCTCCAAGTTTCAATCTGAGGGCTGTCCTAAAGTCCTTTCCCCACTGCTACGGGTCTGTGAGTCTGTGCCCAGTCCCCAGCATGGGAGGGTTTTTGTGCTCCTGTGTTATTTCACCTTCCTGGAGCCAGAGCTTATGGAACTCCATCCCTCTTCTGTTTATCTTCTGATATCTACCCATAGAATTGCAACTCTCTGTTTCATACCTCGAATCCAGCCACTAGAGATAGTCTGTTGGTAGAGATCCGGATAAATCTTCTTACATCTCAGGCTGATTTTGTGGGTGTTCAGAGTGGTCTGGGAGATATCCAGCTCAATTCAGGGAACCAGTTAAAATAGGGTTCCCTAATCCTCTTCCATATTGCTGCCCTCCTGAAATGCCATCAATCTTTTGCTATTTCTGATAGTTTCTACATGTCAGGAATTGAGACAGAGCACAGTGGGAATGGCTCACCTTTGCTCCATGATATTTGGGGCCTCAACTGGAAGACCCAAAGGCTGGGGCCTGGAATCACACAAATGTTCCTTTGTTCCCATCTGGTAGTTGATGTTAATATCAGCTGAGGGTGCCACAGAGGCTGTTAGCTGAAACATTTTCATATGCCTTCCCTCTGTAGACTTCCTTGAATCATTGTGGCTGTTTTCCAAGGGTAAGAACAGGACAGAAAAAGAAAAGAAGAGAAACAAATAGATAGATGATAGAGATAGTTAGAGAAACAGTTAGATGGGTAAATGGGTAGATGGATGGTTAGATATGTAGATAATAGATAGATGATGGATAGTTAGATAGATAGATAGATAGATAGATAGATAGATAGATAGATAGATAGATAGATAATAGATACGTACATACATACATACACATATACATAGATACATAGATAGATAAAGATTAGGTGTAGGTCTACTAGGCTGGGGATGTATTCTTTATGACCTAACCTGGGAAGTCATATTCCATAATTTCTGCCTCTTTATTAATCAGCAGTGAGTTACTAAGTACAGTTCACATGCAAGAGGAGGGGACCTAGACTCCACCTTATGTGAAGAGTGTCAAAGAATATGCAGACATTTAAACATTTTTTAAAAGATTTTAGTTATGGGACACCTGGGTGACTCAGTCAGTTAAGTATCTGCTTTCAGCTCAGATCATGATCCCTAGCTGCTGGGACCGAGTCCCACATCAGGCTTCTTGCTCAGCGGAGAGCCTGCTTCTTCCTCTGCCTGCTCTGCCTGCCACTCCCTCCAATTGTTCTCACTCTCGCTCTGACAAATAAATAAGTAAAAATCTTTTTTTAAAATAAAAATTTTTACTTATTTATTTGTTTGTTTGATATATAGAGAGAGTGGTGGGAAGAGGAACAAGCTGACTCCACACTGATCAGGGAACCTCATTTCACAACTCTGATATCATGACCTGAGCTGAAATCAAGAGTCAGATGTTTCATCAGCTGAGCCACCCAGACAGCCATGAGAGAGAATATTAAGCAGGGCTCACACCCAACATAGAGCCCCAAACCAGACTCAATCCCACAAGCCTGAGATCATGACCTGAGTCAAAAACCAAGAATTGGATGTTCAACTGGCTGAACCACTCAGGTACACCTAACTATTCTTTTAAAACCACCACAATTGTTCTTAGGATGATGGCCTTGGAATAATGATCAAGATCTGTGTTGTGTCCTATGAGCTTTGCATGCATGACTCCTGCCTACCTTGCCAGCCTCATCCTTGATCATGCTCTCCTTCTCTCCCTCCAGCAGTTTCCACTGGCCTTTCATTTCCTGGTACTGCCACTGCAATGTGCATAGCATGTTTCTTTGCATGGAACCTGGTTTTCCCACTTTACTGAGAAATTCTTGGTGAACTTTTTTGTTTTTAATTTTTATTTATTTATTTGACACACACAGAGAGAGATGACAAGCAGGCAGAGAGGCAGGCAGAGAGAGAGGGGGAAGCAGGCTGCCTGCTGAGTAGAGAGCCCCATGCGGGGCTGGATCCCAGGACCCTGAGATCATCACCTGAGCTGAAGGCAAAGGCTTTAACCCACTGAGCCACCCAGGTGCCCCTCTTGGTGACCTTTTAGTTATCAGTTCAGCTGTCACTTCCTTAGGTAAGTGACCTCCCTAACAGGTTTGATTTCCCTCTGCTATCCCCTCTCTGGGTACTGTGTGTCTCTCCTTCATCACACTCAGCTCAGGTGACATTTTCATTGCACTGTGTGACTGTATATCTCCCTTGCTAGCCAGTAAGCTCCTTGGGAAGTGACTGCCCACTGCTATTCACCAGCATTGTGAGCACTTAGCATACATCCAAAACTCAATAGACACTTCCTACATAATTTGCTGAATTAATCTCTTGATTTATCAAATGTACTCAATATCTACTTCCTCCACAAAGAAAAATATGGAAATTAACACACTTGTACATCCTCCCACTCTCCATTTTTTTGCTTATTATTTATTGGTAAATATATTCCACATTCATCATATTTCCTGGGTATTGCCCTACTTTCCTTTATTATTGAATTTTACTTAAAATGCTTTTGAGTTCACCCCTGGTGCCTCTGTGGTGATGCTTCCTTTCATCTCTCAACTTCTGGCTGTCATCATTTTGTCCTCAAGAAGTTCATTTAAAATGGGCTAATGGACTCTATATTCTCTCTCTCTCTCTCTGCATGCGTGTGTGTGTGTGTGTGTGTGTGTGTGTGTGTGTGTGTGTGTGTGTGTTTGATAGCATCTGCCTACTTTTTCTTTTTTTTTAAGATTTTATTTATTTATTTGACACAGAGAGATCACAAGTAGACAGAGAGGCAGGCAGAAAGAGAGGGGGAAGCAGGCTCCCTGCAGGGCTCAATTCCAGGACCCTGGGATCACGACCTGAGCCAAAGGTGGAGGCCCTGACCCACTGAGCCACCCAGGTGCCCCCTATTTTTTCAATATTTAAAAGAGAAACTGCTGGAAAAATATTTTTGGGTCACACTTTCTTTCCTTCAGCATTCTGTAGATGCCACATTGTGAGGCAGTTCAGTGGTGGTTTAGAAATCAGATCCTGGATCTGGCTACCCAGTTTGATAACTTTCTCATCTACTAATTGCACAGTCTTGAACAAGCTAATGAATGTCTTCATTCCTTAGTTTCCTCATCTGTGAATTGGAGCCCTAGTGTTGTCAGGTGGGGTTATGGCAGGACAGAGATAGGCAACTCCAGTAGAGTTTGATAAGGGACTACTTACAAAGTATGGCTGCTAATAGTAGGAGTCATTTCCCTGCCCCTAGACCTGAGTGAATGATGGGAAGGAACAGTTACTAAAACCAGAGACAAAGATTGTTATGTGGGCAGGGCCTTCTCACAGGAGCTGAAACTTTAGGTCAAGGGACCAACCAGCAGGTAGGAAGCACTGGAGATAACTCACCACCTTCCCTTCATTATTCCGTGTGGTACTCTCCATGGGACAATCCCAACTGCACCCAGAGGAGGGTTCCCAGAACCAACTTAACATCATGTTGGTAGTAGGTAACTGGCCAAGGAAAGTCTACACCACAGGCATCAGCAAATATGACACATCAGGGCCTTTTTATCGGAGATCCTTTTGTTAAACATTTGCCAGACCATTACTTCCTTTGGAACAGAAATCAAGTGCAGATGGGTGGAGAGTGGATCTAACAAAGCAAAAATAAAAAAGATACCTGGCACAAAGCCCCTGAGTATTAAGTCAGAGAACACGCATCAAGTATCTAGTACAGCACCCCACACTGTAAGGACACTGTTGCTGGCACCTGTTGGAGCTGAGTGTTGAAGTGGAGAAGTTGCAGGGCAGCCTGACTTTTTTTTTAATAATTTTCTAACTGTGCCGGAGGTTGACTGTCCCTCCGTCCTTCCTCTACTTGCCAGGTTGAGATTCAGTTTTGGTGATTTTCCATATCAGATTTTTAGGAACACATGGTGCCCTTTGCTCTGCCAGTTCATTTTACTTCTAATGTATGTTTGGGGACTTGCTTTATTCTCTTTATTGGCTCTTCTGCTTATATTCCATTTCTTTGTATTCCATGGTCATTATAATGATTACTCGGTGAATTTTCTGAGGATCCACCATGTTTATCACCAGCAATTCTTTTAGGTTAGTATTAGAGTGTTCAACCATGTCTGATCTATTCAGAGTGGCTGAAATATCTTTGTTTTTTTAATGGCCTCAAATTTATTTCCTTGACTCTGATGTATTCTTGGCATCTCATTCTGTTGTTTACTCAGGTCACCTTTGCACACTTGTGTTATTGAATGCACATCCTTATTGAGATCCTCCCTGGCACAAAATATTTCCTGTTTGCTTTTTTTTTTTTTTTTTTACTCCAGAACATATTCTCTTCATAACCTTTGCATGTCATTTCCCCATCCTCTTTAATGAAGTATGTTTCATTCCATGCTATTTTATGGTCATCTTGTTCATGTTTACCTCAGCACCTGTCAGGACCACCACTTTATTTCATTTAATAGATTGAAGAACCCTCTTTCACCTGGGTTCTGGCACTCAGCCCTGGAGCAGGAGAACTTACAATTTTACTCCTTCCACGCCTGACTCATACCAGCCAGCCCCTGTGAAATGCTTCTCCTGGTCTCTTGCCTTCTTCTCATGTCTGCAAAAAGAAACACAACTGTGTCCAGATGCCAGGAGGGCTTGTGGACTATGCTCTGGTTGGCTTTAAAACCTTCTTTGGATCCAAAGAGGATCTGACCAGTCAGAGGAAGAGCTTAGGCAGAAGAAAGGTGAATGTGTGTGGAGTTGCCAAGTCCTTCTTCTCAGACAGCCAGATGCCACTGGGGCCTGGCACAATAAGTGGGACTCCTCTGATAATATCAGAACCATCCTTCCATTTATCCTTATGATCCAGTGTGTGGCTCTAGAGGCGCTCATAAGTTCTTGCAATGTTTGCCTGTGGCGACTAAGAAAAATGTACTGTATGAGGCGATTATTATTATTACCTTTGATTTGTATGTGGATCGGTCCATGTGACCTCAGAAAACAGTTACTTTGATACCTAAATAGTTAATGAATGATGGACTTGTGAATAGTTTCATATTTATGAAAATGTTTACTTATAAGTAAATACAATAAAATATTTGCTTTATTGAACAATTAACATTTACAATTATTATTTGTATTTTTCTCTTGTAATTTTAATTTAAAAACTTTTTAATGTTATTCCAATACACTTTTGATAAAAATACATTCAAGTTTTGGTCAGTGAAATTTTAATTCAGTTGAATATTATTTTTAATCCTTTTAGTCAGAATTTTTCAACTTTATCATCTAGATCTTTCAGACCAGATGATTCTTTATTGTTGGAGACTACCATGTATGTTACAGGATGTTTAGTCGCATTACTGGCCTTTATCCACTACATGTCAATAACAAATCTTCCTCATAATGATTTATGAGTTACATAAGTCTCAATTTTATTACTCACCTAAACATCATTGACAGAACATTCAGATGCTTTGATCATTCAGGCATCTGAGATTTTTGCCAATTTTAAGTTATACAAAAGTCAAGGGTACACTGATAGCTTTGAATTTGCCTTTATGAAGGTATATTAATCAAAGCAAGTGATGGAACATATTAATAATTTATTGGTTAGTTACGTTTATTTATAACTTATGAATAGGTGTGCATATGGTCTGTGGTCTGCCATTTGCCCTAGGCCCTGAAAGTGTTGGAGGTAGATCTGGCCCAGGGAAGCAGCTTTGGTTGGGAGTCTTGGACCCTGTTTTCTTTCTTTGTGTTTTACTAGAAGCCTTGAAACAGGGTTCTCTCAATTTATTGGATGCATATTTTAATTTCATGGGAGGTTCCCTGGGCTTCAGATCACTTTTCCAGTCCTGGGTGGAGCCCTGCACATGGACCTGTTGTTTACTTAGCCCACTCTGACTTCTTTGAGCAAGCACCACATCCGCTCAGGGGAAGGGCTGGTCACCAGTCTGTATGGTTACATCCTGGGTGCCCCTGCTGTTTCAGAGGACATTGATGATAGGAGTTTCTCTTGTACTGTTTGTGACTGGAGATTCTTATCTATAACTATTTATGGTTTCCTCTTCCCTCTTCCTCCCAATCTGGAAGAAGCAAGAATGTGTGCTTCAGCAGAATTTCAACACTTTTTTTGGGTGGGACCTCTGCTTTAGGGATGGTTTCCTTTTTCCTTGTTGAGATTATTTTGTCAATAATCCCCTCCCCTCCCCATCAAGCAGGTTTTTCTGAAGGGTAAAGTCAGAGGCTATACAAACAGAGGTAGATGTACCTGCTGAGTATGCAGACTCTTGCAATCTTTTGATCTTTGCTTGGTTTTCATTTTGTTAATAATATGGCTTGTAACAAAGGTTAAAGAAAATGAAGGCTTGAATTTGGGCTTGCTGGTTTTTTGTCATAGTTTTTACCCATGTAATAATGATGATGACATTAAGTTTTAGAGGAAGATTTTGATATCTGGTCTTACCGTCCTATTTTACTCAGTAATTCCAGATTTTAATTGGTAAAATGTTAGAAGCATTATTCTATATTGGTTTTTAGATAGTGATTTAAAAAAAAACCTATCATTCCCAGGGCACTTGCTTGACTCAGTCAGTTAAGCATCCCACTGTTGATTTTGGCTCAGGTCATGATCTCAAGGTGGTGAGATGGGGCCCAGCATTGGACTCCAAGCTCAGCTCAGAGTCTGCTTGAGATTATCTCTCTCTGTCTCCCTCTTCTTCTCCTCCTGCTCTCACTCACTCCAAATAATTAAGTAAACAAATAAAATTTTTTAAGAAAAACCCATTATTCCAAAATATTAAATCTAGTCTCCCCTATCAATTTTTCCTGAGTCTATGGTTTAATTGTAAGTGATCAATTAGAAACTTGTAATACATTGTTATGGATTACTGAGCTAACCAATAAAAAAAAATCAGGTTATCAGAGAACATTTACTGATAGAGGAAAATACTCATGATATACCGATAAAGAAAAAAACAGCATAATATGGTGACATTTTGTAATGTTAGACATTTACATGCATATAAAAATGTATACACTGAAATATTAATGCATGTCATTTCTGAGCGATGAAATTTTGAGAGATTTTTGTTATTTTGTAAAAAACTTGAGATGTCCTCTATTTCTCAAGTTTAATGTACTGAATATGAGTTAGTCTTATAGAAAAAAATATCTTTTTATTTAATAAAAAAATAAAAATATAAATAAATATAAATAAAAAATATAAATAAAAATATTTATTTGTAAAATGAAGACAGGCTAAATAACATAGGTCAAGAAGAGTTTCAAAGCTCTACACTAACAATCTTTGCTGACGGAAGGTACTGAAACCAGCTCCATACTTCTGATCTGACAGCCACTTGGAAAGGTCAAGTTCACACTCAGAAATTCCCCAGTGCTATTCTTTCACACAATGCATACTGACCATGGATAAGGGGACCATCTTCTCTTAGTATGTGCTGGTGGCACCAATGTACTTCACATTATCACTGACCTGGAGCCAGTGGAAACACAGCAGCACTATTTCCAGGTGGACTTTTTGCTTTCCAGGCACAAAAATTCAGACAAATCATGGATTTTTGCACTACTTGAAGTACCTAGATCGGTATTTATTTGTTTACGATTTATACCTCTGGTCTCCACATGTCCCTCGCAGTAGGGAATTACCCAGTTAATTGTGCAGCTGTGCAGACTTCTCCCCAAAGGTCATAAGCTGTAGTACCACTGTTGGGAAACATGTGTTTCTAGTCTTCGGGAAGGATTGTTCTTGGCTTTGAACTCCAGTACTTAGCACTTGTAAAATTGAGATAAAGCACATTGGCAGCTTTGAGACTTCTGTAAGCCAACAGCTGAAACTGGTCTTTGGCAAGACTACACCATTATATCCATTCTGGAATTACGCTTGGTATTTTCTCTAAAAAGACTTTACACTACTCACCTGGGATTTCTAAAGTATCTCGGATCATCAGTCTGTTTTGCATCCCTGCAGCGATGTTTACTTCTCACCCACCACATTCACAGTTGAGTCAGGAGGTCCTAGGCTGGGAAGTGGGATTGCTTTCCTAAAAGCTAGGAAAGCTAGGATGCTTGCCTAAAGCATCCAAGAAGGTCTGGTACTTTGGAACCTGGCCTAAGGCTCTGGGGCCACACAGCTTTGCTTTCATGATGGAATAACCCCCACAACCTCAGCCATGTGCTCCCAAGTGAAGGCCGTGTGCCCTCAAATGTCCAACCCACTCTTCAATCTTACATTTAGACTCATTGCTTAGGAATATGTGGACTTTCTAGAAAATATTCAGGTGGAATATAATCTACATACAATAAAACATTGTTCTTCAGTGTTGATTGGATGAGTTTTATCAGTTCTGTATGCCTATGTATAATAATGACATGGTACAAGATATAGAATATTCACATCACTCCAGATGGTTTGTTGTGCTTCTTCCCAATCAAGGACTCTCTGCTCTAACCTGAGGCAACCAGTCTGAATTCTACAACTAATGAATTGATTTTGCCAATACTATAACTTTATATAAATAGAATTATCCAATACATGTTAGACGTCTTTCATTTAGCATGCCCATAATATTTACTCATGCTGTTGTGTGTATCAGCAATTCATTCCTTTTTACTATTGAGTAGAAGTCCATCAATGTATACTGTTGATGGACATTTGGGTGGCTTGTACTTTGGGGCTATTTTGAATAAGGTTACTATAAACACTATTATACAAGATTTCTTGTGGTCATATGCTTTCATTTTACTTGGTTAAGGCCTAACAGTGGAATTACTGAGTTGATGTATACTTAACTTCAAAAAAAATAAAATGGAGTGATTTTAAACATTGAAATTTCTGGTAGATTCATGGCCTATACAAGGTGAAGGGAAACTTTGATTCCTTGGTCATTTAGCTCTACTTTGATTCCTTGGTCATTAAGTTTGATTGAGCATTTTAAGCTAATTCAAGCTTAAAGCAAGTGAGATACAGAGGGTTATAAGATTCTCTCTCATGGCTCTAGGTCCAATAAATGCAAAGCAGAGATCCAATCCAACTCTTCTGACTTTGTGCTTCCTTGGTAAGGAATGTCAGAAAATCCTATTTGTTGTGCCATTTGTGAGGTAAGAATTATTTCTAAATGGATGAGCTCATTTTCTTGCCTTGACTCAGAGTGAAGAAAATTTAATCCATGATGACTTTATTGAATTCATGCAGGACTGTATTACACATGGATTCTCATGGTATTATATTATAGTTGTAGAAAGTGATGAATGTAGGATGAATCTACACTGTTTCGAGGACATGTCCTGGAATTAAATTTTCCCTAATACACGGTATTGATTGATCTTGCTGAGAAAATAAATATTGATGACTTTTGACTTAGTAATAATAATTCCACATCTAGAAACTTCTCTTAAGGAATACAAAATACAAAAGTGTGGGAGATTTATGTAGGAAGATGTCTGCATTGTTTATAACAGTAGAAGAAACACCAAATTCAATTCTTATAAAGGAATATGATGAATTATCATGCTGTTAAAAAATGTTTTAAAAAATTATGTTAGAAATTATGGCAAAAGTGTATAAACATACCTATACATACAGTATGCTTAGGAACAGACTCAGGGAATTAGCAAAAATTAAGTAAAATAGCTGACTAAACTATCTTTGATGATGAGACAGAGGGTGGCCTTTCTGCTTTTTCCTCATTTTTCTATACTTTCCAATATTTTAACACTTGTTTACTGGACACTCATTCTATGGAAGGCAACCTCCCATGTGCTAGGGATGCAGCAGGGGCTAAAGCAGAGACTGGACTCCATGAAGTTTGCATTCTAGCTGTCAGGTTGGGGACACAGACAATGAGTCATTAAATGAGTGATATATATGGTATAATTAGATGGGGACAAGCATTACTGCAGGAAAATTAAGCAAAGCAGAGTGATTTGGGGGTGCTGATGGAGGTAGAGATAGCCACCATTTTAAATAAAGTAGTAAGAAAATGTCATTAAAAAGGCGGTGTTTCCACCAGGACCTGGGGAGGGGAAGGTGTGACCTCTACAGACATCTAAGGGAAGAGTGTCCTTGACATAGGACCCTCAGGCGTGATCTTGTCTGGTGAGGCTGGGCCACAGTGAGTGGGATGTAGAAGAGAAGGAGACAAGCTCAGAGGACAAGACTCTGGTCTCACAGGATGACTTCAGCATTGGTCTTGAGTAAAACAAATGTCTCAGGAAATGGTAACCGAGGAGCCACAAGTAGCAGTCTGCATGCCTGAGGTCCCTCTGGCTTCTGTGTGAATGATGCACAAGGTGAGAAGTGACAGGGAGGTCAGGCAGGAGATGACAAGACCTGGGCAGCAGCCCCAGGGGTATGATTGTGGTATATTTTGAAGATTGAGTCCAGATTTTGTTGCTGGATTGGATGTGGAGTGTTACAAAAAGAAGAAACAAAAATGACTCAGAAATTTTAGGTGAATCTTGGAAGAATGAGATGGTGACAATAAAATAAGAGAATATAGGCAGGGATGGGGGAGATAAGCAGTTCTGATGTGGAGATGTTAAGTTTAGGTGCCCAGTAAATATCCAAGTTGGGGTCTGGGTAGTCAATTAGATATAGGAGTCTTGAGCTCTCTGGAGAGGTGCAACCTGGTGATGCAAATGTGCGGTTGCTAGGGTAAGTGGTTTTCAAAGTCATATAGCTGGATGAGCTCACCTGGAGAGTGAGCATGGTTAGAAGAGAGAAGCTGGTTGTGAGGAGAAAAAGAACAAAAACAACTAGCCAAAGTTAGAACGGGGACCAAGAAGCTGGAAGGCAAGTATGGGAAGTTCTAAAGGAGTAGGGTGTAAGCAACTACGTCTGATGCTAACAGGTCAAAAAGGTGAGGGCAAGGCCCTGACCATGGATTTAGTAGTGTGGATATTATCAGCTGTTTTGTCTCCAGTACCTACTGCAGTGTCTGTCCCTCTAGAGGTATGCAATATTTGACTGGATGGCAGGAGCATCTGAACTTGACCCACAGACTCCTGATTTGAGTATGCTTAAGAGAAAAATGAGAGGATGAAATGGGATTTATTTTAAAGAGGATCAAGGAAATGAGATGGTACCTGGAAGGAATATAGGATTAAGACAGAAATTTCTCAGATGGGAGAAATGACAAGATGCTTACATGATGGTTGCAATCACCCAGCAAAGAAAAAATTAAAAATATTCTACCAATAGCCATAACAAATGCTATTCTAACCGATTGCCAAGCCAAAGACCCTTTGATCAGCACAAGACAAAAATGTAAGCTCTACAAGACAAGTCATGACAATGTGAGCCTGTCGGTAAGTGAGAAGTATGGTCTCCTAAATTCTGACTTTGGTCCTGTTCCTGGCTTACTATGAACCTTAGGTAGTTTATTCAGCTTCTTTGTGACTCCATTTCTTTACAATGAAGGACTGAGATCAGAGCCTTCCAATTTTCACACCCCATGATAACTCACTGAAGGACTCCAGTAGGCTGTCAGCTCCCCACCATCACTGTGCAACCCAGAACCCAGATAATGCAATTCCATATCTATATAATAACTGCAATTTAAGAAAAAATGCTGATCTTCAACAAGGAAAGAGTTCAAGGTCTCTGTACTCAGTTGGGACACAGATCTTTGGAAGCAAGTTCATCTTACACATCTCAGACAGATTTTATAAAGGTCTAGGATCAATATCATATGAAATGCAATGTTTGAGCCAACTTTTGAGCCAAAAGTCAACTTTTGAGCCCCAAAGATTTCAAGATGGGGTGAAGTCAGGTGAATGTCCAACTCATGAACAAAGGAAAAGCTGAGATTTTAAAGGGCTCTTGTCTTGGAGTTGTCAGAACTTTCTCCAAGAAGCATTCATGGTTGATGCGTGTTCTAGTATGAACAAAGAAAGATGGAGTTGAGTAGAAGGGGAGGGGGAGGTTAAAAGCCTCATTATCTTTCATGTTGAATAGAGCTCTATGAAAAGGGATCACTTTTATCATAACTTTTCTATTGTTACTTAGCACTTCATATGTTGTGAACTAACTTAATTTATTGCTTTACTTACCACTGTATGATCTTGAACAAGCCACCTAACTTCTTTGAGAATTACTTCTTTCATTTCCAAATGGGCATCATATGACTACTTCACAGGATTTTAGAAAAGATTAAAATTTGGTGATTTGTATAAAAAGCACTTTGGGAACTTTAAAGGCTATAGAACTGCTAGCTCCATCTTTCAACAAATATTGATTGTTCTAGGTGATGTTTTTCATTAATACAAACTGGAAACTTTGAATGAAATTTAACCACAAGTTTGGTTTAGAATTAGGCACAAAAGCAACCAAATAGAAGCTCTGCTTGTGGACTAAGTCTAGAAAGCAATTTTGGTCACAGATAGAGAAGCCATCATTAGAACAGACCAACCTGGGACAGCTCTGCAAAGAACCTTATCTTTTTGGTGTGGAGCAAACCATGCATTTCTCTGGATGTCAGTCTCAGAATACCCAGGGGGCCCCTCCTCCCTCCTGGTAGACCAGTTGTCAGACATCCCTTGGAGTATCCCAAATTACTCTTTCCACAGTTGCCATTGGAGAAAGGAAACACATTTTCTGAGAGAACTTCAATCCTGCTTTCTGGCCCACCTCCCTGAAACTTTTGCCCTGGGCTTTGGATCATGTAGAGAAAAATAAGTAGCTATTTTGATGGTATAATTGATATTTCTTTATCCCAGGAACATGTTTTGGTACAGAGCTTATAGCCAAAAAAACAAACAAATAAAACAACAAACAGTATTTAGTTTTGTCTTCCTTCAGCTCAGGTCATGATCTGATCTCAGTATTTAGTAAGTGTCTTCCTTCAGCTCAGGTCATGATCTCAGGATCTTTAATCTGATCATTGATCCCCTGCTCAGTGGGGAGTCTACTTTTCCCTCTGCCTCTGCCTCTGCCCCTCTCCCTGTTTGTGCATGCTTTCTCTTTTAAATAAATAAAATCTTAAAAAATACATATACCAATTGTTCCTAACTTCTCATTATTTATAAATTGATTATTCCAGGTCTTTTTTTTTTCTCCCAAAGATGTTCATTTTATTTTTTCAGTGTTACAAGATTTATTGTTCATGCACTACACCCAGTGCTCCATGCAATACATGCTCTCCTCAATACCCACCACCAGGCTCACCAGTCCCCCAGTCCCCCACCCTCACCCCTCCCAAACTCTCAGTTTGTTGCTCATTGTCCACAGTCTCTCATGGTTCATCGCTCCCTCTGATTTCCCCCCATTCACCTTTCCCTTCCTTCTCACAATGCTCTCCATGTTTTTCTTTATGCTCAGCATGTAAATGAGACCATAAGGTAATTGTCTCTCTCTCCTTGACTTATTTCACTCTGCATAATCTCTTCCAGTCCCATCCATGTTGATACAAAAGTTGGATATTCGTCCCTTCTAATGGAGGCATAATATTCCATTGTATATATGGACCATATCTTCTTTATCCATTCATCTGTTGAAGGGCATCTTGATTCTTTGCTGTTATAAACATTGGGGTACATGTGGCCCTTCTTTGTAATGCATCTGCTTCTTTGGGGTAAATACCCAGTAATGCAATGGCAGGGTCATAGGGTAGCTCTATTTTCAACTTCTTGAGGAATCTCCACACTGTTTTCCAAAGTGGCTGCACCAGCTTGCAATCCCACCAACAGTGT
>CM053610.1:38940246-38962656 GCA_028646535.1 Procyon lotor
CAACAGCACATTAAAAAGGTTATTCATCATGACCAAGTGGGATTTATCCCTGGAATGCAAGAGTGGTTCAACATTCGCAAATCAATCCATGTGATAGAACAGATCAATAAGAGAAGAGAGAAGAACCACATGGTCCTCTCAATTGATGCAGAAAAAGCATTTGACAAAATTCAGCATCCGTTCCTGATTAAAACTCTACAAAGTATAGGGACAGAAGGAATATTCTTCAACATCATCAAGTCTATCTATGAAAAGCCCACAGCCAATATCATTCTCAATGGGGAAAAGCTGACAGCCTTCCCTTTGAGATCAGGAACAAGACAAGGATGCCCATTCCCACCACTCTTGTTCAACATAGTGCTAGAAGTCCTAGCGACAGCAATCAGACAACAAAAAGAAATAAAAGGTATCCAAATTGGAAATGAAGAAGTCAAACTTCCTCTCTTCCCAGACGACATGTCACTCTATATGGAACACCCAGAAGACTCCACCCCCAAACTACTAGAACCCATTCAGCAATTCAGTAATGTGGCAGGATACAAAATGCACAGAAATCAGTGGCTTTCCTATACACTAACAATGAAGCTGTGGAAAGAGAAATTAGGGAATCTATTCCATTTACAATAGCACCAAAAGCCATAAGATACCTGGGAATAAACCTAACCAAAGAAGCAAAGATCTGTACTTGAAGAACTACAGAATGCTCATGAAAGAAATTGAAGAAGGCACAAAAAGGTGGAAAAGCATTCCATGTTCCTGGATCGGAAGAATAAACATTGATTATTCCAGGTCTTATTCCAATTCATATCCAGCCAATTTCAGTTCAGTCTACTCTGACACCAAACTTCTAGAAAAGCTGAGCATTTCCTACAGCAAGTATATTTAAGAACTCAATTGAAATCAGAGGGGGAGATGAACCATGAGAGACTGTGGACTCTGAGCAACAAACTGAGGGTTTAGGAGGGGTGGGGGTGGGGGGCTGGGGTGTTGGCGAGCCTGGTGGTGGGTATAGAAAAGGGCACATATTCCATGGGGCACTAGGTGTGGTGAATGAACAATTAATCTTGTAACACTGAAAAAATAAAATAAAAGTCTTTAGGGAAAAAAAAGAACTCAATTGAATAATATAAAATAATTTTAGATGTTCACTCTGTGAATATGATTTAATAGGCATGGTACATTTCTGAAACTTTCTCTGAACTCTCTTATTAAGATTATTTACTTATTATATGAGGATTTCTCAAATGACTTTAAAGACAATTTGATCTTTTCCAAGTGGAATAGGAAGAAGAACCAAGAAGACTTATTCTACATCATCTCTATCTCACTTCTTAGAGACATTGCTGGGGACATTTTTATTCCTTACAAGTTTCTCTTCCCTCTCAAGTGCACATCCTTTCTGTCCCTTGATACCCAGCTAAATAACTTGGCTTAAAAAGTTGTTATCTCACTCATTAACTCAGCAAATATTTACAGAGCACGTCCTATGTTCTGAGCACCATGCTAAAATGGGGACCAAGATTGTATTTACATGGTCAGGGCAGCAGGCAATGCTATCACAATGTGCCATGTCAAGGTAAGTTTGAAAGTGGGGCAAATCGTAAGATACCTTGGGGAGTTGAAAACTAGGGAGAGTGATATTGAGCTGGAAACCTGAAGGATAAGCAGGAATTCAGAAGGGAGTAAAGACCAGAGCAAGGACAGGGCTTATCAGGAGGAGGAAACATGATGTGCAAAGGCTCCAGGGCAAAGGTAAGCCAGCCATAGGTCTACAACTGCATAGAGCCACCCATGTGGCCACTGTGGGGTCTGATTTGGGAATGTGAGGACAGGAGGCTGGGAAATGGCCAGGGATAGATTCTGGGAGCTCCAAAGGCCAGATTAAAGAGACTGAACTGTATTCCTGAGAAAAAGAAATCAGAGAGGAATAAAGCAGGATGTGGTTACCGTAATTCAGCAAGAGTTGGGAATAACAGTCTACAAACTGAAAAGAGGTGGTTGTGGCAGAAATGAAAATGGAGAAAACTAGCTTACTAAGAGCTAGAAAATAAAATTGCCATGGCTTGGGGATGGATTCGTCAGATTCATGCCTTGAGTATTGGGAAGCATTCATATGAAGGAGGCAGTTTTAAGATCCAATTTGAATTTGGTATACCTGTGGGTAATAACACTGACTTGATGGGTAAGACAAGGGATTATGCTGTCTTATTTGTCATGATACCCCCACTCTGTCCAAGCAGGCAGTCATCTACAGCTGTTAATTAAATAAGTGAGTAAGTAAATGAGTAAATGAATAGATGAATCCAGGTGAATATAGTCAGCTGACATTTTATACAGCTTGGATATAGAGAGAATCTGAGGCTGGCATGCCAGCTGGGGGAAGTTTTAGGAGTGGACATCACTGAGAGAGGGTGTGTGTGAAAAGAAAAGGTAACCATAGACAGAGACTGACACTGAAGGGGCCAGCAGATGAAGGGGAGGAAGAAGGGTAAGAGGGACAGTCAGAGATGTGGGAAGAGAACCCAGATTCAGAGAATCTCAAATCCTTCAGAGAGGATAGCAAAGTAAAAACCGAGGAGGGGCCATTAGGTTAGTAATGCAGAGGTTATGATGATCTTTGTGGAAACTGATTAAGGCAAGGCAACAGAGTCTTGTCCTTCAGATCTGCCTTTCCATCCATAACTATGGACAGCAAGGAGCTATCTATTATAGGAACAATGTAAAAGGAATAGTCAAATTCAGCCCTTTGGCACATCACCTTTTAGAGTGAGAGCAAGAGAGAGCATGTGAGAGAACACGTATTTGACTCTTGTGCCTCTTTGTCTGCCTTAAGGTAATGTAATTGCCTCTGACTTCCCAAAGGAATCAAGCAGCTCCCACATTCCTGAGCCATATATAAGGGCAGAGGGCATGGTTGTTTTTGTTGTTAATTTTTTGTAGTTGAATCATATTGACAAAACTGTTTCCAAGTTGCTCAAACATAGATTGAGAAGCTGAGGGCAGCATTCCTCTGTGATGATATCACATGGTTTGTGTCACCAAGTTAAAGGATCATCAATAAAACAAGTAGTTAACTTTATGCATATTGAAAAATATACTTCTCCTCAGAAAAATAATGAAATATGGAGAAACAAATCTGATTCTAACTTAGAGACCCTTTGGCAAACTTGACAATCTAAGTTAGTGACTGCCTAGCCTATGTCTTAAAAAACAAGGGTGAGGGAAAAAAAAAACCTCCATTCTTAACTAGCATTTATCTTTTAGCCTAAGTGTATTGTTTTAAAAAAATGCTGAAAAGGATTAGCTATAGAGAAGCAATATATAATTGTAGGAGGAAAACAATGCCAGAGTTTGGAACAATATTATATGTCTGAACCAGAATTATTTCCAAAATATACTCTCCTGTGACTTCCTATATTTCTTTGTTTCTGGACTTCATAAGAGAGTGTTTTCTTAAGAGCAAACATGTAAAATGAAACAGGAATGACTATTGGCCGACCTAGGAATTTTTCTCCCAACAAGCGTGCACACTGGGACTTCAGACTCTTTAACTAAACCCAAGTTCTACACCATAAGATCATGAAGCCAATTAAAAATTTGTCATATGGTCACTATGCCAAATCTCCACATTTCTCCTGAGATAAAATGGTGGAATAAAAAGAGAGGGTGGGAAGAAATGTTTAACTAGAACCATTTCATGGTGCAAAATAGAAAACCAGAACAGTACCGAGTAGGTACAGAACTGCAGGATCTTTGATGTTGAGAACAGGATGATAACATGGGAATTCCTCAAAGTTGCTTGATGCTACATCAACCTGATTCACAGTCTTGTATCAAACTGATAGTGGTCACTCATCAACACAAACATTTTTCCTGGATTTTACTTTCTCAAATAAATATTTCTTAAAGTACTTTATTTTTTGGCTTCTATAATTCATGGTTTCCTCATGTTGTTTCACCTACTCTGGCTACTCCTTCCCATCTGTTTTGTTGTCCCCCATCTGTCTTTGTCTCCTAAATGCAAAATACTAGCTCCCTCTTTTCCTTTTAAATACTCTTCTTGGCTGACCTCATTCAGTCCATTGATTTAAGTCCCACTTGATGAAATCCCACCTATCTCCCAGACATTGCCTCTTCCTAGACCTTATATACTTTATATACCAAGATGTGGATGTTATTTTTGATTTCAGAAAATCCTGTTTGCTAGACCTCCAAATAGATGTGAAATTGGCCATTTTATCTGTACCACTGATCCAAGACCTCATCATCTCTCACTTGGGTGACTAAGTAGTTTCCAACTTCTGCTTCTTGACTCTTCACAATACAATCTCCCCCGTGGCATTCAGAGTAAACTCTTTTGTTTTAAAAGATTTTATTTATTTATCTGATAGAGACAGAGAGAACACAAGCAAGGGGAGTAGCAGGCAGAGGGAGAGAGAGAGAAGCAGAGTCCTTGATGAGCAGGGAGCCTGATGTGGGGCTCGATCCAAGACCCTGGGATCATGACCTGAGCTGAAGGCAGACACTTAACTGACTAAGCCACCTAGGTGTCCCCAGAGTAAACTCTTGAAAATACAAATCAGTCTGAAATCCACTAATGGCTTCTTCTAGAACATAAAGTAAATCCTAACCTTATTTTCCTAGGATATGCGCCTTTCTGTGCCCCCAAGCCCAGTGGTGTGAGCACCACTCTCCCCACCTTTGATTCTATGCTCTAGCAATGCTAACCTGCCCTGAAGCCTGGAACATGCCATGTGCTAGGCTTGTTCCATGCTCAGGGTCTTTGCACGAATGGCTTCCTGTACTTTCCAGGCTTTTTCAGCCTGTGCTATTCTAGCTCATTCTATGTCACTCAGAATCAACTTAAAGATGACCTCAGAAAAACCTTAAGTTGTGCCTTGCATCATGTCCCTATTACAGTGTCTGTCCAGCCCTTCCCCCACCCCCATGTTCAGTTATGTATTGATTTGCCATTCTCTATCTACAAGGGGATGTACTCTGTGTGAAGAGGCACCTTGTCTGTTATAGGTTGTAGGACAGCCCTTATTGCATAGCTTTATAAATATACTTGTTGAATAGTTGACTCGCTATCCTTCATGGACCCTGCTTCCTGGGGCTTACGCAAATAAAATGATGAAGATTTGGCTTTAATTCCATATGACTGTCAAAATTCCAAGAAGTTAGAATAAATATCAAGTTACATTTGAAGGTGTTTTTTCTAATTTAATAAGTGAGACTCAGATTGGTGTTTCTGAGCAAAAGTCATCCCAAATTTCAAATTGATTCCATTTTTTATTTGCCCTCCCATCCCACCTCTTGCTTCATGTATCTGAGCTGGGAGAAAACTCAACTCTGAAATTGGCTTTCTTTTCCTCTTTATCACTCATAGAATTGATGAATACAAATTATTTTGATGAAAAATGATAGTGTAAAATTGTTTTTTTTCCTAACACACTGTTGTTGCCAATTTGACTAAATAAAACATTAAACTGAGTTTACTGAATTATGTGATAGAGAGCAGATCACTGCTTGCCTGGGCCAGCAATGGGGTGAACATTGACTGCAAACAGCAAAAGGACTTTCTGAGGTTATGGAAATGTTATTTTTTTGCAGTGGTGTTTACATGAGTATAATGCATTTGTCAAGACTTATCAAACTGTATACTTAAAGTGTGTGCTTTTATTGTATGCAAATTATACTTTAATAAAGGTAATTTTAAAATCTATAAAAATTACTTTATGTTAAGAACTCTGCCTAGTATCTTATGTTGATTAATATCTCAGAACTAATACTTTACAGAGCATGGATATGAACAAAGTTGCTCAGCTACAGACAAATCATGATCTTAATCTTATATAAAACTGTTACCTAAGAAGTCTTTTTTTTTCTATTTGAGTCAGAAAAAAAGTTTTTTAAGGGAGGGAGTGGCAGAGGGAGCTGAAGAGAGAATCTTAGGGAGGCTCTCCAGTGGACATAGGTGTCGATCTCACAACCCTGAGATCATGACCTGAACCAAAATCAAGAGTCTGATGCTTAACCAACTGAGCCACCCAGGGACCCCAGAAAAAATATTTCTTTATCTTAATCCAGATGTATAGTGTTAACCTGAATATTTTTCCTGAATGAAATATCTGTCTTAGTTTGAGTTTCCAATAAAAGCAAAGCCTAAGAAAAGGATTTGGGTGCAAGTGGTTAGTTTGGGAAGAGGTCCCAGGGAACTCTACCTTGGTGGGGGTTTGGGGATATAAGACAAGGCAGGGATGGAAAACAGCACATGATGAGTTAAGGATCAGGGACCATGCTAGGCACATGGGCCTCAGTCCTGGAGGAGACCTCTGGGAGAAGGTGTAGAGTATACCTGACAGTCATCACACCTAAAAGTGGAGGAGGCAGGGACATTTATCCAGACTCTGCTGACTGAAGTCTGCTCCTGGGGCAATAACTCTACTGAAATTTCTTCTTGCCAAGCACATAAGCTGAGCATACTTTGAGGACCAGAGAAAGCTGTCAGGGAAAGAGTCAAAGCCACTTGCACTAAGAAGGTGCAGGAAAACAGTGGGTGTTAAGAAGATGTGGTGAACCAAGACAATGGCTGCTAAATATGTATACTTGCATATGAAAAATCCTTCCAAAGCTTTCCTGCTTGGGGTTTCATTTGCTTTGCTTTCTCTATTATAATGATTGATTAATTCTTTGTGGCACTTTTATTTCTTTAAATTAAGATGCCAACATTAATTATGGTCAAAGGTAATGGATTACACTAATCATATTTTTTTTCCTCCCAAATACGTTTATTTTTTCAGTTACAAGATTAATTGTTCATGCACCACACCCAGTGCTCCATGCAATATGTGCCCTCCTCAATACCCACCACCAGGCTCGCCCAACCCCCCACTCCCCCTCCAAAACCCTCAGTTTTTTGCTCAGAGTCCACAGTCTCTCCTGGTTCATCTCCCCCTCTGATTTTTCCCATTCCCCTTTCCCTTCCTTTTCACAATGCCCTCCATGTACACTCATCATATTTATAAAACCTTATGTTTACATGAGAATGTCACTCTAATTTATTGAGCTCCTATTAGGTCCCAGATACCCAAATCAAGTGGTTTATTTGCTTAGTTGTCAAAGCAACCCTACTTTGAGGATAAAGATATTTATTCCTACTTTATCATTAAAGGAACTAAAACTTTGGAAGGTTAAGTAATTGCCCGGGTTCTGGATTCGGCAAACATGGATAGAGCCCAAAGCCAGGCTGCCTCTGCTCAAGCTCTCAACCACTAGTCTCCGTGTTTGTTCTACTGTTCAACACAGAAGCACAGTGCTCCTTCCCCATTGGGTATCCTTATCTCAAAACCAGAGCATTTGTGATGTACACAAACAGTCAAAGATGTTGGCAGGCATGAAATCAGAGCAAAGACAAAGTGCTTAGGGAAACACAAAATTTGTAAAAGCAACTAACATAAATCCTGTCAAGATGTTATCCCAATGTTTACAAAAAAAAATTCACTTTCTTCTCTGATAATATAATAAAAAAGGAATTAACTCACATAACAATTGCAATATTGTTGCAATTGCAGTTGCAATATTGCAATAAAGATTACTTTTAGCATATAAATACCAAATAATTTATTTAAACAATGGCTTGTACACTTTCGCCACTCTTGTTCAACATAGTACTAGAGGTCCTAGCAACAGTAATCAGACAACAAAAAGAAATGAAAGGTATTCAAATTGGCAATGAAGAAGTCAAACTCTCTCTCTTCGTAGATGACATGATACTTTATATGGAAAACCCAAAAGACTCCATTCCCAAACTACTAGATCTCATACAGCAATTCAGTAATGTGGCAGGATACAAAATCAATGCACAGAAATCAGTTGCTTTCCTATACACTAACAATGAAAATATGGAAAGAGAAATTAGAAAATTGATCCCATTTACGGTAGCACAAAGAACCAGAAGATACCTGGGAATAAACTAAACGAAGAGGTAAATGACCTGTACTCAAAGAACTACAGAACACTCATGAAAGAAATTGAAGAAAACACAAAAAGATGGAAAAGCATTCCATGCTCATGGATTGGAAGGATAAACATTGTTAAAATGTCTATACTGCCCAGAGCAATCTATACTTTCAATGCCATCCAGATCAAAATTCCACCGGTTTGCTTCAAAGGGCTAGAACAAACAATCCTAAAATTTGTTGGAACCATAAAGGACCCCAAATTGCTAAGGAAATGTTGAAAAAGAAAAACAAACCTGGGGGCATCACATTGCCTGATTTCAAACTTTATTACAAAGCTGTGATCACCAAGACAGCATGGTACTGGCACAAAAACAGACACATAGACCAGTGGAACAGAACAGAGGGCCCAGATATGGACCCACAACTCTATGTCAAATAATCCGTGACAAAGCAAGAAAAAATAACCAGTGGAAAAGAGACAGTATCTTCAATAAATAGTGCTGGGAAAATTGGATAGCTATATACAGAAGAATGAAACTTGACCATTCTCTTACACCATACATGAAGATAAACTTGAAATGTAGAAAAGGCCTCAACATGAAGCAGGAATCTATCAAAACCCTAGAGAAGAACATAGGCAGTAACGTCTTCGACATCAGCCACAGCAACTTCTTCCAGGACATGTTTCCAAAGGCAAAGGAAATAAAAGCGAAAATGAGCTTTTGGGACTTCATCAAGATAAAAAGCTTCTGCACAGTGAAGGAAATAGTCAACAAAACAAATAGGCAACACACAGAATGGGAGAAGATATTCGCAAATGACACTACAGACAAAGGTCTGATATCTAAGATCTATAAAGAACTCCTCAAACTCAACACTCACAAAACAGATAATCACGTCAAAAAATGGGCAGAAGACATGAGCAGACACTTCTCCAAAGAAGACATACAAATGGCTAACAGACACATCAAAAAATGTTCATCATCTTTAGCCATCAGGTAGATTCAAATCAAAACCACACTGAGATACCACCTTATACCAGTTAGAATGGCCAAAATCAACAGGACAGTAAACAACAAATGTTGGAGAGGATGTGGAGAAAGGGGAATCCTATTTCATGTTGGTGGGAATGCAAGTTGGTGCAGCCTTTTTAGAAAACAGTGTGGAGATTCCTCAAGAAATTAAAAGTAGAGCTACCCTATGACCCTGCAGTTGCACTACTGGCTATTTACTCCAAAGAAGCAGATGCAGTACAAAGAGGGGCCACATGTACCCTAATGTTCATAGCAGCAATGGCCACAGTTGCCAAACTGTGGAAAGAGCCAAGATACCCTTCAACAGATGAATGGATAAAGAAGATATGGTCCATATGTACAATGGAATATTATGCCTCCATCAGAAAGGATGAATACCCAACTTTTTATCAACATGGATAGGACTGGAAGAGATTATGTGGAGTGAAATAAGTCAAGCAGAGAGAGTCAATTATCTTATGGTCTTACTTACATGTAGAGCATAAGGAAAAACATGGAGGGCATTGTGAGAAGGAAAGGAAGGGTGAATGGAAGAAATTAGAGGGGGAGATGAGAGACTGTGGACTCTGAGCAACAAACTGAGGGTTTTAGAGAAGGGGGTGGGACAAGCCTGGTGGTGGGTATTGAGGAGGGTACGTATTGCATGGAGCACTGGATGTGGTGAATGAACAATTAATATTGTAACACTGAAAAAATAAAATAACAATATTTGGCGAAAAATTAAAAAAAAATAAACAATGGCTTACATAGGGTCTGGGATAGTAGGGTCTGAGGAATAGGACCCTGGCCCTGACCAAATGTGTTACAAAGAGCTGAGTATCCCAGCCATTGGACACTCACAGAATTTACATTCTGCAAACCTCCTGCCCTATCCAACAGTAATTTTTTAAAGATTTATTTATTTATTTATTTATTCATTCATCATTCATTCATTCATTCATTTATTATTTGCCAGAGAGAGATCACAAGTAGGCAGAGAGGCAGGCAGAGAGAGAGAGGAGGAAGCAGGCTTCCTGCTGAGCAGAGAGCCCAATGCAGGGCTCTATCCCAGGACACTGAGATCATGACCTGAGTTGAAGGCAGAGGCCCAACCCACTGAGTCACCCAGGCACCTCCCTCTCCAACAGTCTTGACCAACTCATTTATCTTCATATATTTGCTCAATGGTCCCCGTGACACCATATCACCTTTGATTTTTTTCCCAAATATGTTTATTTTATTTTTTCAGTGTTACAAGATTTATTGTTCATGCACCACACCCAGTGCTCCATGCAATATGTGCCCTCCTCAATACCCACCACCAGGTTGTCTTTGATTTATATCCCCTTTTCTACCTATGGATATTATGTAATAATAAAATCGGATGACTGTTTATATAATGAAGAGATGGAGGAGGGCATGGGATAATCCTCTTGTTACAACTCTCTTCCTTCGTTTCTGCTTACAACACTTTGCAATGACTCTTCTTTCCATCTGGGATACACAATTAATTGGTCTCTTTCCCTGATTCACTTTCCCATCTTGTTTTTGTGTTTCCTGGAATCACTCGAACAAACCACGTATACTTCTTACACCAGCCTAAGACAGAATATTAACACTAAAATGTCAAGTATACCTTTTCCCAACTCCACGGATTTTCAAGTTCCTGAGGGACTTGGCAGGGACCAGCCTTGTTATGTTTGTATTATCCATACCTATCCTAGAGCACTGTACAGTAGATCCACAAGTACCCTGTGATTTTATTAAAAGCTCTATGACATTAGCATGTTTATTAAAAGCTCTATGATATAAGTACATCACCCTTTTTCACAGCACTTTGGGTAAAAACATCACATCTAAATGACAAAACACACCAGCAGGAGAAGCCTGCAGTGGGAATAGTAGTGAACTGGTTCTTCATCACAGTCCCTTCTAAAACAGAACTGCACTCCAGGTGTGTAGTGTGAATGACCCAGGGAACAGAGGGCAGCCCTAGAGTGTATTTATTAAGGGACCCAAGGGTAGCTGTGGGGTACAATGCACTTTTTTTTTTTTTTTTTGCTTTTCTCTTTGTATGGGCTGCTGGGGGACTCAAGTTCAAGTTTCAGCAGTTCATTTTTAGCAGTGTTGACTGTATTCCATGTGTTTTTCTATCTCATTTCCAGCTTCTGCTTATTTCTCCCTCTATTCTATATATTCCATTCATTTTCTTATTGATTTTTATCCTGGATATGGTAAGGTAAAAGGAGCTCCTGTTCCCACCTGTTGGTGACGATACTGGGCCCCTAGCAAGGAGGGAGTGTCAGGTCCCAGGGCTGCTGAAAGACAGTGCTGGGACTTGTTTCTGGATTGTTGACCTACATCACAGGACTGGTTTCTGCCATGCCCAAAGGTCAATTTTCTCCCTGCTTGACAATTCCACCTCATCTGAACAGGGATTGGAGCCTGAGAACATGTGCAAAGAATGACATTCACATGCAACTCAGTCAATATTAGAACAATCTGGGTGGCCTGTGATTTCACGGTCAGCTCTCTTTGGAGAGTCTAATGGTTTCCAGCTGTGGTCTCTGAATGCCAGTCTATAGGAAGCCACAGAGTGATGGATCCTGGGCTTTGAGATCCACACTTGGCACTGGATTTTCAAAGGAGGTTTGCTGGAAATGACTGCCCTCGCAAATAGGGAGAGGCACTTAAGGATACTTCAACAGTAAATGTTGCCTGTAACTCATAATCAAGATTTTAAAAAAGAAGAAACTCCTTTGACTAAGAAGGATTAAATTCCCTCTCAATCTTCATTTTTATTTCCTCAAAGCCAATTTTATCAACATTGACAATATGACCTATGCCATTTAATAAATATGTTCTAAAATTATTTTTTTCTGTCCTTGGAAGGTTAATTTCTCATTCACATCATTTACAGTCTGCTTGACAAGTGTTCTGGTATTTCAGGTTTAACTTTGTTCCTTAGCATTCAACATTATTTTTTAAAATCTGTTCGTCCTTTTTGGTATGGCCTGATACCATCATCAAAGTGTTTATTGATTTTCATATTGATGAGCTAAACTTGGAAGTAATACTGTACCTTTTGTCCTGAGTTTCTTCAACTGTAAGATTGGAGATAGGCAGGAGTCAGATTGCAAAAGAGAAAGGAATTTGGGTTTATTCTATGAGAGATGGTTGATTTTGTTTAGGGGAAGGAAGGGCTCCAATCTGTGATTCAGTACATCAAGTTGATCCCTGTGGGTAAATGGCATGACTAGTGTAGTCCAAAGTAAAAGCCAGGAAACCAGTTGGGGAGTCAGTGCAAGGAAGAATAGTGGGGGGGAGGTGAGTGACAGCATGAGATAGAGAGAACCATGCAGCTTGACAGGACCCACTAGCTGTAAGGCACTTCCTAATAGAAGTCACAAAGTGTCCAGACTCCATGGGAATCCAGACAGCTTCCAGCTTAATCTCATTTTATAGTGCCAGTTGCAAGTGATAGAGCAGGAGAGGAAAGGAGGGAGGAGAACAAGAGGGAATGGGGAGAACAAGAAAGTAGAGAGGAAGAGAGAGAGAGAGAGAGGGAAGGAGGGAGGGAGAAATAAATGGAGGGAAGGAGGAAGGAAGTGAGAAAAAGAGAAGAGAGGGAAAGGAGAAAAGCCAAAGAAAGGAGCAAGGAGAAGGGAGGGAACATTGCAGAATCTTGACCTCAGAAGGACTTTGTAGACTGGCCAACCCCCTCAATGAAAGATGAGAGGTTTGGTGGCTTGCTGAAACTCACACAGATGCCCAGAAGCACACTTAGGATTAAGTATTTGGTCTAATATGAATTTCATTACAGCCCAATAATTCAGGTTCCTGGTGGCTTACTTTGTGTTAATACTAGAATCATTTGTGTTTCCCTGGAATATACACTACCTAAGGAGGGAGGGGAGAAACAGCAAGGGTGTCAGGTGGCAGAGGAAGAGGGACTTGACATAGAAGCAGATCTGACAGGGCTCCATATAGAATCCTGGTTTGGGACAATGTCAAGGAACTCAAGCCAGAAACAAAGACCATGTTTCTTATCCTCCTCAACCTAAAAGGAAAAGGAAACCATGTTAGTGAAGGGCCTGCCATCTACAAGTCAGCAGAGACGCATTCATACATATCAGTTTCTTCTGTCCTATTCTAAGATCAGAAAAGTGAGGTCCTATAACTTTCTACCTGACGACGTAGCTAGTGAGCAAATTTGAAAGCCAAATCTTGAAAAGAGGTGAGACATGCCTATGGAAAATGAAAGGAGGTAGTTTATTCAGAGTGTAGAGGAAAGTGGAGGGAGAATTAGAAGAAGCAGCTTGCTGTTGAATGGTCTTCCCTTACAAAGAGGCTGGGACCTTGCCTCTCTTTACTGCCGAGTCTGGTATTTGGGGATTTCGGAGCCAGCTCAGATGGGAATATTTGAGCTTCAACAATGAGAGTGTTCAGATGGCCTGTGAAAGACCAGCTGAATTCCACTGCATCACTGGACAACCTGCAGGTGGAATTTAAATACAAACAGAAGAAAGCCAGGAAACTCTTGTGATGAAAAAGGAATTCAGCTTCATGAGAAAGTAGGATCACCACAGTATATCCCACACAAACCCTCCTTTGTGACATCATAAACTGGCCACAAGAAGCAGGAGGGAAGGATCTCTGACGACTGACAGCTCCGAAGCATAGGCAGAGCCCACCCCCTTTTCCCTAGTTGGGAAGTCACTGTGCCTCATGGTCTGATTTAATGTGTGTATTTCGGGGCAGGTGGATTTTTATCTGGAAAAGTCACCCTGGCCTCAGGTCTGTGATCTCAAGAAGTCAAGAACAGCCCCTCTCCTGCTCTTGGACAGAAATCATCATATTTGATCCTCATGCCTGGTGTGACAAATCTACTCAATTCCAACACTTCCCAGTGTTTCTGTCTAGTGTGGCATGGCAGTTGAGGGGCCACAGCAAAGCCCATCCTACCTCTACTGTCCCCCAAGCCTGTGTAACTTGCACAGTGTCTGCTCCTCCCCGCCCCTGTCTATACTCCTCTCCTGAGGATGGGCACACCCTGCATCTGCTACACAGAGGTAGTGTGAATTTCAAATGGGTTGCATATGTAAATCTGAGAACAGTGTCTGCCTTAACAGTAGTAAGCACTTAAGAACTACCAATGCTAGGTTTGTGCAATGGAATCTGAAGTCAGAAGCTGCTTAGAGCACATTTACTGTTAAACATCTTTTTAAGACTATGCTTATTTTCTTTCTATATTATGTATGCTTGTTTCTTTGTTAGCTTGATTTAATGGAAACCCATCTTTTTCTTTCTATATTATGTATGCTTGTTTCTTTGTTAGCTTGATTTAATGGAAACCCATCTGAAATCAATTTGGGCCCTTGTGTCTGAGTCCCAAATCTTTTCAAAGCTGCCAGTTTTCCCAGAATGTAAAAGTTTTTCCAAAGTATGGGGTTAAGTTACAGAAATAGGAAAACATTAGAAAGCTATGCAGAGGGGCCCCTGGGTGGCTCAGTCGTTAAGCGTCTGCCTTCGGCTCAGCTCATGATCCCAGGGAACTGGGATGGAGCCCCGCACTGGGCTCCCTGCTCGGCGGGAAGCCTGCTTCTCCCGCTACCATTCCCTCTACTTGTGTTCCCTCTCTCATTGTGTTTCTCCCTGTCAAATAAATAAAATCTTTTTTTTTTAAAAAAGAAAGCTATACAGAGCTGCAACTGCTCCACCAGGAATGGATAAATGACTGACTGGATCATTTCTAAGTTAAACAGACTCAGGAAAATTTTCTGCATGCCCATGCAACACTTAGAGCCAAAGTGACCCAAGACAGCAACTAGTATTGGGGAGAAATGTTCAGACATAGCTGTAGAAGTTACTGGAGGAGAGGGAGAAAATTAAGAATGGTTTCCTCAAAGTTGGCTGCTTAGCATGTCAGGATGACATGTACATGCAACTTTAGCAAGTCCTACTTAAAATTGGGCAGGAAGACATGTAGGATAGAACAGGATTGAGTGATGTCAGATTCAACTGTTTTTGCAATTTAGGGTGAATCAGCGAAGCAGTCAGAACTCTGATTTGAATGACTGGCTAGTTGTGTGTTCTGCCTGGTTGGAGCTGTGTGCACACATTCACACTGGAGCTTTGTGAATAAGGGGCTTTGTCTTTTGTGGGTGAGGGGCAGCTGTTGCTCACATGGAGCCTGGTGCATTAGACAGCCAAATAAAGAGGGGGCACATGCAGAATTAGGCTAAGAGGGGGATGTATGACTCAGATGAAGGACCCAGAACCAAGAGGTGAACAGGCAGGATCTGTTGAAATGACACAGAAAGGACTGGGTCAAAGTAGACTTCATCTGCAAGAACTGCTACAGCTTGGCAAGCCACTGCTGTGAGCAAAGTAGCAGAGTAGAGAGAATCTGAGGCCAGGGGCTGAGTACCATGGATAGCTCCCCTGGGCGCAGCTACGGGAAGCAAAGTGTTAAGGATTCTGAGGTTGTGATTGGGCCAGACTGGCAAGACTGCTAAGATTGATTAATGATGTCTGCCATGGATGTGTGAAGTGATGTGGTATGATGTTTGAACCTGTTTGCCTTTGCTAATTTATGTCTGGTCTCCACACACCAGAAGGTGTACATTTCAATCAATTTGCACAAGAAAGATTTGAGTCTCTGAAATGGACTGGGGTATTCTGTGTGTTCATGATTCTTTCCATCAGATTCTTCCCTCCAAATCCCAGTCTTGCTCTGCTGAGCATGCCTCCCTAGGGTCAGGGGAGGTTCCTGAGAACTGAAATTTTAGTTAGTCTTGACCCCATTTTTCCTAGTGATTGAACTTCAGATGCTGCTGCCTGGACCTGAGTAACCAAGACCCCATTCTCTAACTCCAGAGTTCAACTATAGATACCTGGACTATGGGTCTGGAAAACTCTTGCCTTTTATTCATCCTAGGCTAGAGATCATAGTCAGCACATGGCCATCATGTAGAAATGCCATCTCTAAAAGAGCCCAGCCCACTTAAACAATTTCCTTTCCTATTGTATAAGGCTTTCTATGAACCTCAGGACACTGCATAGATGCCACAACCATGAGGACATGAAGGCTGGTGATGTCAACATAGAAGTATTTTTCTGAACTATGGTAATGGTGTTTTGGCTCTGACACATATCACATGAAGACTTCTGTGCTGTGGAAATGTGACATGAGCATGCTCAGAACAAGCCTGTTACTGGGGAATGTGGAAATCCTTGCTTTGGAAACATCCCCTAAAAGCATTTACAAGGAGAACATGGGACTCTTTGTCCCCTTCTCCTGCTAGTTGCCCCATCCATGTAGGTGGGGAGACTTCCAGCTTGGGGTAGGGTCCTCCCTTTCCTTCCTGCCATCACCTTGAATCTTAGCCAATGGTATCCAAACATAATTAACTTTTTTGGCCACTCCAGGCATCAGAAGTGATAGGATTTCTTCTTGAGGACCTGTTTCCTCAAAACTCCTGTCTATAGCATTTTGCTCCAGAGACTCTAACACAGCCTTCAACACAAGCAGCCAGTAACACTACACAGGACATGTTAACCTTCAGAATGGCCCTGCTTTCAGTTATTTTTTCATCTTTAACTGTTTGATTCATCTGAAATGCCCAGTGCCTTGGTGTTGTTTGCTGGGAGACCAGCTACCAAATTAGCCCTGAGGGGCTAATGACAGAAGGTGTAACATATCCCAGGACTTTAAATTCCAAAAAAGAGAGTGAAGAAGAAATAAATTACTAATAGTGAGTTTTCCAGTTCAATGGCCCTTGAGCATGAAAAAAGTTCTTCACTCTTCTCCCATTGCACACAAAGAGGACTCAGTCACATGCTGTGGATTTGGACATTTAAGTCCTAATGTTTTCTGAGTGTCTCTCCTGTGCCAGACCCCTGTCTGGGCTCATTTTTTCCATTCAATAATATTAAGTCCTGTGAGGCAGATGTTATCATCCTTATTTTACAGATGAAATAGGCACACTTCGGTCGTACTAAATGTCTTCTCCCAAGTTACACACCTACTGGGTGGCGGGATTAGGCTCCACACCCAGGTTTCTTTTTTTCCCCCCAAATATGTTTATTTTATTTTTTCAGTGTTACAAGATTAATTGTTCATGTACCAAGCCCAGTGCTCCATGCAATACATGACCTCCTCAATACCCACCACCAGGCTCTCCCAACCCCCTACCCCCTCCCCTCCAAAACCCTCAGTTTTTTGCTCAAAGTCCACAGTCTCTCATGGTTCATCTCCCCCTCTGGTTTCACCCCATTCCCCCTTCCTTTCCTTCTCACAATGCCCTTCATATTTTCCTTTATGCTTAGCATGTAAATGAGACCATAAGATAATCGGCTCTCTCCGCTTGACTTATTTTAGTCCGCATAATCTCTTCCAGTCCCGTCCATGTTGATACAAAAGCTGGATATTTGTCCTTTCTAATGGAGGCATAATATTCCATTGTATATATGTACTATATCTTCTTTATCCATTCATCTGTTGAAGGGCATTTTGTTTCTTTCCAGAGTTTGGCGATTGTGGCCATTGAAGCTATTAACATTGCACACCCAGGTTTCTGATGCAAACACCAGTGATGATTCTATGTCACTACAGTGGTATCAACCCTTCTGTACAGATCTATCCTCACTACCTGGTCCTCTATCTCTTTCCCCAGATCTCTGTCCCGCTTTAGTGGAGAGACTGGCAGGAGTTAAGCTTTACTTGTTTCTGATCCCTAATTCCTGGGCCATATACCAAGCCCTTGGTGAATGTTTCCTGAGTAAAGCAAAACAAAGCAAAACACAACACACAAAACATTTTAGAATCCAGTTAGCAAGCATGTATTAGTTTCTTGTGACTGTTTAATGATTTGCTACCAATCTTGTGGCTTGACACAACAGAAATTTATTCTCTCACAGTTCCAGAGACCAGAAATTCAAAATCAGTTTCACTGTGACTAAATTAAGGTGTTGGTAGGGCCATGTTCCCTCTAGAAGTTCTTGGAGAGAATCTGCTCCTTTCCTCTTCCAGCTTCTGATGGCTCTCAGTGTTCTTTTGCTAGGGCTTTGTCACATCAGTCTCTAACTCTGGTCATGTGCCTCATTTTCTGTGTGCATTACAAATCTCCCCTTGTTTCCTTATAAGAATACTTGTGATTGCATTGGAGGCCCATTCAAATTATCCAGGATCATCTCCCCTGTCAACATCCTTAATACTATCTACAAGGACTTTGCCATATAAGGTGACACACACAGGTTATGGAAGTAGACATCTTTTTTCGGCCTGCTGTGCTTCAGATCCAGCCTTTGGTGCACACAGATCCCCCTTTAGACTGAGGATGCTGGTCCAGTTACTGGTGAGGTCATTGTTCACACTGGAGGACAGGTGACTGATGATCTCACTCCTTTCACAGGGACTGATGTGCCACAGATAAGCTGTCCCTGCCTTCAATAGGAGAAACAGCCCTGCCTCTATGAGAAAAAGCTCTTTTCAGAGTTTCTTCACCACTTGTCAGTGGAGGTGGCATGGGACAATGATCTTAGCTCTTCTGGGCCTCAATTTCCTCATCTACAAAATGGGAATAAGAAAAGTACCTATCACCTAGCTTAGTCATGAGGATTACATGACAGGGACCATGAACCTAGAGTGTGTAGGCATCTTAGAATATTGGCTAGTAACTTTTTTTTTTTCAAGATTTTATTTATTTGACAGAGAGAAACACAGCGAGAGAGGGAACACAAGCAGAGGGAATGGTAGCAGGAGAAGCAGGCTTCCCGCAGAGTGGAGAGCCCGATGCGGGGCTCGATCCCAGGCCCCTGGGATCTGACCTGGACCGAAGGCAGACACTTAACGACTGAGCCACCCAGGCGCCCCCCCCCCCTTTTTTTTTTTTTTTTTGAGAGGGAGCAGGGAAGGGTGGAGGGAGAAGGAGAGAGAGAATCTCTCTCTAAACAGACTCTAAGCACAGCATGGAACTTTATGAGGGGCTTAATATCATGACCCTGAGTTCATGACCTGAGCAGAAATCAAGAGTTGGATCCTCAACTAACTGAACCACACAGGCGCCCCTCCTATTATTGATCTTCTGGTTGGCTATGTCTCCTGGCAGCTCTATGGGGGAATCTAGGCTTTTCAAAGATTTCCTAATTCATTCCTAATATCTTACCAGTATCTTTGGTCAGTCAGTGGCCCAAGGGTAAAGGGAAATGAAAGGTCAATGACACTTCTTTTTGTGTTATTTGTCTTTTAGTGACTTTGGATGTACTCAGACAAATGTACTCAGACAAAGGATGTACCCAGTTGATCATGCAAGTTGCTTTCTTCCTCACTGGGAGCCAAATAGGTACAAAATAAGGAAGGAAGTCTGCTTTCAAAACTTCTAAGTGACCTTGGAGTGAAATACTGAACTCTGGCATGCTTGAGCAAAATAGCCAGGAGAGACGTGGAGTCTTCCCTTTTGTACCCAAACTATACCGCATTAGTTGTTCCCCCTCATGGGTCAAAGTTGGGGAATCCTTTTTTAATGGACAAGAAAATTTGACAGACCAGATTTTGTTAAAACTAATTGAATAAAAAGATATGGTACATATATACAATGGAGTATTATGCCTTCATCAGAAAGGATGAATATGCAACTTTTGTATCAACATGGACAGGACTGGAAGAGATTATGTGGAGTGAAGTAAGTCAAGCGGAGAGAGTCAGTTGTCTTATGGTCTCACATGTGGAGAATAAGGAAAAACATGGAGGGCATTGTGAGAAGGAAGGGAAGGGTGAATGGGGGGAAATCAGAGGGGGGGATGAACCATGAGAGACTGTGGGCTATGAGCAACAAACTGAGGGTTTTGGAGGGGAGGGGATAGGGGGTTGGGCGAGCCTGGTGGTGGGTATTGAGGAGGGCATGTATTGCATGGAGCACTGGGTGTGGTGCATGAACAATTAATCTTGTAACACTGACAAAATAAAATAAACGTATTTGGGGAAAAAAAGTGATGACAGCCTTCACTGTTGATATTTAAAATTTTTCCTTAGCTACAAATGGCATTTCCCTCTCTCTATTCCTGTCAGAATGGCAAATAAACAGTTTCCTCAGATGTCGTTGATGTCACCAAGAGGAGAGGTCTCTGTGTAGACTTGCCTTCATCTTGTACTTACTCAGTCCTTGCTTTCAGAAGTACCACTGGACCCCAGAATATCTGCTGGTCCCAACCCTCAGCACTGTCTTGAGATCTTGTGTCCTCAGTGGCCACTACCTGATACTGCACTTATCCATGGGTCTGCATGTTTGTGGTAGATGAGAATGTCATTCCCAGGTCTTTTGTCATGGGGTTGTTCACCACCTCCCTCCCAGTGAGTTGGTACCTATTCCTGTCCTCAGAAAGCTCAACTTGGCCAGCAAAGCTGTTCTAAACCCAATGTGCAGCCTGCAAGTGAACTCAGCTGAACTTAGCCAAACCCAGCCAAAAAAAGTCCCACCCTATACAATCCACAGTTCTGTGAGTGAGGAAAAGAAGCATTTGCCATTCTAACCACTGAGATTTTGAGATTGTTGGTTATGTGGCCAAAATGACTAGCTCAGTCTTCTTTTATTAGACTGTGGTGGTCTTAAGAAGAGAAACTGTACATATTCACCAGGTTCCAGGACTGGATCAGACACTTAAATAGTCGTTAAGTGAAGCACAAAATGGCTTTTATTTTAATTCAGAATCTTCTTTCCTTTAACGAATTCCATGGGAATGCCTGGGATAGGCAGTCCCAGGAGAGTTGGTAAAATGCAAGCTAGAACTGCATCAAGTGATGGCATGGCATCAAACATAATTTCTTATGTAAATTCATATTGATCCAGTTGCACAAACCCAAAACTCCCATTTGACCCCCAACCAGAACTGCGATGCCCGTTTCCATTTCCAGCTCTATCCTCACAGGGGGGTCAAACTAGGTTCATAGCCTGGAGCCGTAGCTGTATGGTGCGTTGAGATTCATGAAAGCTACAGAAACAGGGGACCAGGCCAGCAAGAGCCATAAGAGACAAAGGGGATGGACTGGCTATTGATGGGTATTCCAAATTGGGTTTGGGTGGGTGGAAGGAGCTGTAGCTGGGTGACCAATATGGTGGGCTTAAGAGTAAGTAGGGCCAGTTCTTCCACAGAAGAGGGTGGAATCATCTTATTCAGGAAGGGGCAGGTGGGCAGGTTGTGGCTGTCTACTTTGGAGCAGCTCCCCAGGCACATTCTGTGTGATGTTGCATGAAGGAAGAAGAGACTTAGTTACATTCTTTGGAGAAGGGAGATAACAAGTTTTGTGAGGAGTAACAAAGGAGGCAAAGTCCCATGCTCAAAGCTCAGAAGCCCAGCAGGACATCAGAGTTGCCAGTGCAAGCCCATGAAATGGCCTGGGTAAATCCTGTAGGGGTCAAGAGTAAGTTGTAGCTCAGAGGACACCATAAGCTCCAGAATGGTGTGGACCACAGTCAGCCATGGCAGTTGCATAACCTCACTGCTGTTTCTTACTGACCCCAGAGGGGATAGGACAGCACACCTGAGTGAGCAAGTCAGGCCCAGGGGAGGAGGGATCAGCTCAGCCCAGGCTGTCTGGGGATCCAGTGCATGTGGAACTCTGAAACCTGACATCTATGAATGGGCTTTTGCCTGTGCTGGTCATTCTGTCCCTCCCCAGGACCCCCCACTCCCTCCTTCTCTACTCTATTGGTGTTCTTCATAGCACTTGTCATACTTAATCACTTTACATTGATCTATCATCTCACCCCAGATACTAAGCCCTGCGGGGCCACAGTTTAGTCACTATTGCCACCTACATGTAGCCTCATCCCAGGCAAACTCTTGAAAAACATTGATACAGTGAAAAAAAGAATGAATGAAGAAGAAAGGAAAATCAAAGCAAGCTACAAAAACACAGGATCACAGCTGTGTTTCTGGAGTTAGTGACCTTGTTCATACTCTCCTTCTCCTACTACCCAGAAGGCACAGTGATGGAATGACAAGATGTGTTTCTGAGCCAGAAGCTGCATTCCACCACTACCTCTTCCTGGATTGGTCTATATCAGCAGAGATTTGTTTTTTACATTTTTAAAATGAGAAGCAATCACAACTTCATAAAGCAATAAATAAAATAATGGATGGAAAGTGCAGTGTTTGTCATATGGTCAGAGAAAATAAATGCTAACTGTTTTTTTTTTTTTCTTTCCTCTTGCACTTAGTCAAGGCTTGATTCTTTTTTTTTTTTTTAAAGATTTTTATTTATTTGACAGTGAGAAACACAGCGAGAGAGGGAACACAAGCAGAGGGAATGGTAGCGGGAGAAGCAGGCTTCCTGCAGAGCAAGGAGCCCGATGCGGGGCTCGATCCCAGGACCCTGGGATCATGACCTGAGCCAAAGGCAGACGCTTAACGACTGAGCCACCCAGGCGCCC
>CM053610.1:38962756-39024063 GCA_028646535.1 Procyon lotor
GCTTGATTCTTGCTTGCAGGAACAGAATTCAACTTTAAGCAAACTTTAAAAGCAGGGGAGGTTTTTTTTTTAAGATTTTATGTATGTATGTATGTATGTATGTATGTATGTATGTATGTATGTTAGTATGTATTTAGAGCGAGGGGAAGAGCAGAAGGAGAAGGAGACAGAGGAATTCAAGCTGGTTCCATGGTCAGTGAGGGGCTCGATCTCACAACACTGAGATCATGACCCGAGCTGAAACCAAGAGTTAGATGCTTAACTGGCTGAGTCACCCAGATAACACCCTACTCTGCTTTTTTTCTGTTGTTTGTTTAAGATTTTATTTACAGCAGGGGAGATTTATAAATAAGATCATGGAGTCCAAGGAGCTATTGGAAAGCCATATGCAGGCAGGGCAGCTAAGGGCTTCAGCAGAGAGGTTCCTAGGCTTCACTGGAACATTGACTTTAGACCACACTTGGTCTATTATGACCAAGGGATCAGGGTCTGGAAGAAGGAACATAGAGGCCGAAAGCTCACTCCCAGAGGAGGCTATGATCATAGTCAAGGGGTAAAGACAGGATAAGGACAGATAGTGTCAAGGTTTCAATTATGTATAACCTTTCATGTCACACCCCCATGAGGTGAGTCCCTGAAACCAGCTAGTAACATTAGCTCTTTTTCCCAGCACTGTTTTATCCTTTGTTTTGGGCACTTACATCAATACTTATAATTTGCAACGTTAATATATATCTGGTTGTGCCTCCCCCCAACTCTGCATCCCTCAATGCAAGGGCCTTGCTCGATTACCCCCTTATATCTCTACAGTAAGCAAGTGACTGGGACATTGTATTACATCTGTGTGTGCTTGTAATTGCCATATGCAAACAGGAACAGGAAAGTAAATACTCCAAGTTGTATGAAATGAGGGACATCTGGGTGGCTCAGTCAGTTAACCTTCTAAACTCTTGATTTCAGCTCAGGGCATGATCTCAGGGTCGTGGCCTTGAGTCCCGAGTTGGGCTCTGTGCTGAGTATGGATCCTGCTTGGGATTCTCTCTCTCTCTCTCACTTCCTCTTCCCCTCTCCCCCAACACACTGTCTCTCTCTTTTTCTAAAATAAAATAAATAAATATATTTCTAAAAATATGTATAAAGGGCTGCCCAGATGGCTCAGTCAGTTAAGCATCTGTCTTTGGCTCGGGTGACGATCCCAGGGTCCGGGGATCAATCATCGTATCAGGTGCCCTGCTCAGCAAGGAGCCTGCCTTTCCCTCTGCCTGCTGCTCCCCTTGCTTGTGCCTCCCCCCAACACAAATAAATCTTTAAAAAATCTTAAAAAATTAAAAAAATTAAAAAGATGAATTAAATGAAGCCTTAACTCTTGATGTCTTACTGCTTTGATTATTAGAGCCCCTGGAATTGAAGATGATTCATTCATTTAGGCTCATGTTGCATACCTACTATGCACCAGACACTGTGTTAGGCCAGAATCCAGTTTCCTTGATCTGGATTACTTGATCTGGCAGACTACAGTGGAGGCTCAAAGAGGTTATTTTTAGGAGACAGATCCCCTTCCAACCTATCTGACATGGGTGTTAAATATAAATTTTATTTCTATTTCCCCCAGTAATTTAATAAGTATTTCTTACTTCAGTATAGCACTAGTAATAGAAGAACTTGCTTTGGTCTAGCCCTTAAGGGACAATTCATTCCTTATGTTTTACTCTGGCCTTTAGATCAATCATATTGTCTCATTTCAAATTGTTCAGTTGTATTATTTTCCAAGAGCTTAGCCAAATACACAAAAAATTTGCTGGTTTGGTAATTGAATGCTAGAAACTGAGAAGTCCTAGAAATTTCATTTTAGGAGATTTTGGATGGCAGATTTTTCTGAGGGGCTATCATTTGACAATAAATGAATATTTCATTGGATCTTTTGGAAATGTTTTTCTTTGAAAGTTAATATATGGATTTAGGCTCCTGCTGGTTTCCTCCCCATTTCAGAGTCCAGGAGTTATGTTTGATCCGACTTTTCAACTCCTGGAAAGAACTCTGTAAATTATAAAGCCAAGGTACAATTTCTTTTATTTAATGGAAAAAAAAAACTATAGTTTTTATCTACATTTTTACTACTAATGAGAATCAATATGAACCAAATATTGACAAACTGACAGTATATTTTATGTTGAAGTTACTCTGTTCTTATTTAAGCAACTTACCCCTCATAGAACATGAAATGTGCAGGTCTGCTTATTTCTGATTAGGTAAATTGCGGACAGTGTTTATTCTGTGATTAGTAAACCTGCAGCCTTTGCACTAGACAATCAAGTATAGAATGTGACTGAGCACCATATGACCTTTTCCCATTATTCCCTCCCCCATATCCTGAAGCAGAAGCATACAGTATTACCACATATGTGATAGGCAATATAAGTTACTGCTTTGAGTGTGGATGAATAGGTGATCCAATTGAGCACCAAACCCTTAGAATATTATACAATCAGAAACGGGTAAGTCAAAATTGGCCACCACTTGATAGGATGCAAGAACCCCCATTGCTTCTGGAATATTCCTACCAATGATACATAGTTTAAATCTAATATCAAGGAAATAGCAAACAAACCCCAACTGGGATATATTCTACAATATAACTGAGGCCAGCCCTCTGCAAAAATACAAATCAAGAAAGACGAAGGGGATGTCAGATTGAAGATAGCTTACAGTACGAGGCAGCTAAATGCAGCCCATGATTCCTCTCTAAACTCTTTTGCTACAAAAAATGTTACTGGGGCAAGCGGAAGTATTCCATGGGTGGGGAGTCTCAAGATAAAAAGTCTATCTTGTCTCCCATCCAAGTTACTAACCAGGCCAGATCCTGCTCAGCTTCTGAGAGCAGATGAGATTGGGCACGTTCAGGGTGGTATGGCCGTAGATAGAAGTCTATCATGTCAATGTGTTTTCCTGAGTTTGGTGTTTGTACTGTGGCTCTGAGAGTAATGGACATGGATGAGGTGTCTGGTCTGTCACTTACTCTCTAATGGTTCAGGAGAGAAGCTCTTAGTTCTCTACTTGCAACTTCTCTGGATATTTAAGATTCTTTAAAAAAAAATAAAGAGGTTGAGGCCTTCTCAAATCACCCTATCCACATGATAACTCTTCCTCCCCACCAGCTGCCATGACCCCACCAATTGATGGACAAGGCATGGTACAGCAGGCTACTGGTGTCCACTAGCCTCAGCCCAGCTATTCTCTCTCTTTAATTAGGCTGGATATTAGCCTTTTATTTGTTGCTACTAATTCATATCTAAATGTCTTTCCTTAAACAACCTAGTGATCTGTGTCACTGGAGAGAGAGCCTGTACTTTCAGGCAAAGAAGCAGCATTAGCTGTGCAGTGATGCCCAGAGATCCAGCCATGCCAGATCATTGTATTCAAACTTCCTGATTCACAGGTGAGGGCGGGGAGGCAGCCACAGGGTGATTGATGGTCAGCAGCCCAAACTCAGCCTCAGGCATTCCACTCGAGGACCAGCACACTCACCAATAGGATCTTCCTGCATTTCTCCTGTGGGACAGACCCTTAGCACCGATCATGGTCAGGACTTTCCTCCCTGTAACCCTGGGAGCTTCACTCTTGTGCTAAGCACGAAAAGAGCATTCTCAAGCTCTTGAGTAAACCAAGAGGGTGCTAATGGAAATAGAGAGGTGGGAGAGAGAGCAAAAGAGTAAAGAGAAATGGAATATATTTTGGTTACTTCTCTTTTTAGTTAGTTGTAATGGGAATCTGTGCTGTGAGTGGCCCAGAGAGAGAGGTTCCTGGAAAGGGTGACCTCTTGGTTAAGAGTTAAACCTTGGATTTAGGTTTCAACATAAACACAGGTCCAGGGAATAACAAGCACCCTTCATCCCATAGGGTGGACCTTATCAGTGCACAATGAAAGAAGACTTTATACTTAGTTCTAAAAGCTGGCCATCAATGCTGCAAAGGTGGGCAGAGTAGGAGAGTAAACTCAGGTGTGCCTGTCAATGACCCAGTGTTTCACATTATTATAAACACCAAAAATGATCAAACAAGCAAATAGCAATGTTCTTTGGGAAACAAAACACATATATTGATTTGTTCTGTAGGAACATAAAAACTATGCTTTAAAATAAATGTAGAAAAATAATAAAAATAAAATAATGTAATATAATAAATATGGAAATGAAATAAACATGGAAATGAAAGGACAGACTAAAAGCCTTCTCAGAGACAATGTTCTCCCAAGTAGGTGCACACCTTCAAAGAAAATCTCAAGACAGTCCTTTTCTTGAAAACAAACTCCAGGATATCTGAGTCAGGCTGCAGAAAATTCTAGGAATATATTGGATACCATGGGGATGCAGGAGGTGTGGCCAAGGGAGGAAACTTGCAACTGTGCCATCTTTTCAGGAAGCATGCTGTTCCTGGAGCCGAGGGAGGAACAAGTATGGGAAGGGAGGCCTCCGAATGCTGCTGGTGTTGGTCAGCTGAAAAGGAAGGAAGGGAAAACCACCAAACACACAGAAACCTGTGACCTGCAGAATTTCAGAACGAGCTTGGAGATCTTTACTTGCCTGGCCGGACTAGAGATGACAAAGGGGCACATTCAGAGCAAGAAATTAAAGTAGAGTTTCCTCCCTCCACACAGGTGACTGGGGGTTGCCAGGCAGCATCATGGTCAGCAGCAGGGGCACACTTGTGTCTTGAAGGAGAGTTTGGGGGGAGGGGGCGCAGCCCAGCAACCACTATCATGAACAATGTGACCAAAGAAAGCCTATTTTGAAACAATGAAATGAAGTCTTCCACTTTTTGAATCTGGACAAAATGTTTATAGATTTATCAGAAGGGGAGGCTAATGCTCCAAACAATATGGTCTGCACCTGAAGCAACCAAAAAGCTGAAGGACTGACAAAATCGAGCTGAGTGCAGATCAGGTTTCACAAAGAAACCTGACTGCTGTCTGGATGAGGAGCTCCCTGGGCAAAATGGAAGAGTTTGACCAGATTTTCCAGAAAAAGTGGCTCAGTTGTGCACACTAGGACCCTGTATGCATCTCTGAATAGAACGAGAGAGGGAATAGTTCTGTGGGTTGGAATTAGACTGCTTTATCTTCTATTCATAAACAAGATCTCCACTGGGTTGGGAATGATGCCATGGTCTCTGGACACCGCTCAGTTCTACTGAGAATTGTGGAAAGGCAGTCCTGACTCCAAAATGCGTTCATCTACATAATGCCTTGTGATGTGTATTCTTTGAAAGGAGGAGGACAGAAATGCCTCTAATTTGAAAGGCACGCACAAAAAAAAACCAAGGGGACCAATTAGGATAAAATTTGGCTTTGTATAAGTATTGTACATAAAGGGAGAATAAAATAAAAAGCCAATGCAGTTTATGAGCTGTCCAGCAGCTGTAGCTCACTTTGATGAGCCAAGAAAAGAATTTAAGGAATATGAACCAGTTATTAGATGAAAACACTGCATCAGCTTTAGTTAGCAAGAATGAAAAGTTGGCTAAAAAACAGAGGGGAAAAATTTCAAATGGACCCTCATTAGTGCTTGGATCAAGTTTGTAGCGTTCAAAAGTCTTTTGAGACCTACAGGAAAAAAATGTTTGAAAAATAAATAGGAAAGGGGAAGAGCATGATTTAATTGAGATCATGCTTATAGAGATGATTTACAGTGATTTAAATGTGCACTCCAAAAAAAGGAGGCCTGAATAGGATTTTAAAAATATCGTTTGAAAATAAAATTAAAAATAAAATATCTTTGGTATGTGTTTGGAGGTAAAATGCAGAAAGACTGTACCACTATCACAATTTCAGCAAAAATGGACTTTTTTTCAAGGCTCCAAGTAAGTTTATTAACATCCATTAACCAGATTCAAAGGATACAGAGAAGACAGCACAAAAAAAATCTTGAAATATGTGAAGAGTAAAGGAAAGTATATTAGTTAGGCTATAGGTATGGTTGCTTAAAAGGAGAGTGTTAGAGGAGCTTAAATAAAATAGAAGTTTATTCATTTCTCATATATAAATCCACATGTATATAGGTGGTTTGGTGGAGTAGAATGGCTTTGATTCTCAAATCTACTTCCCAAAGTGTCTCACTCCAAAGGCCCCAAGGTGGTACCTGCACTTGTCCAGCATTGCCTGATTTGCATTCAAGCCTGTAGGAGGGGAAAGAGAACATGCAGGGCAAGCAGCTCCCTTTGAAGGATGAGACTTAGCAGAAGCCTATGCTATTTTTCATCAATCCCATTTTTCAGAAAATAGTCTCATGACCACATTTAGCTGCAAGGGAGGCTGGGAAATGTCTGCCAGGGCAGGAGGGGGAGGATTCTGTGAATAGAGGAGGTGAGTGGGAGTGAATATGGGGAGACAAGTTGCAGTCTCAAATACAAATAGTATAAAATATAATTGCTAAGAGCATATTCTACTTAAGTATCTATGTAAGATACCAGCAAATGACTCTGGTCCATATAGTGTTTGGGATTATGAAGGTTCTTTATTAATCAAGTGAGACCATCTGGCTTTCCAACTTGAAAACACTTTGTGTATTCTTCAAAAATAATGATCTACTAGAAACAGTATGTCATTCAAATGGCATTTTCAGCAATTTTGTTTGAATCAGAGAGGCTTATACGTAAGGACAATGCAAATCCAGGAGGCTTTCCCAAACTGTGTTTTGAGTATGTCCTGTGAAATGATTTGGGAACCAGATGCATAACATAGTCCCCTTGACAGTTTCACGGACTGTGTTGCACGTGGAAGTCTCAGCAGCCCTTTAGGAAACAATCGGCTTCACTTTCTTAACCCAACATATGTCAAATTTACTTGATCACTGAACCCTTTATTACAATGACCTTTTTACATTTTTATGCAATTAGAGCTTCACAGGACACATTTTGAAAAACACTTTCTAGCATGGTAGAAATAAGCAATGATAAGAAACAAGCAATGTGGTAATAAATAGACACTATACACAGTGTTTAATTTATTGCCCTATCACAAAGGCAATGAAATCACCAGGAATAAGAATGGGCTTCTGATTGTGAGACCAGAGCACCTGGCTCCTTGGGTCTCAGCTTTCTTGTTGTGATAAGAGAGAATTTGGCAAGATTATATCTAATACTAGGGATTAGAGACCACATTGCTTCTTTCTCCATCACTGTGCGCTGATGGGATCACAGTTTTAAGAAGAATAGTTTCTTGGAGAGAAGGACTAAATCTGTCTTCCACTGTAACCCAGCAACTTCCCCTGGACAGGCTCTTAGTGAGAGGGTGAATGGATGCCTGGAAAGGATCCTAAGAGAGCAGATGATCTGGCCACCCTTAGGAAAATGATGGATGACTGGCCCCCATGCAAGAAGAGACCAAAGTAAGAAATTCCAGTTGATTTGGTCACTTAGCTAGAAAGTGAAGGGAAAGGTACTGAGGCGCCTCCCCCAGTACCCTGCTTTCCCCCCCACATCCTAGTCTCTCACACAGCATGGGGTCCAGCTATGTCTTGGATGCAGAGCAGGGTCAGGACACAAAGGCTATACATCAAAATATTTGCAAATGCCAAACTTTTCTTCCCCTTTGCTCTTTGGAGCAGAATCCAGCTCTGATGAGAAATCTTTATCCTGTCATGGGAAAATGCTCATTAGAATGTTAAAAAGAAAAGCAAGATTCGAATCTGTGGATGGTGCATACCATTTCAAGTCTGTAAAAAACAAAACAAATCAAACCAATTTAGTGTAGACATAGTCATGAGAAAACTGGAAGGAAATATACTGATATGCTAATAATTTTTATGTAGAGAAGTCGGGTTATGAGTGACTTTCAGTACTGTCATCACTGTTTTGTTCTTTCAGGGAATAACCTGACCATACCAATGCATGCTTATCATTGAAGTCATTTTCACATGTAATTTTCCCCTCAGACCCACTGGCCCTGGGCCCTCAGGGGAAGTCTTTACAGCCTGCTTGGCTGTCACCCATCACCAGCTGCAGATTGCCTCCAGCAAGGTGGCTCTGTGCTGCTGAGCCAGACTGAAGATGCTGACAGCTGGAAGGCCCTGCTGACCACTTTTCCACTGTCTTTCCTGGAAGGGATCTGGGCACCTCTGTATCAGTCGCAATGCCTGGGGACCCCAAACTCCCAAGGCCACAACACATGCGGTAGAGCCCCTCTACTGTCTCCTCCCCCCTCCCAGGATAACATATAAGCCACAAGGCCAGAGGTTGCAAATATAGGCACATCTTAGAAGATATGGTCCATATATACAATGGAATATTATGCCTCCATCAGAAAGGACAAATATCCAACATTTGTATCAACATGGACGGGACTAGAAGAGATTATGGGGAGTGAAATAAGTCAAGCAGAGAGAGCCAATTACCTTATGGTCTCACTTATATGCTGAGCATAAAGAAAAACATGGATGGCATTGTGAGAAGGAAGGGAAAGGTGAATGGGGGGAAATCAGAGGGGGAGATGAACCATGAGAGACTGTGGACTCTGAGCAACAATCTGAGGGCTTAGGAGGGGTGGGGGTGGGGGATTGGGCGAGTCTGGCGGTGGGTATTGAGGAGGGTACATATTGCATGGAGCACTGGGTGTGGTGCATGAACAATAAATCTTGTAACACTGAAAAAATAAAATAAACATATTTGGGGGAAAAAAAGAATGTGCTTTGAAAAATTTAAAAAAATATATAGGCACATCTTTCCCTTGCTGGAGAGCTTGCTTTGCACCACGCAGAAATGACATCACTTTACTTGGGTTTCCAGGTTACAGCAAGCACATGTGCTAATGCAAACCAATTTTAAAGGTGTCTCTTGCGGAACCGGAAGAATATTTGTCTGAAGGCCACTTGAATGTTCACACTTAAAACATGCCTTGGTCTTTTGGCTTTATATCAGGCAGACAATAGCAGGGACATTCTTCCCAGGAGTCTCTTAACTAAATAAATGAGACAGGAAGAGGAACAGTTGCTATCATTTTACGTTTCAGTGGAAGAGTAAGAACATCCTGAAGTTAATCAAGGAGGGCTGTGTGTGTTTGGGGGCGGGGAGGGGGGAGGTGAGTGCCTATGTTCAACGAGTTCCCAAATGCATTTAAAAATGAACAAAAGCCAAAATGAAGCTATAAAATGTGTGGCATGTTTCAAATATTTACCTTGAACAACACTTTAAACACACATTGAGGTTTTTACGGGCACTGCAAGTAACATCATTTGTAGATCATATAAAAAGTCTAAAACACGTGGCCTACAGGACTAAACAGGCCGGTGTCCTGCAGATTTCATTTGGAGCCGTCGTGACCCTGGGAGAGGCCCGTGTGCCAGTGAAAGAAGAGACCCTGCAAGTTCCGGCTGCTGGAACCAGATGGCAACAAGAGGACAGCCGCATGTCTGGGAGAGTTCTCAGGCATCCTGAGTCTGGGCATGTTGGTGGAGTGTTTCCCACCCTGGACTGACCTACATCTGCTCAGAGGGAAGAGAGCAGACTAGATCGCATGATATGGACAATGTGAGCTTGACGGCACTGATTTCTTGAGGCTGGAATTTTCCGGCGTGGGTAGATCCAAGTGCCAACCCTCCCACAGGACCAGAGCCAGAGGCCCGCCGGCTGCAGACAGCCCGGGAGCCCTGTGCATGGGAGAAAGCTTTCCCAAATCCCCAAGCGTGAGATTCAATTAGCCTTATTGGAGTTAGAGATCACAGCAGTGGTTCTGCTTCTGCTCCGTGGCCCCCACTGGCTGTTCTCTCTGGGGGCCACGAGGCTGCACATCAATTCATGGCAAAAGCTCAGATATCTTTCCAGGGAGATGAGCTTGGGCAGAGCCACAGGACATGCTAACTGTGGAGCCTGGCACCCTGGAGCCAGTCCTGCCAGGAGGGCACAATCTCAGAAGAAAGGGGTATCAGCCTGCTTGTAGGGTGCGTTCCAGCCGAGAGGAGCAACCTGTGTGTAGGTGGGAGTGTGCAGACACCAGGGAAATTGTGCTCTAAGATGACAAGCGTGCAAAGTGTAGAGCAGTGGGAAGGGCTGGGCCAGGTCATGTCTGGGACTGGGACCCTGACTGACAAGAACAGGCCCAGGCCCAGCAGCTAAGCAGGGGAATGTGCAAAGTGGACAGAAAAACAGTTATAAAGACACTTGCGAGCATGGAAAATTCTCAGCTTGCCTATCTTCTCTCATATCTTATAGCCTGTGCACTCTAGGCAATTACTGGCCCTTGGCGTGGGCAGACTGTTTTTAAACTTGCATCACAAGCAAATCCTCACTCCCTTAGCATGTGTCTTATCTAAATCTTAGGATGTTAGCTTTGTTTTCACAGATGAATAGGAACAGTATTTTTGGCAGTTCTGCTAATTCATCTTTGTTAAAGTAGAGGCAGCCACCCCTGCCCCTGCCATTTTCCCAGAGAATTCTCCCCTTTCTCTCTTGTGCCCCTTTGGTGAGGTCCTTGAGTGTGAGGCCTTGTGCCATCAGCAAGACAGAGACCCCAGAGCCTGGCCACCAGTCCCGCTAGCAGGGAACATTCTGAAATCAACACGGAGGATATATTTTTGCACCTGGTGAAACTGAGGCCCCTGTCATGCCGGGGAGCCCAGGTCTGGAAGCACTGTATGGTCAGAACTCCCGCACCCTGGGAGGCGCAGGTCATCATCAGACCCTTCAGAGCCCTCCCTTAAAAATAACATGGCTTTTTCAATAATCAAGGGATCCTGTACAATCTGGTTTGCATTGCTTTGAGGGGGTTGGAGAAGTAAGTGGACACAAACATGAGTCACCGGGCTTTTTTTTACGTAAGCCTCAGATTTGGGGTCAGCTGCAGCCCAAGTGTGAGCTCATTTATTTTCCCTCCCCCGAGCCCTGCCATCTTCCCCAGCTGCCTCCTCAACTAAACCCACACAACATAGCTCAGATCCACAAATGTGTGTGGAGCACACTTCCTTGCTGGGCTGGGCTGGGCTGGGCTGTGCAGCATCTGCCCTCAACACAGTGGTGTGGCTAACCTCCAGTTCCCAGCTCCAGGCACATCCCTCTGCCAGGAGCCCCTAAAAGCATTTTAGTGTAGCTCCTTTCCCCCAGGGTTTAGCTCTCTGATACAAGAAAGGGAGAGGTGAGTCAGGTAAACCACTGGGCATACTGATACCTCTGCCCTCCCTACCAGGGCCATCTCAGATCAACCTCTGCACTGTCTCCCATGGAACCAGGGTGTGGCCTCAGGCTCTGAGCAGCCATTGCCAATCCCTTGGAGCAGGTGCCTTTGCAGAAGCCTCTTTGCCATTTCTCTCCAGGAGCAGAGAGAAGAGCCCTATGGGCTGTGGTAGTCTGGGAAGGCTTCCTGGAAGAGGAAAACTGTCTGGAGATTAAAGAGTGGATGAGCTTGAGAAGGTCCTAAAGAGATTGGAATGGGTGACTTTGATTTGGGTTCACTCAGAGAACCCCTGGAGGCAATTGTAATTCTGCTCTTTTCTCTCCTTTAATAGGAAAATCAGGCTTCAGGGTGTAAAGAGAATACATGTTTGGAGGTATAAGAACCAAGTTATTTGCTTCCTGGGTTTTTCTGTTCAACCTTGAAGCAGCATCTTTGTAGGTCAGAAGGAAAAGAAAAGCCCTAGCCAGCCCCCTATCCCTAGATGTCATCTGCAGAGACCCGGCACTCCCTGCCCCAACCAAGGGTTCAGTGTGTGTCAGCCCAGGTTGTTCTCTGGCCTCTGGAGGGGCCACAGGTGATGGGGATCTGCCTCCCTAGAGCAAAGCACACACAATGAGGATGGGAGTTGGTGGGTGAAGACCCCAGCTTCCTCCCCCACCCCTACCATGGGACAGTTAAGGTCTGTTCCCAGCAGGGTGTCTTTTAGGACCCAGGTGGGGTGGGGCCTCTGCTGCCCCCGAATTCCAGCAGCTCATGCACCTCGCTTTGTCATCATTCCTTTCCTCCTCATCTCCCTTCTGACCCATCCAGGCTCCCCAGTCCTCTACTGAATATATCACCTGTCCCCAGTGCAAGCTGCAGGTTCCTCTTTAGGGGCAACACAAATTAAGACCAGAGATGATAAGGTTCTCCCAATTTCTGCTGGGAAGAAGGCAGGAGGAACTTTGAGGACAAAGGCAGAGCTTGGACATAATCAAACACCACACTGAGCCTTCCCTGTGATCTCCTCTGAGGGTGAAACTGATTCTGAGCTAGAGGAGAGTGAGGTGTTTGCCTCCTGAATCAATCCTGAGTCTTCTGCCCTAGGCTCCAGAGGGGTTGGGTTGTTGGGCTGCACCCCTGCCAAGCCTGTGCTCCTGGAGGGCAACCTGGGGAAGGAACAGGCCAGCTGCTCTGGGAAAGCGTGAGAAGGCGCCAGCTGTCCTGCTTTCTTCTCCTGGACCACTGTGGCCAGATCACTGGGAGTCTGGGTGGGGTTTTTTTGATTCAGATTCTCAGCTCCTCATTCAAATCTAAAAAGAAGAGTTCTCGGGGCGCCTGGGTGGCTCAGTCGTTAAGCGTCTGCCTTCGGCTCGGGTCATGATCCCAGAGTCCTGGGATCAAGCCCCACATCGGGCTCCTTGCTCTGCAAGAAGCCTGCTTCTCCCGCTGCCATTCCCTCTGCTTGTGTTCCCTCTCTCGCTGTGTTTCTGTCAAATAAATAAAATCTTAAAAAAAATAAAAAAATAAAAAAAAGAAGAGTTCTCACAGGAAGGGTGCCCTGGGGGAGTTTTATGTCAAGGCCTTAGGCCTGTGGCCCTCTGCCTTAACTGAGGGCCATGATACAAAACTGACCTGCAGTCATCTTAAATGTCCTGGCCATGAGATATAGAGGAAGGTAAGGAATTGTTCCAGGTTCAAGGAGGCCAAAGAGATGACAACAAGGGACAACATGACCTGGAAGCTTCTCTGCCGTGGGGACATTATTGGCACAATTGTTGAAATCTGTAAAAGGTCTGTAATTAGCTAATAGGTTTGTATTGGTCTTAACTTGCTGATTTTGATCATTTTTAAAGTGAGAGAATTTTCCTGGTTTTAGGGGACATCTGTTGAAGTATTTAAGGCCAAGGAGGGGAGAGACAGAGAGACAGAAGGAGAGGGAGAGGGGCTCATGCCCCACTGGGGAGCGTAGGGACCCAGGTGGGATGGGGCCTCAGCTGCCCACGAACTCCAGCAGCACCCTCCGTTAAGAGGCATTACAAGGGACCCGAGTACCAGGTAGCAATGGAGTGGTGGGGGCTGGATTTTATTGTTTAAGACTGCTCATTAATAGGATCCTGGAATTCAGGGAGATAAATGCTTCCCCCACCCCTGCTGGGGTTTCTGGCACAGGTCCAGTATGTTACAGTTCCCCGCTGTCCTGACGGGGGGAGGAGGTGTAAGTGGGCACAGGGGAGAACACTGCATTTTATTTTTGGCCTCATTAACCTTTACTGAAACTCTGGGCCTGAGAGAGGGATACAGTGGTTGGCACATCTCAGAGCCCTGTGCCTCTTATCTGGGGCCCACACTGACTCAACCTGGGGGCAGTTTGCTCATTCCCTTCCCAGACAGAGGCCAAGGTCAGAGCAAAGGCAATGAGAGGCTTGGGTTTGGGGAGAACTCCATTCATCCCCACCAAGGCAGTTTACTTTCTGAAACGCCCTCAGCTGAGGGCTTGAGAGGGCAGCAGGCTTGTTTGGATTCAGTAGGGAAGCAAGGCCCATTCTTTCCAAATGCATTCAGGGGGTGCAGGCACACTTCCCGCAGAGGTTACTGTCCCCTCACATGTGGCACAGGGACCCCATCGAGGACACTGGGGACCCAACCCCGTAGTGCTCATGCTGAAGGAGTCTGACTTCTGGCTTACTCAGACCAGATCAATGAAGGCATCACCACACAAGCCAGTGACTGGATCCTATCAGAAGCTGATGGTGATTTGCACCTTGTGATCCCTTCAAAGGAACTGGTTACCCCCCTTGGTAGGTGTAGGTTACTCTTTGTGACAGGGCTCAAAATTCTAGAGCACATTCGTTCTAATTTAGCAATGACCAAAGTAATTCTACCAGTGAGAAGGGTGTGATCCTATTGCCTTCTGGAGAATGGGAAATTTAGTTCTTTCAGGTCTGAGAGTCAGAGCTGTGGAAAGAAGAGTGCTCATCACCTGGAGTCATAAAAGCCTTAGGGAAGATGACTTTGTGGGTGGCAGGGCCTGAGTGTCACACTAGACCATCTACGTGTCTCCACCTGTCCACCCAGCCATTAGGGACCATTTATCACAGGACCAGATAAACATTCTGCCTCAGGCAGCTTCTCTGTAAGATGACTATAACGCCAGCATGGGCGTGGTGGGGTGCTGTGAGGATTAAGTGCATTCATTCGCATGAAGGCCTGGCAGTGGTGATGACTCAGGGTGAGCTCGGGGTGAGCTGTGTGCAGGCTCTGGTCCTGTCTGCAGGGTGAACCCATAGCCAGGCCCTTCCCTGGAAGGAGGCAGTGGTTTGAGTCCATCCGTGGGAAACTGCGTGTGGATTCTCAAATGAATGAAGCAGCAGGGGCTGCTTTGTCATTCCTGGAGACAAACCACCTACCTCCGAGCCAAGGACCTCACCTTGTCACAGTGGAAGCCGGGTTCTGGAATAATATGGAGCTGCTCTCCCCACCCCACCGCATGCCAGAGCACACCCTCCGGGTTTCACACTGGGAAACCTGAGAGCTGTGAGTTGCTTTCTGCCAGCTTCTGTCTTTATGACTGCATGGCTCCCGGAGAAGGTGCAGATCTCCCCTACAGCTGAGAAGCTCTCTGTGATGTGCCCTCTGCTGCCACCCAGTCTCCTACTTAACTGTGTTCCCCCCCAGGCATTCAGAACTGCCCGATCTTTTTCAACACACCAGAGAGTGTCAGAGAATGTGTTTGAACTGCTTTCCCTCATCTCCCTGGCAAGCTTCTGTTATCCTAGATGCAGTTCATGTCCTTTTTCATGGACTCTCATGCCTGCTTCTCAGAGCATCGCTATAATATTGGTGGTATAGTATAGGTAAGATCTTAAAATTCACCTTAATCCCTGGTCCTCAAGCATAGAACAATGTCCTAAAGGTCATGTGTATGTCCTTCTTCAAAAGTGCACTTACGTTGGTGCTTTTGACTGAGGGGTGACATAGTGCTTCCCCAAATCTTGACCCTCAGAGCTTTAGTTTATGGGTAGAATGCAGGCTAAAAACCTTTCCCTTTTGTACTGAGACAACAGGAGGTTGCTAGAGCTGATGACATGAGATCATCTTTGCATAAATCCACTTAAAAAAAATCTATTCCTATGTCCAATTATGAAAAGCACTAGTAACAGCTAAAGGCCACCTCCCTGGTCCAGGGAAGACATAGCTGCCAAACTGAGCAAAGTTTCCCTTAAGCTCCAGGTGCCTGGTTCTGGTTTGGCCTCCAGTCCCAGCCTTTGCCCCTTCCTCTTACTTGCTAATTCCAGGCTGTACTGTCTTTCCCCCACTCACTCCAGCATGTACCACGCCTACCCACTCTTTCCTGGCCTTCCTCCTGGCTTCTTCTCTGCCTGGAAAGCTCCATCTCACTTCTAACTTTGCAACCCTGCCCATCCTTTGAGGTTGACCTCCCATGTTCAGTCCACACCAACACTGCCAGAGTGAATACGTAAACAATGGCTACTCTTTCCTTCCTCCCTTCCTCCTTCCCCTCCTTCTCCTCCTTTCCTTCCTTCCTTCCTCTCTTCCTTCTTCTTTCTTCCTCTCTTCATTTTTTTTCCCCGCTCCCTCTCTTCTGCCTTCCCCTGCTCCTCCCTTCAGAAAACACCCGTGGAACACCACTAGGTGGGCCCAGTACGTGCTGAACACAGAGAAGCATGGCTGGGTTCTTCCCTTGTGGAGCTTATGGTTCAGCTGGAAATGAAGCCACATCCAGCCAGATGTGAAATACGTACATCACACAAAGAAGTAGATGGTGAGAATTGGTCAGTGGATGAAGGAAAAGAACCAGGTAAAATGTAATTATAGGACTTGATTTAGTCTGAGGATCAAGGGTTTCCTGGAGGAAGGACAGTTCAAGTTAGGTCCTGGAGGATGTGCACTGGTTAAATACTCAAAAGGGAGCAGGGGACTTGATGAAGGACAATCCTAGCACATTTCCTCAATTCATTCATTCAGGCATTCGCTCATTCATTTAATCAAGTCAGTGCTTGCTATATGCCAGGACAGTCCATGGTTGTAAGTTGAGGCTTTTCAAGATCAGATTTATGTTTTGAAAAATGTTCCCATGAATTGAATTCCTGAAGAGCAGACCCTGTGCAGGAAGTTTTTCAAGATCTTAGATCTTCGATACTAGGATCTAGAGTCAACACCTGTGAAAGGAAGGGAAGGGAGGACTCCAGAATTGGGTGGAGGAGCTAGGCCTGGAGCCAACCCCACAGGGAGCTCCAGACCTGGAATGGCCCTTCAGAGCTGTCCCACACTGGGGCTTTCATACGCCCATCAGACGTTGGATGGAAGCTGTGCCAGCAGGGGCTGTGACTCTGGGTGGAGTGGCTGTCAGCCGATGTGTTTGGAAGGGCCTGACGGCAGCTCTAGCAACAATGGTAATGAGTCCTGTACTTTCTCAGGGGAATCTGGCCAGTGCGTCCCAGCATCCCCCAGCAGACACTGACATTATAAATCTACTAGCCTTGTCTCCTTTTTGACCATCTGTTTATCTGTGGTCACTAAATTCTCATGTAACATTTAATTATTGGTTGGTCTTCCTTCTCCCGCCATTTAAATTTATTTCTCCTTCAGAGTATGGACCAAGTCTTCGGCTGAACTCTGGAATTCAGCCCATGGACCTCCATAGCTCCTTAGTGACTGACACATTATATTTCTGATCAAAGGATCCAGATGACAGTTTGCAAACCCGGCATAACACAGAACCACAGCCTTTGGGAATAGCTGCTTGCGATTACTATCGAATGATGGATGTGCAACAAACCTTCCAGCAGTTTCCTAATAAGTGATTTTTTTTTTTTTTACAGCATGTTCTCCCTATAAGCTGAAGAAAAATCTCCTGGCTGAGCTACCAGGCCCATAGGTCTCTTCCCTGTCCTCCTCCTCTAGTTCTCTGGCCCAGGTCCCCTCTGCTCCCCACCCCCCATGCTTGGTGTTGTGTTGGACATCAAGGAAAGCAATAACAGCAATGCTGGGAAAACAAAAAGCTTAGCATGACAGTGTACAGTCAGTAGATATGAAGATATATCAGGACCCCACAGCACAGAATATCCTTTTCTTAGGCAGTTATTTAAAGATAACACCTTCCAGGAAATACCTTTTTCAATAGCTGATAAAGACTACTCCTTCCCTCCCACATTTGCTTCAATAACCATTAACTAGGGATTTATAGTTCTTTGCACACGCCATGACAAAAGGACTCTTCCATATTGTTGCTTTCTGGTCATTTATTTTTGTCTCTCTTAAGCTGAAAGCTTGCTTTCCCTTGACCTTTTCTGGGACCCAGCACATGACCAGCAAACAAGTCAACACAGCAAGGTCCAGAGTGAGTCCATACGGAGGGCAATGCTCACCCCTATGAGACTGGTGTTCAAAGGTTGTTCTCAGGCCCCATGACTCTGAGGGATGGTTCTATAAGGGCATTTGGGACAGGAGACTGCGGCAGAGAGGGGCAGTTTCTGCCCATGTGCTCATGGCTGTCATTGTTTCTACACTTGTGGATGGCTTCCTGCTCCAAGAACCAGACTCCCAGTATGAGGGGTAGGACGGAGGACCAGGAGTTAATGTCCTTGGGGAAGGTCCTCAATCAATTGCGGGTGGGAATCATGGTTAAATAGCATGAGGTTCCCTGCCCCTCAAGGGGGACAACTTTGTGGCATGTTTTGAATTCTTTCCCTTAGACCCCATGTGGGTGGGATTAAACGCTAGGTGACTGTGATGGAGACTCCGCTTCCAGGATCAATTTCCAGACAAACCAGGATCTGCCACTGGGGGAGCCCAGCCCAAGACAGAGGCTGCCCCAGCACCTCCGGCAGTTTTGCATGGCCTGGAAATAATGATCTGACTGTACAGAAGACTAGAGAGCTCCATGCTCATCCCATCCACCTTCTATTCACAGATGCCCATTTCATGAACTGTCACTTGGTCCCTCCAGACTATTACTCCCACATCCACAGGGAAAACACAAAATCTACCCTCTCTCTTGACACCTATTAGCACCACGTTATTCCATAACGTAAACTGCAGGTGGGCAGACATCATTTCTACCTCAAATCTGTACAAATTGCACCTTTGGGCTACTGGGTACATGTGACTATATTCTAATTCATAATAAAATCTGATAACATACACTATTCTCTTACCAAGAAACAACTTAATTATGTACTGAACTCCATGGTTTAAAACATTTATAATGTTGTCTAAAGAAAAACAATATAAGGGACAGACTTATTTTTTTGAGCTCAAGAAAGGGATTCAATAAGGAAAAGTGTTAAAGTAGTCACAAGAAATCCAGCAGGTGTCATTCCAGGTTCTGAACCCAAGAACACTCAGTAAAGGCTGGAGGCTGCTGAATGATAGCTCTGCCTGGGGTGGACTGGATAGACAGGGCGGGGGTGGGGGGAGGAGTGGTCTTGGGTCCCTAACTATTTGTATCCGTCATGCTGCCAGCATAATTCAGGAAGGATTGAGGGTTGAGAGTCAGCCCCTGGCTCCTATTTTCTGCCCACGTCAGGATTTCCTTGCTCCGTAAATTGAATGTAGATCCTTAGATACTTTAAAAATTAGACCTAGGCGGGAGGTCAAGGCACCAGGGTCATTTAGCCTTGAGAAAAGAAGGCTGATGGGTGATCGGATGACATTTTCCAATAGGATAAGTCTTATTGTACAGATGGTGACCAGCTGTTCCTTTCATGGAGGCAGGGTAGACATGGGGATTAGGTTTAGACAAAGACTGCTCAGATTGGAGGCTCTGTTGGCACTGGAGGGAGAACCCAAGGGGACCTGTAATCTCCTTTCCGAGAGATGTGGGCTAATGAATAAGACTATTAATGTCTGTCTTTTAGCCTTTGTTAATAGAGTGTTCTCTGAGACAGACCCTAGCATTTTATAGAAGCTTATTGCAGTGTGTTGGGAAATACTTGTTAAACAGAGGATTTGAGGTTACATATGTGCATGTTAAATTCAGGAAATTTGCACAATTGTGAATGCTTTTGAAGATATGAGCAAAGAAACCAGCATTTTCTCCTTTTCTATCTCTGAATTGCACCTGGTTTCCATCCTTAGTGACCCCGTTCACGCTGCTGCTGCCTGTGGGTTTTAATATCTTTATGAGTCCCTCTTTTCTCCTTATGACTTTTAAAACAACCCGAGGGCAGGATTTAACAAAGCCAGGCCAGGCCTGTGGGAATCTCTGTGTCCCACTGGGTGGAGAAGTGCTCACAGCTGCTAGATACTTATTAACAACTTTCATTTTATAATAGTGCCTGGGGAGAAATCTCACCAAAATGTAATAAAAGCACATTTGTAACATTTATAACACTCTACCTAGTAGAGCCATTTAAAATTTTACCCTAATAAAGTTAGCTCAAATAGGATATGATATGAAATTTATAAAATAAAAGTTTATTCTGCAGAATACATTTGACAACAGAGACAAGAATGTTTGGATACAATGTCTCCAGTCGCCTCTCCTTGCTCTGTCTGCTGGAAGGGTCATAGCTGGGCTTCCCTGAGAGTAGACATGCACTATCTGTTTCATTTTGCTATTATGCTTTTCAACAGCTGTTGAAGACACTGACCCACCGTAATGAGAGCTTTTCAAAAAAGTAGAAAGAAAAGAAAGTTAAAGAAAATTACTTTTACTGCTTAAAAACAAACTATAAATTGGTATTAGAAGAAAATAAAAACAAAATGCAAAGTTTTAGTGAGTATTAAAAAGATTTTTTTTAAAAAAAGGAGGGAAGTGAGCTAGCAGAAGGCAAGGTGAGCCCAGCAGCCTCACCTATGATATGATAAAGATATAAAATTTCACTATTTCAAAGAATCAAAACATAATTTTATAGTTCATATATTACAACCATATGTTCCATTAGATCACTCCGTATTTTTCACGTTGAGCTTAGTGCTATTTTTCCTCTTCAATAAGAACATTTTTCTCTTTATTTTTGCCAGCATCCAAAACTTCCAAGAATACTCATGAATTTTCTTTAAAAAGTTTCTCCTGAAACCTATGACAAAGAAATTGCTCACAATTCTATGACTGCACGTGGATATCCTAGAAGAGTTGGCTGTACTGTGTTCTTTTACCAGCTATGGGGATTTCAAAAACAACCCAGCAGTAGAATAATAACTGAGAAAATCAACTCTGAGCTACCATCTGTCCTCTGCCATCTCAGATTTTGCAAATATCTAGCTTAGAGAATCAACACAAGCAAGCCAATGTCTTTATGCAATCTACTTGAAAGCAAAAATAGCAAATATGCCAATTAATACTTTGAGAATAATGTTTATTTTGCCTTAATATTCAACTCGTGGTTTGCTAGTCCTTATTCTGAAGACAGCCCAGAGCTGGGTTTTCATATTGGTGAAATGCACATAGCAGTCACTGTAGGGCTTTCAGAGAAGGGCTAAACCATCCCTCTCTTGCATGCTGAGTCCTTAACACCTCGTTATCACCTAATAATGTTTCTAGCTGTATAGCACAGAAACCTAAGACTTTATTCTCTGAGCATTGAATGTTAAAGAGATATTGTCAGTTTGGGAAAGAAATAAACGTGAACTTGAAACTTGACTTCCCTGAGAAAATTAAAATACTGTATTCCTTGATCACCACACACTTTACAGGGTCTGAAACACTAGCAAATGATACCCATTCTATTGTGAACATCAAGATCAAGATAGAAGGAGATCAAAATTTTATTCCATGTGATTCATATCTTTATCAGTTGTATTCTTAAGGTTTTACACAGCAGGTCTCAGTGTTGATAAAGTGGGTGTTTATTCTGACTTGACTCTCTACTCTGGGGGGTTGCATTCTGAGAAGCAGCAGGATTTTGTTTAAACCCCTCCTCTTTACCCACCTTCAGAATGCAAACAAGGGATTGTTTTTCCTTTCTCTTTGTCCAGCAGCTGTGAGTTTGTCTCCGGGGCTCTGTTCAGTTTGCTTTCAAGAAGCCACAGATGTACTTGGGACTCATTCTCTTGCCAGACTGAACTGCTAGCACAAAACATGCTATAAATTTGGAGATTAATTTTCTTCAAGAAGACTCAACTAAAATACCAAATCTCCTGATAGGAATAATCTTTTAAAATCTAATAAACAATTTATAGAAGTCAGAAAAACCACACACAGAGGGCCAGCATTTTGTTTTCAGCAAAAAATGCCCTGGAACTGGCAGTGGAGAGACTTCAAAAGGGCTCCCTTTATCCAGAAGGACAAAAAATATGTCTTGCTTGGAAGGCTACAGGATCACCCACTTTTCCAAACCTTCGTGAAATGATAGAAAATGGCTCTCTTAAAGTAAACTCAAGCACATCCTCCATTTACCAAATTACCAATACACCCATTAAAGAGATCTTGGACAAAGAGCCATGTCTTGTCACGCATCACCCAGAAACGGAAAATCCTGCCTTTTAAGCACATCACGTGGTCTGCTTTGTGAGGCTGCTTCCACCAAAATTCTTCTCTGTGCACATCAGGGTTCACAGATGAAGGACGGGAGAATATACACTGCATAAGAGTTCAGTAGACCTAAGGACCTTGCACCTGGCAGTTTATTTGCAATACCCCTTAAATAATTAAACTCTTGTATTTGAAAAAGTACTCCCTTAGGGGAACACTGACAAGAAACAGTTACTGGGCTTCTGAAGTGTAAGATACACAGATGATTGGAAGGCGCTTCCCTTCCTCCAGCATGACCCTCCCATCCTCAGTATTCTTTCCCCATATTGGGGCCCTTTTACTTCCTGGCTCTTGTCTTAGTTCCCCTCAGCCCTTTCCTGCCATCACTCTCTTCCTACGTCTCTTTCCCTTCTGTTCCACTTCTACCTGGAAGGTGGAGCAGCCTCCACCTGCTTCTGTGGAGGGCACAGATGACACAAGGGAACTAAGGACCTTTTCTCTTGGCACACACCCATGGGTCTGGGAGATGGGGTCAGCCCCAGGATCACCATAAGGACCTTCCAGTGGACTCTGTGGTGATTTCGAACTGAGACCTGAGTAGTGCTGGATGCCAGAAGGTTCCTAACAAGGAATGTCAGGAGGTTGGGTGATCATACAATTTAAAGTGCTGCTCTTAATAATTCAACCAGGAAAACAGTTTCATAGAGCTGGCAAACCAGAGCCAAGTCTACTGTGAACCCTCATGCAGTGTACATTCTCCCGTCTTTCATCTGTGAACCCTGACATGCATGGAGAAGAATTTTGGTGGAAGTAGCCTCACAAAGCAGACCACGTGATGTGCTTAAAAGGCAGGATTTCCATTTCTGGGTGATGCGTGACAAGACACGGCTCTTTGTCCAAAATCTCTTTAATGGGTGTATTGGTAATTTGGTAAATGGAGGAAAGTAGATGGAAAGTGGCCCGTGGTGTTAGAGAGAGCCCAGGAATGGGAGTTAGATGGGCAACTCTATCTCTAACTCCCTCTCTGAGGATACTGTTGACCAGAAGGAAATAATGCATGAAATCATGACCAAGGGTTTTAGAGAAGTAAAAACGTCATACTAACATAAAACCCACTTCTGAAACTGTTGCTCTAGCCAAGACCAATGGTGGGGCAGAGGCCAAGGGGAAGAAAGTCTTAGATTTAGAAGAGTCACAGATATCAGTCATAATGTGACTGAGGGTGTGACATTGCAGTGCCAGCCCAGGCTCAACCTCTCAGCACAGGGTGTGGCATAGAGTAGGTGCTTAATGTGTGTCTGTGGGACACATAAAGGGCCAGGAGGCAAGGGTAGCTGCTTTCATCTTGTGTGCACTGAACACATACAGAGATTCATCGAAAGGAAACATGAGATTGCACTGAGTTTGTTGATCAAGCTACATATAGAAGGAATTTTATCTAGATTATCTGGAGAATAAGCCCATCACATCCTCAGCAATATTGAACAAAAGCAGACTTTTTCCAAGTGCAAACTGTGTGGTAAGTGTGTGCCATCCCATGTAACTTGGCAGAGTGGGGTCATGGAGTCCAGGGACATGGGTGATCATAGCAGGGGGTATGAGCAGAAATGTTTGCTCATTCCCATGTCCACTCAAACAGTGGGATCCATAGGGGGACCTCCCTGAGGAAATGATAAGACCAACTGCTGGAGAGGAAGCAGGGAGGTCTGTGTCCATGGCCAGGGACAGGTCAGGAATCCAGGAAAAAGATCAAAGAATCTCTCTCAGAGGCAAGCAGGAAGGAATGCGGGTGTAAATAAAATATTTAAAAAAAAAAAGGTGGGACACCTGGGTGGCTCAGTCAGTTAAGGGTCTGCCTTTGGCTCAGGTCATGATCCTAGGGCCCCGGGATCAAGTCCTCCTAGGGGCTAGGAGTCTGCTTCTCCTTTTGCCTTTACTCCTCTCCCCTGCTTGTGCTCTCTCTCTCTCTCTCAAATAAATAAATAAAATATTTTTAAAAATTCATGTGCACACATGCATGCACACACACACACACACACGTGCTTTCAGCTCATGTGACTGATAGGTACTTCCTCTCACTTTCTGGCATGGTGTATATTTTTTGTGCCCTGGTAGCCATGAAGTGTAGGGAAAGGAGAATTGGAAGTGCATACAGGTTACCTTCTATGACCTTAGGTCAAGGTTTCATGGCGTTTCATCTGGAATCACCTACTCAATTCCCTGAATTTTACAGATGAGGAGAACACCAATGAGCCAGATTCAGTTTCTCTTCTTCTTTTTTTTTTTTAAAGGTCTTATTTATTTGAGAGAGATAGAGAGAGCGAGCATGGAGAGTGGGGAGGCGCAGAGGGAGAGGGAGAAGCAGACTCCCTACTAAGCAGGGAACCCAATGCAAGACCCTATCTCAGGACTCGAAGATCATGACCAGAGCTTAGCAAAGGCAGTCGATGAACCAACTAAGCCACCCAGGTGCCCTAGGACTCAGTTTCTCTTCTAACATCTTGTGAGTTGTGTCCTTACATATGTTGTGGATCAAGGGGGCAACAAGCCCCCTGGCCTAGCACCCTAGGCCAGCAGGGGCCTTGCTTTGTCATAACTGCTCGTTTTACTCTTCCTGTGTGTAGTGTGAGCCGGGGCTCATTTTCTCACTTCTCTTGGGGTTTCAGATGCACACGTGAGATTGAAAAGACCCACCAAACAGTGAATGGGAATGAGCTATGTTCTCTTTGTTCTCAACTGACCATGGTGATTAAAAGGAAGTATCCCTCTTACACTGTTGGTAGGAATCCAAGTTGGTGTAGCCACTTTGGAAAAGAGTGTGGAGATTCCTCAAGAAATTAAAAATAGAGTTACCCTATGATCCAGCAATTGCACTACTGGGTATTTACCCCAAAGATACAGATGCAGTGAAAAGAAGGGCCATATGTACCTCAATGTTCATAGCAGCAATGGCTACAAACCCCAAACTGTGGAAAGAGCCAAGATGCCCTTCAACAGATGAATGGATAAAGAAAATGTAGTCCATATATACAATGGAATATTACTCAGCTATTGGAAAGGATGAATACCCAACTTTTGATTCAACATGGACAGGACTGGAGATTATGTTGAGTGAAACAAGTCAAGCAGAGAGAGTCAATTATCATATGGTTTCACTTACTTATGGAGCATGAGGAATAACATGGAGGACATTAGGAGAAGGAAAGGAAAAGTGAATTGGGGGAAAACAGAGGGGGAGATGAACCATGAAAGACTGTGGACTCTGAGAAACAAACTGAGGGTTTTAGAGGGGAGGGGAGTGGAGGATGCGTGAGCCTGGTGGTGGGTATTAAAGAGAGCATGTCTTACATGGAGCACTGGGTGTTATATGTAAACAATAAATCTTGGAGTACTGCATCAAAAACTAATGATGAACTAATGGTGACTAACGTAACACAATAAAATTTTTAAAAAAATAATAAAAAGTAAAAGGAAGCATCCATTGTATTCTCTGTAGAGACGTTCCTGGAGCATGAAGATTAGAAAGAACACTCGTATGGGTTGAATTGTGTCCCCCTAAAAGATATGCTAGAGTCTTAACCCCTTGTATCATATTATTTGGATATAGGGTCTTTACATAAATAATCAAGTTAAAATTTACCCCAAAGATACAGATGCAGTGAAAAGAAGGGTGGAAAGAAGATTAAATAATCTTAATAATTAATGTTATTATTAATCTTTTATTAATAATAATGATTAGTGTCTATATCCAGTATGATTAGTGTCTATAAAATCCAGTGTGATTAGTGTCTATAAAAGGGGGGAATGTGGACACAGAGACATAAAAGGAAACACAATGTGCAGACACTAGGAGAAGGCAACCACTTAACCAGAGTGATACACTTGTAAGCCAAGGAATGCCAAGGATTGCTGACAAACTCCAGAAGCTAAAACAGGCAAGGAAGTCTCCTGGGCTTCTGTCTGCTCCCAAGAAACTCTGTGCTAGCAAATCTAGGAGAGTGACCATCACCCAGATCAGCCTCAAGGAACAAAGCCACCACAGGATACAGACTCAGCTGTGCCTCTGGTTTGGGGGAGCACAGTCCATGAATCCTGGGGAAAGCACAGGGCTTATGGATTGAGTGGGCAGGAAAGTTTCAGGTGTCTTCAGCACCAACCAATACACCCACCCTCTGCCAGCAGGTTACTTGCAGAGTCAGTCCCATATTCTGATTCCCCATATTGTGGCATCAGGGCACCCCATGTTTAGTTAATGTCCTATATTCCTTAATTACTTACTTAATTAATACATTATTTGGGCTGATTTCCAAAATACTGTATGATATTAATTCTCACTCTCTCAAATAAATCAATCTTAAAAGAAAATAAAAAGTAGAGACCAGGGTTCAGGTTACTTGCAAGGTGTGAAACCTTAGCAAAATGACCTCACCTCTCTAACAAACCATAAGCACAATATTTGAAGATTGTATAAGATACAAAGGAAAGCACTTTAGAAAATATATGAACACATGCAAACTGTGTCTCTGTATAGTTACTATACCATTATCATGTACAATAGTCTCAGTTTTAATTATTTTTATTCACCAACAATTAAATTTCAAAGGAAAAAAACATACCTTGCCAGTAGAGGAAGCAGCATGTCTGGGGGAAGTTAGAGGACCATGGAATGTACATCAGGTGGTTCTTGGAGTTATATAGTTATTTTTGCTTCATCATGTATAAGAATGTGCAGCTAAAGAGGTTTCAGATCAGTATTGATTTTAGCATTGAACTTTTGCTAGGTCAAGACTGATAAGCATTTAGCCATCTCAGCTCTTTCCATGATCCTTAATTTCCTCCAAGTTTATGTGGTGCCTGTCAAATAAAGCACACTTGACATCAAGTGCAAAAAAGAAGCTCATTTATTAAGATTCCATGTTTTGAACAAAACATTAGTAATGAGAGACTCTTCTAGTTTCCTCTTTTCATCCTTCAGTGACAGGAACCATCTTGGAAGTGCAGCCCACACACTTGGATTCAAGACCAACAGATGAAATAGCACAAGTTCTTTGTAGACCAGTGGAGCCATGGCTACCACATTCATTTTTCAGGCAGGTGTGAAGAGCATGATTGGATCTTAGCTGGTGTCATGTGCCAAATATTCCAGCCACAGTGCTTTGATTTTGCCCTGGGAATGTAAGACTTTAGTGCTCTGATTCAGAAATGTGGAGAGTTAGATGTAGGGAACATTCAACCACTGCTTGGTTTGTTTCTTACTTCTTATTAGACATCTTGCAGGATTTCTACCCTTGGAATTCCTTTGCTTGTCATGTATTTTAATGGGGAAGAGACCAATTTTCTCATGTTCCATGTCCCCAACTCACACTGTTTCAAATAAATTCTCCTAATTATATGTTAGCCACCATTGTGTTTGGTAACCAAGGAGTCTTTCAGTGCCTGAACCCTCCCCATACCCACTTCCCCTTCCACACATTTCTGACCTACATATGCGACTCATGACTAAGATCTGTGAACATATCAGGTGTACATCTAAATGTAGATATTTGTAATTATATTTTAGAAAAAAACACCAGTACAAGACAGATGTCATAAGCAGAGAGGTGTATGTGAGAGAAGAAACATTTTCTGAGCCCCACTTGAGTGTACAAGCATGAATTGACTCACACACTTGGGGTACAGAAATATCACACCTCTTTACTTATTTAAACCAAATGAAATCTAGTTCTTATCTAATATTTTCATTTTCCAAGATCAATTCTTTGTCCTTGGGATTGCTCATGAGTTCCAGGAGTCCAGGGTCTTGGAAGGGACATTTCACTCTGTGGTTGTCATCGTGGCTACTGCTAGCAGCCCCTTCACCCCTTTCAACATTGCCGATGCCTTGAAGTGGGTCCTACTGGGCCAATCAGGCATGGCTTATGATCTCTGCAACCATCCTGACCATTGTGGGGTTGGGGGACAACCTGGAGTGTTCCCAGTTCTTAGCTCATGCAGCTGCCCTGATGCCTCTTCCTTCTTCAGCCTCACTAACACAAAATGCACCATCTCTCCTTGGGCTTATCTAGGTTTATTCCCTGGGCTTCCAACATAGGGAAAACTATTAACCTCCTGCCACATGCAGTGACTGGGCTTTATGTGTAATGACAACAGAGAGTGGGGAAACACTCCTCTGAATGGTCCTAAATGATCAAAAGCAAAATATGAATGATGGTTTCAACTCCAACACGGAGAACCCAGAAGATGTCACTCCCACCTTCATGACAAAGAAAAGAAATAAAAAATGAAACAAACCAATAACCATTGGCATTTCTTGAACCCATCAATGAACCAAAATCATGGAGCAAACCAAACTCTGGAGTTCCAGACTCTGGAGAGACAGACACATCCAGGAAGTAACAGCAGGGTCTGCTCATCTGAAGCAGATGCTGCTAGAGTCATTAACTTGGGACATTTAAATGTTGATTTTGGTAAACTTCTGAAGGTTGAGTGTAGACTAGTGTGAGAGTGAGAAATTCCTGGAGGAACTCACTTTCAGTGAGGTCTCCATACTTTTTGTGGGTTTTACTTCCAGAAACCCCACTGGATTATTTTAGTGAAGAGCCAAAACAAATGAACAACAAAAAACCCTTCTTATTCCTTGTGGGGACTAGGAAAAAAGTGACCAATTTGAAATACAGGCATACCTTACGTTACTGTGTTTCACAGACACTGCAGTTTTTACAAACTGAAGATTTATAATGATCCTGCATGGAGCAGTAAGTCCATCAGCACTATTTTTCCAAAAGCATTTGCTCACTTCATGTCTCTGCATCAAAAAGAATTTTGATAATTCTTGCAAAATCTAATATGTATACATTATTACTATATTTGTGACAATGATCTTTGATCAGTGATTATGACTCAATGAAAGCTTAGATGACGGTTAGCATTTTTTAGCAACTAAGTGTTTCTTAAATTAATGTGTGCACATTGTTTTTTTAGACATATGATTATTGGATACTTAATAGCATTACACAGTATTTTGTAAATATGACTTTTATATATGTTGGGAAACCAAAAAAATTCATTTGACTCTCAATGAAGACACAGTTGAACTCAACAGCATCAGAAGTAGAAGGAATAATGCAGTGACTTAAACAGGGTTTCCTCACAGCTACTGACTGACTACCTTTACATTTAAAGAAGCTGAAAATAGGAAGAAAGGATCATGGGGCAGGTCAAGGGCAAAGATCAGCTTGTCATTGGATCAGACACCTATGGCTCACAGACTCAAGGGGGAATGACAGAGCTTGCTTAATGACCTAACAAGCCTCAGCGGTGTAAGGGTTTTCACAACACTCTTATCTATCCCCAGTGTGGTTCACAATGGGTGTCTGGGGGGAGGTAACCACTTATAATTCTGAATGATGAAACCATTTCCTCTACTCCAAAATACTCATTAAACAGAATTGCTGTACTAGGCAGTGGATACTACTCAAAACTCACAACATTATATCTCATTACCTGAAAGTGAGTAACACTGCCTAATGGACAAAAAGATTCAATTAAATGAAAAACAGCCAAAAGCTTGAGAGTTTGTGAAAACTATAAGCAAATGCCTGCAGAATTTGGAAAATGATATAATTGAAATAGTACTCGGTCATGGCTGGTTCATAGTACAAAAAGAGACCTTGGAAGTTGCAGTAAATGAATATATTTTCCTTTTTTGCAGGATGGCTCTACATCCCTTAGGCTTCCCTATCCCCTAGGACCCCTAGGCTTCTCCTTTTCCAGTGCTCAGTGGTCCTTGGTCTCTGCCCCTGAAAGAGTAGGCAACACCTTTGCCATTCAAACTGTGAAGGTCTTCCCAGAATTATTCTTTGTGTATGAGTTATCCCTCAGAAAGCAGAGGGGCTCCCTGTATTCAAGGAAAGATGAAGTCCTTCATACAATAGACTCTCAATTACTCTATTTTGAAAAACAAAGTACTCTTTGTTAAGACATGCTGGCATGAAGTGACCTAGTCAATGTTGTTTGGGATCTCTATAGAAAGATTTTCAAGAAGAAAGAAATGAAAATCTTGAGTAATGACATCAAAGTTGTATGTTTCTGCCTCTAGGACACAAACACTTGTTTCATTCCCCAGATTGGGGAAATTTTCATCCAGAATTTGTTCAGCTATATCTTCTGGACTTCTGTCTTTCTCTACTCCCTCAGGGATTCCAACAATTCTGGCACTGGAACATTTCATGGTATCATTTATTTCCCTAAGTCTGTGCTCATGATTCTTAAGCAGTTTGCTTCAGCCCTCCTCCTGACCTTTCATCTCAACTATCTAGTCCTCTAAATCACTAATTCTATCCTCTGTCTCCCTTACCCTAGATGTTAGACTTTAGATTAGATTGGATCTCATTGATAGCGTTTTTAACACCTGCCATACTGGCTCTCAGTTCTGCCCTTAGAGATTCTATATCTCTAGCACTAAGAACCATTAATGTTTTTCTCTCTCCTAGCTATTGCCTGGATAATTGCTACCCTGAATTCCCTTCCCGACATAGTGTTTATGTTCATATCCAATAGTTGTGAGGGAGAGGGCACAGTCTCTGAGTTTTTCCTCTGTTGGGTGTTCCTCCTCCTAGTCATTTTGATGAGAAGTGGATGAGAGGATGCATAGCTGAATATATCACCCACAATCCAGGCAAAGTGCGCCCTGGAAGGTATTGGAGCAATTGGAATTCACTACCAAAAAGAATGAATAAAGATAAAGAGAGAGAATGAGAGAGAGAGGGAGAGAGAGAGAGAGAGAAAAGAAATCTCAGCCAGAATGGGCCCCAAAAATAAGATGTATAATGTATATGAACAAACACAAACAAACATAAAGACCAACAAAAGTAAATGACAAGAAATAAAAGAACCTAGTCAGATTGAAAACCAAAAATAAGATTTATGTAATACCAGAACAAAAGCAAATACACAGAAAGACTGACAGAAGGATAAGATGGGAGGGTGGTTATAAATCCTCAAAGCGTGCCAGGAAGGTTATTTCAGGTCTTCCTGGGTTTATCATTGTCTTAACTCTCTAGTTTTAATGTTAAGTAGTTTAAAAAGATTAAAAAAGAAAAAAAAAAAACAAGAAACGTGAGAATGAGTGAAAAAGAAAGAAAGAAAAAAAATCTATGAAATATACAAGATTTAGAACTCATACAGCAATACAGTAATGTGGCAAGATACAAAATCAATGCACAGAAATCAGTTGCTTTCTTATACACTAACAATGAAAGTATGGAAAGGGAATTTAGAGACTTGATTCCATTTACTATAGCACTAAGAACCATAAGATAACTGGGAAAAAAACCTAGCCAAAGGGGTAAAGGATCTGTACACAAGGAACTACAGAATACTATGAAAGAGATTGAAGAAGACACAAAAAGGTGGAAAAGCATTCCATGCTCATGGATCTGAAGAATAAACATTGTTAAAATGTCTATACTGCCCAGAGCAATCTATACTTTCAATGCCATCCCCATCAAAATTCCACCAGCATTTCTCAAAGGGCTGGAACAAACAATCCTAAAATTTGTTGGAACCATAAAAGAACCCGAATTGCTAAGGAAATGTTGGGAAAAAAAAAAAAACCTGGGGGCATCACATTGCCTGATTTCAAGCTTTACTACAAAGCTGTGATCACCAAGACAGCATGGTACTGGCACAAAAACAGACACATAGACCAGTGGAACAGAATAGAGAGCCCAGATATGGACTCGCAACTCTATGGTCAAATAATCTTTGACAAAGCAGGAAGAAGTATCCAGTGGAAAAAAGACAGTCTCTTCAATAAATGGTGCTGGGAAAATTGGACAGCTCTATGTAGAAGAATGAAACTTGACCATTCTCTTACACCATACACAAAGATAAACTCAAAATGAATAAAAGACCTCAACGTGAGGCAGGAATCTATCAAAATCCTAGAAGAGAACATGGGCAGTAACCTCTTTGACGTCAGCCACAGCAACTTCTCTCAGGAAATGTCTCCAAAGGCAAAGGAAACAAAAATGAAAATGAACTTTTGGGACTTCATCAAGATAAAAGGGCTCTGCACAGCAAAGGAAATAGTCAACAAAACAAACAGGCAAACCACAGAATGGGAGAAGATATTTGCAAATGACACGACAGACAAAGGGCTGATATCTAAGATCTATAAAGAACTCCTCAAACTCAACACTCACAAAACAGATAATCACGTCAAAAAATGGGCAGAAGAAATGAACAGACATTTCTCCAAAGAAGACATGCAAATGGCTAATAGACACATGAAAAAATGTTCATCATCATTAGCCCTCAGGAAGACTCAAATCAAAACCACATTGAGATACCACCTTACACCAGTTAGAATGGCAAAAATCAACAAGACAGTAAACAACAAATGTTGGAGAGAGTGTGGAGAAAGGGGAACCCTCTTCCACTGTTGGTGAGAATGCAAGTTGGTGCAGCCACTTTGGAAAACAGTGTGGAGATTCCTCAAGAATTTAAAAATCGAACTAAGATATGATCTTGCAATTGCACTACTGGGTATTTAACCCAAAGATGCAGATGTTGTGCAAAGAAAGGCCACATGTACCCCAATGTTCAGCAACGGCCACAGTTGCCAAGTTATGGAAAGAACCAAGATGCCCTTCAACAGATGAATGGATAAAGAAGATATGGTCTACATGTACAATGGAGTATTATGCCTCCATCAGAAAGGATTAATACCCAACTTTTGTATCAACATGGATGGGACTGGAAGAGATTATGCTGAGTGAAATAAGTCAAACAGAGAAAGCCAGTTATCATATGATTTCACTTACATGTGGAGCATAGTGAAGAACATAGAGGACACTGGGAGAAGGAAAGTAAGGGTGAATTGGGGGAAATCAGAGGAGAAAATGAACCAACAGACTGGACTCCCAGCAAAAAACTGAGGGTTTTGGAGGGGATAGGCTTTGGGGGTTGGTGAGCCTGGTGGTGGGTTTTGAGGAGGGCACATATTGTATGGAGAACTGGGTGTAGTACATGAACAATGAATCTTGTAACACTGAAAAAACAAAATAAAAGTATTTGAGAGAAAAAAAAACACATTTCAATAAAGGATAATGTGAAGACCTAAGTATTAGATATACTGGTGAAGAGTCTGAAAGATAATTTCAAAATCATTTTATTTATTTTATTTTATTTTTTTAAACTTTTACTTTTTCAGTGTTACAAGATTCATTGTTCATGCACCATTTAAAATAGACTTACCACAGAACCTAGCAATTGTAGTCTTGGGTATATGTTCCAGAAAATGAAAATGTGTTCACAGAGAAATGTGTACGTAAATGTTTTATTTATAGTACCCCAGATTAGAAATTACTCAGTGTCCTTCAATGGGCAAATGGATAAATGTGGTCTATTGATGCCATAGAATCCTACTCAGCAATAAAGAAAAATAACTAAGGATACAGACAACACCTTGATGAACTGCAAGGAGATTATGTTGAGTGAAAAAACCAGTCTCAAAAGCTTATGTACCACATGATTCCATGCATACAACCCTTGTGAAAGAACAGAGTTATAGATATAGAGAACAGATTGTGGTTTCTATAGGTTAGGGCTAGGGGATGTGGCTGTAAAGGAGTTGGCTTGAAGGACCCTGCTAGTGTGATTTAGGTAGGTATCTTGACATGATGGTGGTTCTATGAATGTGATAAAATTGTGCGCGCGCGCACACACACACACACACACACACACACAAGTATAGGAAAAACTGGTAGAATCTGAATAAGCTCTATGATTGCACCAATGCCAAATTCCTGGGGTTGACTCTCTGCTGTAGTTCCTTAAATTGTTACTGCTGGAAGAAAGTGGAAGAATCTGTGGGACATCTTGTACATTTCTTTGGCTGGTCCCATGAATCTATATTTGTTTAAAAAAAAAAAAACAAAATAAAAAGTTTTTTTGAATTATTTCATGAACAGTATACATTCATATTTTAAGTAATATATGACTTTAAAAATGTAACTGTAAAGCAATTAATGAATAAATTATTACAAGCATGCATTTGACTATTTTATCTATTTTTTCACTTTTTTATTATGTTCAGTTAGCCACTATATAGTACATCATTAGTTTTTTTTCTTTTCTTTTTTTCCCCAAATATGTTTATTTTATTTTTTCAGTGTTACAAGATTATTGTTCATGCACCACACCCAGTGCTCCATGCAATACGTGCCCTCCTCAATACCCACCACCAGGCTCGCCCAACCCCCCCCACCCCCACCCCTCCAAAACCCTCAGTTTGTTGCTCAGAGTCCACAGTCTCTCACGGTTCATCTCCCCCTCTAATTTCCCCCCATTCTCCCTTTCTATCCTTCTCACAATGCCCTCCATGTTTTTCTTTATGCTCAGCACATTAAGTGAGATCATAAGGTAATTGGCTCTCTCTGCTTGACTTATTTCACTCTGCATAATCTCTTCCAGTCCCATCCATGTTGATACAAAAGTTGGATATTCGTCCTTTCTAATGGAGGCATAATATTCCATTGTATATGTGGACCATATCTTTTTTATTCATTCATCTGTTGAAGGGCATTTTGGTTCTTTCCACAGTTTGGCAATTGTGGCTGTTGCTGCTATGAACTTTGGGATTCATGTGGCCCTTCTTGTAATGCATCTGCTTCTTTGGGGTAAATACCTAGTAGTGCGATGGCAGGGTCATAGGGTAGCTCTATTTTTAATTTCTTGAGGAATCTCCACACTGTTTTCCAAAGTGTCACAACCAGCTTGCATTCCCACCCACAGGGGAAGAGGGGTCCCCTTTCTCCACACCCTCTCCAACATTTGTTGTTTATTGTCCTCTTGATTTTGGTCATTCTAACTGGTGTAAGGTGGTATCTCAGTGTGGTTTTGATTTGAATCTCCCCGATGGCTAAAGATGATGAACATTTTTTCATATGTCTACTAGCCATTTGTATGTCTTCTTTGGAGAAGTGTCTGTTCATGTCTTCTGCCCATTTTTTGATGTGACTATCAGTTTTGTGCATCATTAGTTTTTGATATAGTGTTCAGTGATTCATTAGTTACACTATTTTATCTACATCCACAAGAATTATGTAGTTCTCAAAAACATATTTTTGAAATATCTATCCACTATGAAGTTGGAATCATGGGGGATTGACTTATATTTCAACAAAAATCATTAGGACTCCTCTTTGGTGCCAACAGCGCCCTGGACACGATATTCTCAATATGGACAAATTATCTGTAAATATCTTTTCCCACTACCTGTAAAGTTCTTTGATGTCAGAGTCATAATATAAACAGGGACAAAACTGGGTTTGCTCATCTCTCTTCACTTCACTCTTCTTGTTCATGTTCTCATCTATCCATTCATTAATGTGTTGGTCCCTTCATTCTTTTTTTTTGTTTTAAGATTTTATTTATTTGTTTGACAAAGAGAAAGAGACAACCAGAGAGGGAACACAAGCAGATTTCCCGCTGAGCAGGGAGCCTGATGTGAAGCTCCATCCCAGGCTCATGATCATGATCTGAGCTGAAGACAGACACTTAACAACTGAGCCATCCAGGTGCTCTGTGGTCCCTTCATTCTTTCAACAAACACTATGACCTGTCACCATGCCCTAGGCACTGGGTGCTGGTGCTGAGTATATGAAGAATGAGCCAGGGACACAAGATCCATGTCCTTTTTTGTTGACATCCCTATGTGAGAGCTAATAAAATAATTTATAAAAACACCAACCAAAAAGGTAAACAAGCCAATGCATAAAATAATTTAGCACTCTGTGAATAGCACTCTGCAAATAAAAATGGAAAATCAAGATAAGGATAAGTGACAGAATGGAGTGGGTGTGGGGAGGAAGGAATTTGCTGTCAGATGGTCTGCATAGTGAGAAGGCTTCTCTGTGGATGACCTGTTTAGGCTGAAGCCAGAAGACTGAGTAGGGGCAAGCAGCACAAAAATAAATAGCATTTTAGGCAGAAAGCACAGCATGTGGAATGGCCTTGTGGTAGGAAACAGCTAGGTGTGTTAAGGGAGAAAACAAAGGCCAGCATGCACGAAAGCAGTGGCTCGGGCTTGGGTCAGGGGAATGGGCATGGAGGAGCTCGAGACAGCATCATCAGTATCTAGAACTGTCACAGAGTTAAACATCTCTGAGGCTCCTACTGTATTGATTCTCATATACCTACCTGCTCATTTACAGAACTACCCCCAATTTTGAAAAACAGGAAAGAACATTTTAAGGTTCAGAATCCAACACACTGAGAGTATTTATTCAACTCTGGACCTTCTTTGGCCTAATTCAGGGTTGAAAACAGGAGTCTGTGCCTGTTAGGATCTGCTTCCTAAGTCCCCATACCCATTCCTGGTGGCTGGCTAAGTGGGTGGCTAAATGTGTTGATGCTGTCCTCCAAAGTGATAAAGAACTCAAAATGCTTATGCTTCCTCCCACACTTTTCAAGTCCTCTGTGAAGAAGGGCCATTGGCAAGGATGGATGATACTGGCCATGGCATTGGGGCAGGATTGCCTGTGACCCCAGCACTAACACTCAGGATTCCTGAGGGTCCCTTGCATTTTGTCCACAGGGAAATGTCCACTCTGTAGTCCACTCCTGTGGGGTCTTTCTTCCTTTGCATGTCCAGTGCCTGAGAAGGGCCAGGCCTGTCTTATGGGTACACGTGCCTTAAATATGTGTCCTTCCTTCTCCCCATCTTGAAGTTGCAAAGGAATCAGAGTATGGAAGGCCCTGGGGACAACTGACCCTTGTCTTCCTTTGTGAGATGGTATTGGTTGAAGATCCCTCACCCCTTTTTGCCATTGGAGTGGAAACACATTTAAGGCTCTAATTTGGTTGTTCTGTGACATGAGAACAGGGCCCAGGGCCACCCAAACTACTCTCAGCCCTACCCAGAGTCACACAAGATTCTGTGTGGCTCACAGGTAGTTCTGTCCAGCTTAGGAGAGTTAGGGTTCTGGACTGAAGTCTTAACTAGTAATAAAGGGGATGCATTGACCTAACTTTGTTTGCTCTGCAATTACAGAGAGGAGAGGAGAGATTGCATTCTGTGTGTCATTTGTGGAATGTAAGCAGCACTGGAGAGAAGTGGCACAGACTCAGGAGGGGTTGATGCAGTTATAGGTCTGAAACCAAGAACCTTCTCTGACATCTTCTCTGCCATCCCCACCACCCCCCATACTCTATCCATTTCTAAATCCAATGACTGCCGTGTAACTCTTAAATCTGTCCTCTGCAGACCACAGTCACAGTCACTTCCTAGCCAAAGCTGCCATTAACCCCAAGGAATAATGGACCACAGCACATTCTGTAGGGGACACATTCCATCCTCCCTCCCAGTTCAGTGTTTTCCCATTTTCCTATTGTGCCTAAGCTGGAAACAAAAGTCCTTAATGTGTATGATAGTTTGGCTATAACCAGCCTTCTTCACCAGTGTGGCCCTCTTTGATCGATCCCCTCTTGTCTTGGTGCCAGCCACACTGACCTTCTCATAGGCCCTGGAACTCACCACATTATCTCCTGTCACAGGCCCTGTACACGTGTTGTTTCTTCTGGAATGCTCACTTCTGTATCCTATACAAACATCTCAGCCCACTTAATATTGCATATGTTAGAAGAAGCTCAATCCTGAACTTCAGTTCCTCAAGAACACCATCCTGTATAGGCACTCTACTCCAGTTTAGACTAGTTTCCTTCCCACCACATGTAAGTAGCAGTTGGATTAGTATTTGTCTCCTCTAGGAGAGAAAGTTCCATGGGACAAAGGGTCTCTCCTGCTTGTTTCCTGCTGTGACCCCAGGGCCTGGGATAGCACCAAGCTCATGGAAGGAACACAATAAAATATGTGTGGAATGAATAAACAATGAATGAATTAAGAAATGTGGGATCTTGGATCCTATACATTCTCTCTTCTCTTCTCTGTCAAGCTCAATGACCAAATATGTCATTATTTGATATATATATGATATATATATATGTGTATATATATATATACACATATATATGTGATATATATATGATATATATATCATATGATATTATGATATATCATATATATCATATCATATATATACATATATATGATATATGTGTATATATCATATGATATTATGATAACCAAATCTATGGTTTGGTTATGATATGATATGATATGATAACCAAATCTCCTAAAAATTACACTGTGTGGATTGAAAGCTACAAGACATGAAAGGCAACGTCCAAGTATCTGGTAGAGGCAGGCCCCTGAAAGAGGCCACAGCACCTGGGTCTTGTCTGAACACTGCAGAAATCTAAAATGTATAAATAACGGGGCCTCCAGAGCTTAGCTTGTAGGTTACTATGCCATGTAGCACATTTCCAAACCACTGGGCTGTTTGGATAGATTACAGCTTTGGTCGCCTGCTGGTGGTATTTACCGGTAGGAAGGGAAGACAGGCTGACAGTGACAGACAACCCCATGATGGGCAAAACTATGGCTGAGACCAGCCTGGAGGTGCTGTGGGTTCATGTGTCCTACCCAACAAACTGTGTTCCCATAAAAATACAACTGCAGATTTGATGGGGAGAGGAAACCTTTTGCAATGTTTTTGACACCAAATGTGTGAGTTTTCCCAGTTCTCTGCAGTTCTCCAGTTCTCTGAAGACACCCGCTTGGTGTCCTACACTGTAATACAATTCTGACACTAACTATCTGGCATTAGCACAGAACTCAGAAGTTCAAAAACTTAGTCCCATTGTCACTGACCAATATGAGTTTACTCCTTGGTGAGTCACAGAAACTGCATCAGGTGAGTTATCACACAAAGAAAACTTTATTTGCAGCAAATAAGGAGATCCCAGGGAATGGCTTCAAAAGTTATAACTCCCTGAAAAGGGATGAATATTTGTATTTCTTTTCTTATTATTATGCTCAATTAGTCAACACATAATACATCATTGGTTTTTGATGTAGTGTTTAACGATTCATTAGTTGCATATAATACCCAGTGCTCATCACCACACATGCCCTCCTTAATACCCATCACTTGGTTACCCCATTCCCCCACACCCTTCCATTCTGTAACAGTTTGTTTCCTGTAGCCCAGAGGCTCTCATGGTTTATCTCCCTCTCTGATTTCTTTCCATTCAGTTTTTCCTCCCTTCCCATGTGGACCTCCACACTATTCCTTATGTTCCACACATAACTGAATTCCATATTCCACACAATATGATAATTGTCTTTCTCTGCTTGACTTATTTCACTCAGCATAATACCCTCTGGTTCCATCCATGTGGACGCAAATGCTGGGTGTTCATCTTTTCTGATGGCTGAGTAATGGATTCTTTTTGATTAGGGTTAGGATGAATATTTCAATAGGGAAGGCATGTCATCATATGTAGAGGTGGCAATGAAGTTGCTCGTGTGCCTTAAGGAGACATACCTATGCATAAATTGCATGTTATATAACTGAGGCTAAATCACCTTCTTGGGTCGAGATTGTAATATTATGAGATAAATTAGTCATTTCAGAGGTCAGTCCATGGTCTTGGTGGGAGGTCTTGTCAGGGTGGTCCATAACCTGACAGGTCTTTTCCAGTTTCATATGCCTGAATTACTAGGTAAACCAAAAATAAGAGCTTAAGAAAAAATGTAAGACAGAGGTTAGTGAGTACAAGCTGTTGGACAGTAAAGATCAGGTCTTATGGTAACACCACAGAACTATCCCTCACTTCAGATGCCAATTGAAAGTAGTGGGTTCCCAGATTACTCATACTTCTGTCCAACTTAGCTACACATGAGGGATTCTCATGAATTCCTCTTCAGTTTTGATAATATTCTGTAACAACTCACAGAAGTCAGGGAAACACTTCACATACTGTTCCTGGTTTATGATAAAACGTATTATAAAACATACACATTGTTAAAAAGAAAACCATAGGCCAAAAATGGCATCCCTCAAGTTAAGGCCCTAAGTCACTAGACCAAAACTTTTTAACTAGCCTAACTGTAGTTTCGATCTCTTCCCAAAATGCAGTGTCCACTGCTGAATCAGGAACTTTCTGGTCAACACAATAAGATAATCTGTCACATGGACCCTTTCAAACCTCCAGAGGAAGATGAAGTAATCCACCTATGAAGACCCCTCTGTCCCAAAATAAAGGAGACTTCGCCTGAAATAATCTTTTTTTTTTTTTTCCTGTTTATGCCTTCCTTGTTCTTCCTTTAAAAAAAAAAAAAACAACACTTTCCCTTTTGTAGCTCATTTGGAGCTCTCCTCTACTGGCTAGATACTATGCTACTTGATTCAGGAATTGATTAATAAAGCCAATTAGATCCTTCCAATTTATTCAGTTGAGTTTTTGTTATTTAACAAAATAAAAGTCAGATGAAAAGGTGCACACACTGGGGTCGGAAAGGGTCCCACACAACAGGAGGTGCTGTCTCTGTGGAGTTTGGGATATGTCTCCCTTTAAGCATATAGGTGTGTTCCCAACCCAGAAACTCTCTGAACCCCAGAGAGTTTTTTTCTAAATTTGATTTTAGAATCAAATTTTTTTCCAATTAATTTAATTTTATTTTTTTTTAGTGTTACAAGATTAATTGTTCATGTACCACACATAGTGCTCCATGCAATACGTGGCCTCCTCAATACCCACCACCAGGCTCACCTAACTCCCCAACCCTTCCCATCCAAAACCTTCATTTGTTGCTCAGAGTCCACAGTCTCTGTTGGTTCATTTCCCCCCTCCGATTTCCCCCAATTCACCCTTCCTTTCCTTCTCCCAGTATCCTCTATGTTTTTCATTATGCTCCACATGTAAGTTAAACCATATGATAACTGGCTTTCTCTGCTTGACTTATTTCACTCAGCATAATCTCTTCCAGTCCAATCTATGTTGATACAAAAATTGGGTATTCATCCATTCTGATGGAGGCATAATATTCCATTATAGATATGAACCATATCATTTTTTAAAAATTTTTAAAAATTTTCCCAAATATGCTTATTTTATTTTTTCAGTGTTACAAGATTAATTGTTCATGCACCACACCCAGTGCTCCATGCAATACATGCCCTCCTCAGTATCCACTACCAGGCTTGCCCAACCTCCCACCTCCTCCCCTCCAAGACCCTCAGTTTGTTGCTCAGAGTCCACAGTCTCTCATGGTTCATCACCCCCTCTAATTTCCCCCCATTCCCCCTTCCCTTCCTTCTCACAATGTCTTCCATGTTTTTCTTTATGCTCAGCACATTAAGTGAGATCATAAGGTAATTGGCTCTCTCTGCTTGACTTATTTCACTCTGCATAATCTCTTCCAGTCCCATCCATGTTTATACAAAAGTTGGATATTCATCCTTTCTAATGGAGGCATAATATTCCATTGTATATATGGACCATATCTTTTTTATTCATTCATCTGTTGAAGGGTATTTTGGTTCTTTCCACAGCTTGGCGATTGTGTCCATTGTTACTATGAACATTGGGGCACATGTGGCCCTTCTGTAATGCATCTGCTTCTTTGGGGGTAAATACCCAGTAGTGCGATAGCAGGGTCATAGGATAGCTCTATTTTTAATTTCTTGAGGAATCTCCACACTGTTTTCCAAAGTGTCACAACCAGCTTGCAGTCCCACCAATAGTGGAAGAGGGTTCCCCTTTCTCCACATCCTTTCCAACATTTGTTGTTTACTGTCTTGTTGATTTTGGCCATTCTAACTGGTGTAGGGTGGTATCTCAGTGTGGTTTTGATTTGAGTCTCCCTGATGGCTAAAGATGTTGGACCATATCCTTTTTATCCATTCATCTGTTGAAGGGCATTTGGGCTCTTTCCACTATTTGGCGACTGTGGCCATTGCTGCTATGAACATTAGGGTACATGTGGCCCTTTTTGCACTACATCTGCATCTTTGGAGTAAATACCCAATAGCACAATTAAAGGTTCATAGGATAGCTCTATTTTTAATTTCTTGGGGGATCTCCACACTGTTTTCCAAAAAGGCTGCACAAACTTGCATTCCCACCAACAGTGGAAGAGGGTTCTCCTTTCTCCACACCCTATCCAACATTTCTTGTTTACTGTCTGGTTGATTTTTGCCATTCTAACTGGTGTAAGGTGGTATCTCAATGTGGTTTTGATTTGAGTCTTCCTGAGGGCTAATGATAATGAACATTTTTTCATGTGTCTGTTAGCCATTTGTATGTCTTCTTTGGAGAAGTGTCTGTTCATTTCTTCTGCCCATTTTTTGATGTGATTATCTGTTTTGTGAGTGTTGAGTTTGAGGAGTTCTTTATAGATCTTAGATATCAGACCTTCGTCTGTCGTGTCATTTGCAAATATCTTCTCCCATTCCGTGGTTTGCCTGTTTGTTTTGTTGATTGTTTCTTTTGCTCTGCAGAAGCTTTTTATCTTGATGAAGTCCCAAAAGTTCATTTTCGTTTTTGTTTCCCTTTGCCTTTGGAGACATTTTCTGAGAGAAGTTGCTGTGGCTGATGTCAAAGAAGTTACTGCCCATGTTCCCTTCTAGGATTTTGATAGATTCCTGCCTCACGTTGAGGTCTTTTATTCATTTCGAGTTTATCTTTGTGTATGGTGTAAGAAAATGGTCAAGTTTCATTCTTCTACATAGAGCTGTCCAATTTTCCCAGCACCATTTATTGAAGAGACTGTCTTTTTCCACTGGATACTTCTTCCTGCTTTGTCAAAGATTATTTGACCATAGAGTTGTGAGTCCATATCTGGGCTCTCTATTCTGTTCCACTGGTCTATGTGTCTGTTTTTGTGCCAGTACCATGCTGTCTTGGTGATCACAGCTTTGTAGTAAAGCTTGAAATCAGGCAATGTGATGCCCCCAGCTTGTTTTGTTTTGTTTTGTTTTGTTTCAACATTTCCTTATCAATTCGGGCTCTTTTATGGTTCCAACAAATTTTAGGATTGTTTGTTCCAGCCCTTTGAAAAATGCTGGTGGAATTTTGATCGGGATGACTTTGAAAGTAAAGATTGCTCTGGGCAATATAGACATTTCTACTTCCTTTGGGTTAGTCCTGATCTCTCCCCTTTCATTCATAATTTTGTTAATTTGCGTCCTCTCTCTTTTATTTTGGATTAGTTTTGGCCAGTGGCATGAAAAATGGTTATCGGTCTCTTCCCTTTTGGTCTGGATGTGTCTTTAGGTTCAAATTATATCTCTTGTAGACAGCATATGGATGGGTTCTGTCATTTTATGCAGTCTGCAACCCTGTGCTGTGTTACGGAAGCACTTAAGCCATTCACTTTGAGAGTGATTACTGAAAGATAAGTTTTTATTGACATTATGTTGCCTGTGAAGTCCTTGTTTCTATAGATTGTACATTTCTGTTCTGTGTCACTCATGGGTTCTTTCTTCTTTTATAGAACCTCCCTTAATATTACTTGCAGTGCAGCTTGCTGGTCACACACTCTTTTAGACCTTGCCAGGCTTGGAAACTCTTTATCTCTCTATTCATTTTGATTGTCAGCCTCACTGAATAAAGTATTCTTGGCTGCATATTATTCTCATATATTGCCCTGAATATATCATGCCAGCCCTTTCTTGCTTGCCAGGTTTCTGTAGACAGGTCTGACATTATTCTGATGGGTCTTCCTCTGTACATAAGGAATCTCTTCCCCTTAGCTGACCTCAGGACCTGTTGTCTAAAATTATAATTCACGAATTTCACAGTTATGTGCCTGGGTGTCTTTCTAGACTCATTGATCTTGGGGGGTGCCCTTTCTGCCTCTAGGACACAAACACTTGTGTTTGTGTTTCCCCAGATTGGGGAAATTTTCATCCAGAATTTGTTCAGCTATATCTTCTAGTCTTCTTTCTCCATCCCCTCAGGGATTCCAATAATTCTGATGTTGGAACATATCATGGCGTCATTTATTTCCCTGTCTTCTCTCATGGTTCCTAAGCAGTTTGTTCCAGACCTCCTCCTGACCTTTCTTTTCAACCATCTTGTCCTCTAGATCACTAATTCTATCCTCTTTCTTCCTTACCCTAGCTGTTAGACTTTATATTAGATTGGATCTCATTGATAGCATTTTTAACATCTACTATACTGGTTCTCAACTCTGCCCTTAGAGATTGTGTGTTGTCACCTATGTTTTTCTCCATCTTAGCCATTGCCTGGATAATTATTACCCTGAATTCCCTTTCTGTCATACTGTTTATGTCCATGTCCAATAGTTCTGAGAGAGAGGGCACAGTCTCTGGGTTTTTCCTATGTTGGGTGTTCCTTCTCCTAGTCATTTTGACGGGAAGTGGTTGAGGGGTTGTATAGCTGAATATATCACCCATGATCCAGGTAAGGTGCACCTTGGCAAGTTTTAGAGCAATTGGAATTCACCACCAAAAAGAACAAATAAAGATAAAAAGATAGAGAGAGAAAGAGAAAAAAGGAAATCTCAGCCAAAATGGGTCTGACATTATAAGATTTATAAAGTATATAAACAAACATAAAGATAAAGACCGACAAAAGTAAATGACAAGAAATAAAATAACCTAATCAGAGTGAACCCCAAGAATAAGATTTATATAATACCAGAACAAAAACAAATACACATAAACACTGACAGAAGATAAGATGGGAGGGTGTTTATAAATCCTCAATGTGGATGAGGAAGGTTATTTTGGATCTTTCCGGGAAGTGATACAGGGATACTTAAGTATCACTGTATTAAGCCTCTAGTTTTAATGTTAAGTAGTTTAAAAAAAAAAAAAATCACAAATCACGTGAACAAATCGAAAATTAAAAAAAAAAAGAAAGGAAAAACGTATCTATGAAATATACAGGTTTTAAGGCATTATTGGGAGCATAATATATTGTTTTCCCCTGATGTTAGGGTTTTACAGTTTTATGGGAACCTTGTGGTGATTGTCCACTTGCTTTTGGCTTGTCTTCTGGAAGAGGGGCCTGCCCTGTTGTTTTCCAGTAAATCTTGCTTGGGTTGAGTTGCCCTGCTGGCTATCATAGGGCTGGGCTCTGTGTAAACTGGTTTTTCAGGCTTTTGCTGTCTGGAGGTTTTTGTTCTTTTGCAGCTTTTTGTGGCTTTTTGGAGGGTCTGAGGAAAGAATTTGCCAGTACCCAGACCTCTGCCTCTGAGAGAAGCTTAAGTTTGCTTCTCTTTGGGTGGTCCAGAACACACAGACTCCCCCTCTGCAAACTCTGCTCACACCATAGCCTCCCACAGGCAGTGTGCCTTCTCAGTCCCTGTCCAGTGGCCCCGTGAGGTTCTGCTCACCTCTACACCCCCACACCAGTAAAGTCGAAAGTGATATTGGTCTGGGAAATTCACTTCCAGTGGATGCTGTTACTGAGATTGCTCTCCAGGCACCAGCCATCCCAGGTGCACTGAGATTCCTGCCCGAGATTGGCCGTGTTCTCTCAGGCACAGGCTGGGAGGGCCCAGACCCTGTAGATGAAAGTGGATGGCCAAGGTCCTAGAGGCTGTTGGCTAGGGCTCACACCAAGCTCTCTTAAGTGCTTGCGGTTGTGTGCCCAGCCCACACAGTGTTATAAGCAGAGGGAAGCTGCAGGCTCATGGATCATGGACTGGACCCCCCACTAGTCTCTCTTTGATTCACCCATGGCGGTGTCGTCCTTCCTGGGAACATGGACTTAGGCCCATGCCCATGATCACTCACTTCCACTTGTTGTTGCTTAAGATCTTTTGCTTTTTTTGAGTGTTTTTAACCAGACTCTAAATTAATGCTGGTCCCCAACCACAGGGCACTTTTGTTTGGGGTATTACTTTCTTGAATCACTTCTGGTGGCTCCCTCCGTCTTCTGTTCATCCTCTGATATAGGTCCGAGTGTTCCCACTCTGTTTTACCTCTCTACTGTTGCCTTCTGCTTCTGTAGAGATCCAGAAGTGAATAATCTTACTTCTCAGGCTGCTTTCATAGGTGTTCAGCATGTTCTGGTAGATATCCAGCTCACTTTAGGGGACAGGTTGGAATGGTGTCTTCTACTTCTCTGCCATCTTGCCCCTCTTCTCTTGTGTAGGGTTTTTATGGAGGTTCCATTACATAGGCATGATTGATTAAATCATTGGCCATTAATGCTTCACTCAATCCCCTGCTTAACTCTCCTAACAGGAAGCTGGAGGACAGGGATGAAAGTTCTAACCCTCTGACAACCAACCCCCGGTCAATAGTCATCATCTCATTAGGATGAATTTGAGTATGGTTGAAAGGGGCTTCTTATGAGCAACCAAAAATAGCCTCACCCCTATCACTTAAGAAATTCCAAATATTTTAGCAGCTTTTGTGCTGGAAACCAAGGATAAGGACCAAATATATATTTCTTTTTATATTAGAGTATCCTATTGGGAAAGGCTGGGTAGGACCTTTATTTTTCAAAAAACAGCCCCCTTGAGGTAGCTTAAGTCAAAATGAATGCGTCTCTGAAGCCAGTGTCACACCTGATAATGAATCAAAGCCAAATGCATGGCTGGCAGGACCCTTCCTTCTGGCCATCTCACACACTCTGCGATTTTAAAAAACTTGAGGGTTATAAGGCTATGGCCCTGTTTCTTATATTCAAGAGATCACTCAGATTGACTAGGAACCTGAGTTCAATCCTGAATTCCTAGAATAGGACCTTGATTAGTCTAACAGAGTGAAGGTGTACTTGGAGTCCAAGTACCACTCCAAGTGCCACTCCAAGGCTGGCATGGAGAGGTTATAATGAACTGAAATGTAAGGTTGCTGAGACACACTCTGGGATGTTGGTGGAGGATCAATAATCTAGTGGTGTGCTGGACAAACATCCTAAGAGATGCCTACAGTATTACCTACATCTTTGAATAAAAATTTGGTACTGAATGATCAACAGGATTCAGAGGAGTAGGAAACCCAAAGTGAGGAACACCATCTTTTGCTACCTGCCATATGGCTTGTTTCAGCTTACATCACAGATACATTATCCACAGTACAAGACTGGAAGTACTTGTGGTAAGAAACCACATTGTCTGGTTTTCTGACAAACACTAAATATTCTACTGAGGCTCACAAATAAGCAACAATGACATCAACAGCATGACTTTTTCATTACTGGTACTAGTATGGAAGCTATCCTTCATGCTGCATATATCCCCAATTAATCAAAACAACATACAACCTAGTTGGAAAACTCATTTGTTTCACTGTTGGGGCTGCTGTAATGTGGAGAAGTGAGACATACTAGAATGACTTATGTAAGGGTTTTTTACAAGTAGATAGAATATAAGACCTTCTCCATCCTTCCTGTTTTATTCGATGATAAATTAGATTTTATGAAACTTAGCAGAGGCCATGGCCCTCTGCAACCTTTTTCAACTAAGGATAGCACCAGCCCTGGAGCCAGAGAAGCAGTGACAAGTTACCAGGAATCTACATGAAGTCTGTGTTATCAACAATTTAAAGTCGAGGTGTCACAACATCACAGTAGCTGGACATGAAGCTGGAGTGGGGATGGGGAAGTCACACCATGTAGCTGGACAAGTAGGACTGTGTCCTACACTTGTCCACATAACCCCTGTTGTCCCAACAATAAGCCCCCAGGTGCTAAACTAGATCATGGAGCAGCAGGTAACCACTGAACCACTCAATGCAAGATGCCATGAAAGATATGCATTTTGTATGGTTCTGGCACAAAAATAGACACAGGCCAATGGGACAGAATTGAAAGCCTAGAAATAAAACTCTCACATATATGGTCAACTAATATTTCACAAGGGAGCCAAGAATGCTCAGTGGGGAAAGGATAGTCTCTTCCATAAATGGTATAGAGAAAACTGGAATTCACATGCAGAAGAATGAAATTGGACCCTCTATCTTATGTAGGGCACAAAAATTCTCTCAAAATGGATTGAAGACTCAAACAAGACAAAACTCAGAAGAAAACATCAGGGAAACCTTCTTGGTATTGGTGTTGGCAATGCTTTTTTTTTTTTTTTTTTTTTATATGACATCAAAAGCACAAGCAACAAAAACAAAACTTAAAAGTGGGATTAAATTAAACCAAAGAGTTTCTGCACAGCCAGAGAAACAAAAGAATGAAGAGATAGTCTATGGCACTGGAGAAAATATTTACAAACTGTATATCTGATAAGAGGTTAATATTGAAAATACATAAATAACTCATACAATTCAATAGCAAAAAAAAAAAAGCCCTCTCCAAAAAAACAGAGGGACTAAACTAAAACATTTTTCCAAAAAAAAAAAAATATTACAAATGGCTAACAAGTACTTGTGACAATTTTTGTAACAATGTGTGGAGAGTGGATTCAATTACATACACTTTGGAGAAAAAATGTTTATTGTCTGTGGAACAACAACAAAAGCTGACTTAACCTTTTCAAGAAACAGAAGGCCAGGCAAGGTTTGCTTATTTACAGGATCAGAAAGCTTCTGGACAGATCCCCTGGAACCTCGGAAGCAATGCTGAAACCTAAGGACATGAACAGGAAAGGGCTGCGACATGTGTGCATGGCGGTGGAATTGTATCTTGAGCTTCATTAAGGAGGAGCCACGTTTCCTGAAACAGACCGTCCCCATTATGACCTGAAGGAAAAGGGTGTGATCAATATCCTCTTTGGAAGGGATGGGAAAATGGCACCCTTCCCTGCGCTCACACATTTTTTTCTGGTTCAGCAAGAAAAGTGGGCCCTCCCAGCCTCTGCTCACCATCTGTGTCTGAAAAGATGGAAATTACTAGTTTACCTTTTACTTTCAAGGAAAATTACAGCACTTACAAAGTAGATGTGTGTGTGTGTGTGTGTGTGTGTGTGTGTGTGTGTGTGTGTGTGTGTGTGTGTATCATAAGACAGATACACTCTGGCTCTGAGGCTTTTATGGTCTAGAGTTCAGAAAATTTCCTCAATTCTCTCTCATATCCAAGACGGCCTTAAAAAAGAAAAATATTAGCAAAATTTGTCAGAGAATATATTCTGACAGGTCTAGATGACCAGTAAGTGCTTAATGGAAGGAATGTGGATTCAGGGTTTTTCCTAATGATCATTTATAAGTATGTGAATGATAACATTTGACCAAACAATTTGTCCTTTTTTTTTTTTTTTTTTTTAAGACTTTAGTTTTGAAAAATCTCTATATCCAGTGTGGGGTTAGAACTCACAACCCCAAGATCAAGAGTCACATGCTGTATCAACTGAACCAGCCATGCACTCCACCATTTTTCCTTCCTAAAAGCTTTAATTCCTATCATCTTTGAGGATATCCTACCTGTTTATAGGTAGCTGGCATTTATAAGGGCATTAACACAAACAAACCACTGGATAAATCAGTTAAAAATATGTTTCTCTGACACGTCTGGATGGCGTAGTCAGTTAAGCATCTGACTCTGATTTCAGCTTAGGTCCTGATCTCTGGGTCATGAAATCAAGCCCTGAGTTGGGTTCTGCAATGAGCATGGAGCCTGCTTGGGATTCTCTCTGCCCAATCCACCACTTGCTCACACTTGCTCTCTCTCTCTCAAAAAAAAAATTGTTTCTCTTAAAGTGAATATTGAGCATAATCATATTCAAAGAATAAGATTTTTTTTTCAGATAATAACAAGTGACTTAAAACAAGAATGTGATAGGGCAGATAAGATCAGGTTGGGCCAATAAATATAGATATAAAGAACAGTAGAAGCAAAAATAAGGAAAAGGAAGAATGATTGGGAACAGGAAATTTTTCTTCATCTAGGAAAAGCTTTGGAATGCTCATGACAGAACCCATTAGAGTCACCTTTTTAGTTAATGCATTATTTATGTTTAAATTAATTGTATAGTGAAAAACATGTGGCACACTTTTCCTTAATTTGACACTGTTAAAAGGAAGATAAGGAATCAACAGCAGTAGTATTTTGCTTTCTTTTATTTTTCTTTTAAGAGAAAGGAGCATAACATTAAATGTAAACTTTGATTATATCCCAATTTCAGGAACATAAAGAATATGACGGGAAAAGGGTGTGTATTGGAATCAGAGAGAATACAATAATTTCCTTTCCGTAGCACAAGCTCACTAATGCCCTATTAAATTCAAACTACTCCAAATTAAAGAATATGTGACTTGTTTTTTCCTCTCCTGAGTATTACCACAAGGACCTCAGTGTCCAGACTGGACAGAAACAGGTAAGCAGAAACTCTTGCAGAATCTCATTTTTTCAAAGCCTAGTCACATCCGGGATTCTATCTAATTAGAAGGAGACAATTCATGTTTGTACTCTTCATGCAGGCGCCAGGAAACTGAATTGTATAAAGGATCTCAGAGTCATAAGTTATGAGTCCTACCCTGGTCATGTGTCTTTCAAGATCTTGTAGCATCATCAACCCTCTCCCCATTGCATTTCTCCTGTCTTCTACCACCCCTACCCCTCACACTTTCAGTTATATAGTTGCTCTGGAGACACTGTTACTGAAACATTTCCCTTAAATGTACTAACCACTCAACTATATATAAATGTATAAAATAGATTATATATATAATTAAAGTGACTATCCTGTGTTGGATGTTATAGAGATTACCAAGATATCAAATGGCACAAAAGTATTCTTTTTTTTTGCTTTGTTTTATTTTGTTTTTGATCTCATAGGCCATTTATGTATTTATTCCACAAGATCACATATGCACGAGACTTCTCAGAGCATAATAGAAAAACAAAGGTGAAAAAAAAAAAAAACGTGATTCTCCTAACACTAATTGATGCTTGGTCCTTTATTAACCCAACATGAATGTTTGTGTCCTACACCCGTAACATTAATATGTTGAAATCCTAATGTGAAACTATTAGGATGTGGAGTTTTGGGAGGTGCAGAGGTCATGAAAGTGGAGCCCTCATATATTGGATTAGTGCTTTTATAAAAGAGACACCACAGAGCTCCCAAGCCCTTCTACCAAATAAGACACAGTGAAAATACTGCTGTCTATGAATGAGGAAGGGGGTCTCCATCAGAACATAACCAAACAGACACCTTGATCTTGGACTTCCAGCTACTGTGAGAAACAGAACTGTGAGAAATAAATGCATGTTATTTATAAGTTACCCAGTCTGTAGTACTTTGTTACAGAAGCCCAAATACACTAAGATATTTATTTTTTTAGACATATAGATCCCTCTATTAGGACAATATACTCATCCCCTAAGTGCTGGGTGTGTTGAAGTTCCCAACAGTTCCAGTACTGTCAAGCTCACAGTTTTCCCTTGTCATGAAATATCTGGGAAGTTAAATAGCTAATGGCTATCTGATACAGGAATACAATTCTAAGAATAAATTTAACTAAGGAGGTGAATGGAAATTTTATATTATATTGAAACTGTAAGATATTAAGGAAGAAAAATGGTGCTCACTTTGGCAGCACATATACTAAAATAGGAAGGAAATTGAAAAAGACACAAATAAATGGAAAGACATTCCATGCTTATGGATTGAAAGAATTAATATTCTTAAGGTGTCCATACCACCAAGAACAGCTTCAATACAAAACCTATCAAAATTCCAATGGCATTTTTCACAGAAATAGAACAAACAATCCTAAAATGTGTATGGAACTACCAAAGTCCTTGACTAGCCAGCGCAATCTTAGAAAGAAGAACGAAGCTGGAGGCACCATGCTCCCTAATTTCAAACTATATTACAAATCTATGGTAATTAAAACAGTATGCTATTGGCATAAAAATAGATACATAGATTAACATAATAGAGAGTCCAGAAATGAAGCTACATATATCTGTGGTTAATTAATTTATAACAAAAGAGACAAAAATATACAATGAGGAAAAGACAGTCTCTTCAGTAAGTGGTGTTGGAAGAATTACACAGCTACATACAAAAGAATAAAACTGGACCACCATATTACACCATACACAAAAATTAACTAAAAATGTATTAAAGGGTGAGCCTGGTGGTGAGTATTGAGGAGGGCATGTATTGCATGGACCACTGGGTGTGATGAATGAACAATTAATCTTGTAACACTAAAAAAAAAAAACATATTTTTTAACCCCCCCAAAATGAAAGTAAAATATGAAACCATAAAAATCCTAGAAGAATACATAGGCAATAAGCTCCTTGACATAAGTTTTGGTGATAATTTTTTGACTCTAAAACCAAAAGCGAAAGAAACAAAACCAAAAATTAACAAGTAGAGCTACATTAAACTAAAAAGCTCTTGCATGTTTTGCATGGAGCACTGGGTGTAGTGCATGAATAATGAATCTTGTAACACTGAAAAAATAACATATTTGGGGAAAAAGTAAATAAAATAAAATAAAATAAAATTTAAAAAAAGAAAAAAAATTGATTAAATTTTTTTTAGGAAAGAAAACTTCGGAAAGAAAAAAACAAAACAAAATGCTCCTGCACAGCAAAGGAAACCATCAAAATGAAAAGGCAGCCTATTGAATACGAGAAAAAAAATCATAATCTGATAAGCTAATATTCAAAGTATACAATAAACTCCCACAACTGAACAGCAAAAAAAAATCTGATGAAAGAAGGGTAGAAGGTCTGAACAAATCTTTTTTCTGAAGAAGACAGACCTGCTAAAAGGCTGAGACTTAAATATAATACTTCTCCCCTCACATAATTCATCACGGTATCAGTAGGAACAGTTCATAATAGGGGTACAACTGAAAAAACTGCATGTATCAGATCTTATTTAAGAAAAAGTCTCTAGGCAAAGACAAAGACACCTAAAGACAAAGATACCAAAAAAAGAACACTAGAGGAATTAAGCTTCTGATGTTGTCAACCACAGATATAAACACAGCCTAACTACTAGCCAGTTAAGCAAAAACACCTCATATTAAAGGTCTGTTTCTATTTTTCAATTTCTTTTACTCAATATATCATGTGATCTTTCAGAAAATTACAAGACATACTAAAAGACAAAACTGAACAAAAACAAACAAAACAGTGCACAGTCTGAAGAAATAGTGCAATCATCAAAGCCAGATTCAATAACATAAGTATTGGAACTAGGGAATGTGAATTAACTATGATAATATGCTAAGGGCTTTGATAGAAAAAGGACAACGTGCAAGAACAGATGGGAAATGTAAGCAGAGAGATAGAAACTCCAAAAGGAAATGTTATAAATCAAAAACACTCTACAGAGAGGAAGAATGCCTTTGGTGGACCTGTCAACACATTGAATACAGCCAAGGGGAAAAAAAATCAGTAAGCTGGAATATATATTACCAGAAACTTTCCAAACTGAAAAACAAAAGCAAAAACAAAAACAAAAGAATAGAACATCCAAGGACTGTGGGAAAATTTCAAAGGATGTAACTTTACATGTAATAGGAAAACCAGCAGAAAAAAAATATGTATAAAAAGAAGAGAAAAATATTTGAAGAAGAAAAATATTCTCAATTTGAATTGAGAATTCAAATTACTCCATATTTGAAGTAATAATGGATAAGAATTTCTGAGATAAATGACAGACACCGGCCACAGAATCAAGAATCCCAGAGAATACCAAGCCAAATAAAAAAAAAAAAAATTACACTTAGACATACTATATTCATAATGCAGAAAATCAAAGACAAAAAGAAAATATTGAAAGAAATCAGGGGAGAAAAAGCCACCATACCTACAAAGAAACATGGAAAAGAGTTCTACCATGTTTTTTTACAGAAAATACACAAACAAGAAGAAAGAGGAGTGGATATTAGAAGTGTTAAAAGGAAAAGAAGACCCCCCTCAAGATAAACGAGTCTAGAAAGACACCCAGGCACATAATTGTAAAATTTACAAATTATAATTTTAGACAAGAGGTCCTAAGGGAAGCTAGGGGGAAGAGATTCCTTATGTACAGAGGAAGACCCATCAGAATAACATCAGACCTGTCCACAGAAATCTGGCAAGCCAGAAAGGGCCGGCATGATATATTCAGGGCAATATATGAGAAGAATATGCAGCCAAGAATACTTTATCTAGCGAGACGGATATTCAAAAGGAATGGAGAGGTAAAAAGCTTCTAAGACCGGTAAGGTTTAAAAGAGGGTTTAGGAGGGGTGGGGGTGGGGGGCTGGGCGAGCCTGGTCGTGGGTATTGAGGAGGGCACGTATTGCATGGAGCACTGGGTGTGGTGCATGAACAATAAATCTTGTAACACTGAAAAAATAAAATAAACATTTTTTGGGGAAAAAAAAAGAGTATGTAAACAGCAAGCCACACTACAAGAAATATTAAGGAGGGTTCTAAAAAAGAAGAAAGAACCCATGAGTGACACAGAACAGAAACATACAATCTACAGAAGCAAGGACTTCACAGGCACTATGATGTCAAAAACTTACCTTTCAGTAATCACTTTCAACACGAATGGCCTAAATGCTCCCATAAAACAGCACAGGGTTGCAGATTGCATAAAATGACAGGACCCATCCATATGCTGTCTACAAGAGACACATTTGGTACCTAAAGATACATCCATACTGAAAGTTAAGGGATGGAGAACCATCTTTCATGACAATAGGCCTCAAAAGAAAGCTGGGGTAGCAATTCTCATATCTGATAAATTAGATTTTAAGCTAAAGACTATAGACAGAGATACAGAAGGACACTACATCATTCTTAAAGGGTCTGTCCTCCAAGAAGATCTAACAATTGTAAACACCCATGCCCCCAATGCAGGCAACTATATTAGCCAACTGTTAATCAAAATAAAGAGTCATATTGATGTGAATGCATTAATTGTAGGAGATCTTAACATGTCACTCTCAGTAAAGACAGATCATCTAAACAGAAAATCAATAAAGAAACAAGAATTTTGAATGATATATTGGGCCAAATGGATCTCATAGATATATAGAGAACATTCCATCCTAAAACAACAGAATACTCATTCTTCTCAAGTGCACATGGAACTTGCTCAAGAATTTACCACATACTGGGTCACAAATCAGGACTCAACCAATACCAAAAAATTGAGATTATTTCCTTCATATTCTCAGACCACAGTGCTTTGAAACTGGAACACAACCACAAGAAAAAGTTTGGAAGGAATTCAAACACTTGGAGGCTAAAGACCAACCTGCTCAAAAATGTTTGGATCAACCAGGAAATCAAAGAAGAACTTAAACGATTCATGGAAACCAATGAGAATGAAGACACATCAGTCCAAAATCTATGGGATACAGCAAAGGCGGTCCTAAGGGGGAAAAAACATAGCCATGTAAGCCTCACGCAAAAAAAAAAAAAAAAAAAAAAAAAATTGAAAAATCTCAAATACACAAGCTCTCTTTACACCTTAAAGAACTGGAAATCAACAACAAATTAAGCCAACAACACACACAAGAAGGGAAATAATCAAGATTAGAGCAGAGAGGGCCACCTGAGTGGTTCAGTGGGTTAAAGCCTCTGCCTTCAGCTCAGGTCATGATCTCAAGGTCCTGGGATCCAGCCCTGCATCAGGCTCTCTGCTCAACGGGGAGCCTGCTTCCCTCTCTCTCTCTGCCTGCCTCTCTGTCTATTTGTGATCTCTCTCTCTGCCAAATAAATAAATAAAATCTTTAAAAAAAAAAAAAAAAGAATAAAACAGAGATCAATGAGTTGGAAACCAGAGAAATAGGAGAACGCATCGATGATAAAAGAAGTTGATTTTTTGAAAGAATCAATAAGATCAATAAGCTACTGGCCAAACTAATCCAAAAGGAAAGAGAGAGGACCCAAATTAACAAAATTATGAATGAAAGGGGAGAGATCAGGACTGATCCAAAGGAAATAGAAACAATCATCAGAAATTATTAACAGCTATATGCCAATAAGTTAAGCAACCTAGAAGGTATGGATGCATTCCTGGAAACCTACAAACTTCCAAGACTGAAACAGGAAGAAACTGACAACCTGAATAGACCAATATCTCATAATGAGATTGAAGCAGTCATCAAAAACCTCTGAAATAGCAAGGGCCCAGGACCTAACGGATTCCCTGGGGAATTCTACCAAACATTCAAAGAAGAAATAATACCTATTCTCCAGAAACTGTTTCAAAAAATAGAAACGGAAGGAAAACTTCCAGACTCTTTCTATGAAGCTAGCATTACCCTGATCCCCAAACCAGGCAAAGACCCCATCAAAAGGAGAATTTCAGACCAATATCCCTGATGGCTATGGATGTTAAGATTCTCAACAAGATCTTGGCTAATAGGACCCAACAGCACATTAAAAAGATTATTCACCATGACCAGGTGGGATTTATCCCTGGGATGGAAGGGTGGCTCAACATTCGCAAATTAGTCAACGTGATAGAACAAATCAATAAGAGAAGAGAAAAGAAAAACATGGTCTCTCTGTCGATGCAGAAAAGGGATTTGACAAAATTCAGCATCCGTTCCTGATTAAAACCCTTCAAAGTATAAGGATAGAGGGAACATTCCTCAACATCATAAAGTCTATCTATGAAAAGCCCACAGTAAATATCATTCTCAATGGGGAACAGTTGACAGCCTTTTCTTTAAGATCAGGAACATGACAAGGATGCCCACTCTCACCACTCTTGTTCAACATAATATTAGAGGTACTGGCAACAGCAATCAGACAACAAAAGTAAATAAAAGATATTCAAATTGGCAATGAAAAAGTCAAACTCTTTCTCTTCACAGATGACATGATACTTTATATGGAAAACCCAAAAGACTACACCCTAAAATTACTAGAACTCATACAGCAATTCAGTAATCAGTGTCAGGATACAAAATCAATGCACGGAAATCAGTTGCTTTCTTATACACTAACAACGAAAATATAGAAAGGGAAATTAGAGAATCGATTCCATTTACTATAGCACCAAGAACCATAAGATACCTGGGAATAAACCTAACCAAAGAGATAAAGGACCTGTACACAAGGAACTAGAGAATGCTCATGAAAGAAATTGAAGAAGACACAAAAAGGTGGAAAAGCATTCCACGCTCATGGACTGGAAGAATAAACATTGTTAAAATATCTATACTAAGGAGAGGCAAGATAACAGATGTGTAGGAAGCTGAGAGCTTTGGATCCCAGAAGTTCAGTTAGATAGGCATCAAACCATTCTAAAAGCCAGCAAACTCAACAGGAGAGAGAAGAGAAGAACAGCAATTCTAGGAGCAGAAAATTGACCACTTTCCAAAAGGTAGTACATGTGGCAAAAGTAAATCCAAAAAGGGAAGAGAGACCCCAGGGGGAGGGGCCGGCTCCCAGCAGCCACAGAGCCGTGGAGCACAAAATGGAACTTTTAGTTTGCTCTGCTAAGGGACATCGCTCCAGAATCTAAGTGGGGGGTTTAGCCCTCACGGGAATAGTGTGGTTTCAGGACCCATGGGGTCACAGAGGGACCAGGGGTGCCCAAGTGTGGCAGAGCTCCAAGGTATTGGGGCAGAGAAGCTGGTGGCAGAGAAGGAGCTGCACAGCGCCCAATCAGATTAGGTTTACCTTGGATTATATGACCTGACACACAGACGGGCTGCTGCTCTTCAAGCGGGGACCCCACAGGAGACAGCTCCGGAGACACCCCCTCCTTTCTCCTCCGGGAGGAGTGGTGCAGGAGTGCACAGCAGGAATCTGCTAGGTTTGGGGACTCCAGATGGGGCTGCATGTGCCACAGATAGAGGCGCTCCACCACAGGCTAACTGAACACAGAACATGGGCTGCAGACAAGGGAGACGGGAGTGATGGACTGCTTTCATTTGAGGGCATGCTGAGAAGTGGGGCGCCCAGCACTCAGCTTCTCTGGGTCAGAGACTGGGAGGCTGCCATTTTCATTCCCGGCCTCCAGGGCAGTACAGAAAGCGCTCAGGGAACAAAGATTCCTGAGAGGGAACCTGGGCAAAGTGTTTGGCCCATCCCCTGGCAAGGGCGGTGCAATTCTGCCTCAGGCAAAGACATTTGAGAATCACGGCAACAGGGCCCTCCTCCAGAAGATCAGTGAGAAAATCCAGCCGAGACCTAGATAATCAATCAGTGAAAACTGCTGAACTCCAGAGTATTTCCTCTCTCACTGATCTACTTCTATCTTGATAAAATGATGAGGTAGAAAAAGGCACCACAAAAAAAAAAAAAAAAAAGGAAGAAGAAGAAGACACGGTACTGATGGCTAGAGACCTAGTCAATTAGGACATTAGAAATATGTCAGAAATAGAGTTCAAAATGACAGTTATCAAGATGCTAGATGGGCTCAAAAAAAGCATAGAAGATATTAGAGAATCTCTTTTTGGAGAAATAAAATCCCTCTCTGGAGAAATAAAAGAAATGAAATCTAACCAAGTTGAAATTAAAAAAGCTATTAACGAGGTACAATTAAAAATGGAGGTTCTCACTGCTAGAATAAATGAGACTGAAGAAAGAATTAGTGATATAGAAGACCAAATGACAGAGAATAGAGAAGCTGAGAAAAAGAGAGACAAACAACTACTAGACCACGAGGTGAGAATTCGAGATATAAGTGATACCATAAAATGCAACATTAGAATAATTGGGACCCCAGAAGAAGAAGAAAGAGAGATAGGGGTGGAAGGTATATCGGAGAAAATTATTGCAGAGAATTTCCCTAATCTGGCAAAGGGAACAAGCATCAGAATCCAGAAGGCACAGAGAAACCCCCTCAAAATCAATAAAAATAGGTCTACACCCCGCCATCTAATAGTAAAACTTACAAGTCTCAGTGACAAAGAGAAAATCCTGAAAGCAGCTCGGGACAAGAAATCTGTAACATACAAAGGCAAAATGTTAGATTAACAACAGACCTATCCACAGAGATCTGGCAGGCCAGAAAGCACTGGCATGATATATTCAGAGCATTAAATGAGAAAAATATGCAGCCAAGAATACTATATCCAACTAGGCTGTCACTGAAAATGGAGAGGTAAAAAGCTTCTAAGACAAACAAAAACAGAAAGAATTTGCAAACACCAAACCAGTCCTACAGGAAATATTGAAAGGAGTCCTCAAAGCAAAGAGAGAGCCTAAAAAGAACATAGAACAGAAAGGAACAGAGACAATATACAATTAACTGTCAGCTTACAGGCAATAAAATGGCACTAAATTCATATCTGTCAATAGTTACCCTGAATGTAAATGGACTAAATGCCCCAATTGAAAGACACAGAGTATCAGAATGGATATAAAAACAATACCCATCGATATACTGTCTACAAGAAACTCATTTTAAACCCAAAGACACCTTCAGATTTAAAGTGAGGGGGTGGAAAACAATTTACCATGCTAATGGACATTAAAAGAAAGCTGGGGTGGCAATCCTTATATTGGATAAATTAGATTTTAAGCCAAAGACTATAATAAGAGATGAGGAAGGACACTATATCATACTTAAAGGACTGTCCAACAAGAAAATCTAACAATTGTAAATATCTATGCCCTAATATGGGAGCAGCCAATTATATAAACCAATTAATAACAAAGTCAAAGAAACACATCAACAATAATACAATAATAGTAGGGGACTTTAATACCCCCCTCACTGAAATGGACAGATAATCTAAGCAAAAGATCAGCAAGGAAATAAAGCTTCTAATGACACACTGGACCAGATGGACATCACAGATATATTCAGAACATTCCCTCCCAAAGCAACAAAATACACATTCTTCTCTAGTACACATTCTCTGGAACATTCTCCAGAATAGATCACATCCTGGGACACAAATCAGGTCTCAATTGGTACCAAAAGATTGGGATCATCCCCTGCATATATTCAGACCACAGCGCCATGAAACTAGAACTCAATCACAATAGGAAAGTTGGAAAGAACTCAAATACATGGAGACTTAAGAGCATCCTACTAAAGAACGAATGCATTAACCAGGAAATTAAAGAAGGATTTAAAAAATTCATGGAAACAAATGAAAATGAAAACACAACTGTTCAAAATCTGTGGGACACAGCAAAGGCAGTCCTGAGAGGAAAGTATATAGCAATAAAAGGTTTTCTCAAGAAACAAGAAAGATCTCAAATACACAACCTAATGCTACACCTAAAGGAGCTGGAGAAAGAACAACAAAGAAAGCCCAAACTCGCAGACGAAGAGAAATAATAAAGATCAGAGCAGAAATCAATGAAATAGAAACCAAAAGAGTAGTAGAACAAATCAACGAAACTAGGAGCTGGTTCTTTGAAAGAATTAATAAAATTGATAAACCATTGGCCAGACTTATCAAAAGAAGAGAGAAAGGACCCAAATTAATAAAAATCATGAATGAAAAAGGAGAAATCACAACCAACACTAAAGAAATACAATTAGAAGAACATATTATGAGCAACTATATACCAGCAAATTAGATAATCTGGAAGAAACGGATGCATTCCTAGACACACACAAACTACCAAAACTGAACCAGGAAGAAATAGAAAACCTGGACAGACCCATAACCACTAAGGAGATTGAAACAGTCATCAAAAAACTCCCAACAAACAAAAACCCAGGGCCAGATGGCTTCCCAGGGGAATTCTACCAAACATTTAAAGAAGAATTAATACCCATTCTTCAGAAACTGTTCCAAAAAATGGAAATGGAAGGGAAACTTCCAAACTCATTTTATGAGGCCAGCATCACCCTGATCCCAACCAAGACAAAGACCCCATCCAAAAGGAGAATTACAGACCAATATCCTTGATGAACACAGATGTAAAAATTCTCACCAAAATACTACCCAATAGAATCTAACAATACATTAAAAGGATTATTCATCAAGATCAAGTGGGATTTATTCCTGGGATGCAAGGTTGGTTCAACATCCACAAATCAATCAATGTGATACAATACATTAATAAAAGAAACCACAAGAACCATATGATACTCTCAATTGATGCTGAAAAAACATTTGACAAAGTACAGCATCCCTTCTTGATCAAAACTCTTCACAGTGTAGGCATAGAGGGTGCATTCCACAACATCATCAAGGCCATCTTTGAAAACCCCACAGCGAATATCATTCTCAATGGGGAAAAGCTCTCAGCATTTCCCCTGAGATCAGGAACACAGCAAGGATGCCCACTATCTCCACTGCTATTCAACATGGTACTAGAAGTCCTAGCTTCAGCAATCAGACAACAAAAAGAAATCAAAGGCATCCAAATTGGAAACAAGAAGAAGTCAAACTCTCACTCTTTGCCGCTGATATGATACTTTATGTGGAAAATCCAAAAGACTCCACTCCAAGACTGCTAGAACTCATCCAGGAATTCAGTCAAGTGTCAGGATATAAAATTAATGCACAGAAATCAGTTGTATTTCTATACACTAACAGCAAAACAGAAGAAAGAGAAATTAAGGAGTCTCTCCCATTTACAATTGCACCCAAACCATAAGATACCTAGGAATAAATCTAACAAATGAGGCAAAGAATCTGTACTCAGAAAACTACAAAGGGCTCATGAAAGAAATTGAGGAAGACACCAAGAAATGGAAAAACGTTCTATGCTCATGGATTGGAAGAACAAATATTGTGAAAAAGTCTATACTACCTAAAGCAATCTACACATTTAATGCAATTCCCATCAAAATACCATCCATTTATTTCAAAGAAATGGAACAAATAATCCTAAAATTTATATGGAACCAGAAAAGACCACGAATAGCCAGAGGAATGTTGAAAAAGAAAACCAAAGTAGGCGGCATCACAATTCCTGACTTCAAGCTCTATTACAAAGCTATAATAATTAAGACAGTGTGGTACTGGCACAAAAATAGACACATAGATCAATGGAAC
>CM053610.1:39032918-39065884 GCA_028646535.1 Procyon lotor
TCCTTCGCTGTGCAGAAGCTTTTTATCTTGATGAAGTCCCAAAAGTTCATTTTTGTTTTTGTTTCCCTTTGCCTTTGGAGACATGTCCTGAAAGAAGTTGCTGTGGCTGACGTCAAAGAAGTTACTGCCCAAGTTCTCTTCTAGGATTTTGATAGATTCCTGCCTCACGTTGAGGTCTTTTATTCATTTCGAGTTTATCTTTGTGTATGGTGTAAGAGAATGGTCAAGTTTCATTCTTCTACATAGAGCTGTCCAGTTTTCCCAGCACCATTTATTGAAGAGACTGTCTTTTTTCCACTGGATACTTCTTCCTGCTTTGTCAAAGATTATTTGACTATAGAGTTGCGAGTCCATATCTGGGCTCTCTATTCTGTTCCACTGGTCTATGTGTCTGTTTTTGTGCCAGTACCCAACTGTTTTAGTGATCACAGCTTTGTGGTAAAGCTTGAAATCAAGCAATGTGATGCCCCCAGCTTGTTTTTTTTTTTTTTTCAACATTTCCTTAGCAATTCGGGGTCTTTTCTGGTTCCATACAAATTTTAGGATTGTTTGTTCCAGCCCCTTGAAAAATGCTGGTGGAATTTTGATCAGGATGACATTGAAAGTATATATTGCTCTGGGCAATTTAGATATTTTAACAATGTTTATCCTTCCAATCCATGAGCATGGATTGCTTTTCCACCGTTTTTTGTCTTCTTCAATTACTTTCATGAGCGTTCTGTAGTTCCTTGAGTACAGATCATTTACCTCTTTGGTTAGGTTTATTCCCAGGTATCTTATGGTTCTTGGTGCTACAGTAAATGGAATCAATTCTCTAATTTCCCTTTCCATATTTTTATTGTTAGTGTATAGGAAAGCAACTGATTTCTTTGCATTGATTTTGTATCCTGACACATTGCTGGATTGCTCTATGAGTTCTAGTAGTTTGGGGGTCGAGTCTTTTGGGTTTTCCATATAAAGTATCATGTCATCTGCAAAGAGAGAGAGTTTGACTTCTTCATTGCCAATTTGAATACCTTTTATTTCTTTTTGTTGTCTGATTGCTGTCACTAGGACTTCTAGCACTATGTTGAACAAGAGTGGTGAGAGTGGGCATCCTTGTCGTGTTCCTAATCTCAAAGGGAAGGCTGTCAGCTTTTCCCTGTTGAGAATGGTATTTGTTGTGGGCTTTTCATAGATAGACTTTATGATTTTGAGGAATGTTCCTTCAAAATGGATGGAGAGATAAAGAGCTTCCAAGACCTGCAAGGTCTGAAAGAGTATGTGACCACCATGTTGGCACTCCAGTAAATATTAAAGGGGGTTCTATAAGAGTAGAAAGAACTCTTGAGTGACTTAGAACAGAAATTTACAATCTATAGAAACAAGGACTACACAGGCAACATGATGTCAATAAACACTTATCTTTCAATAATCACTCTCAACATGAATGGCCTAAATGCTCCCATAAAATGCACAGGGTTGAAGAATGGATAAAATGGCAGGACACCGCCACATGCTGTCTACAAGAGACACATTTGGAACCAAAAGATATATCCAGACTGAAAGTGAAAGGATGGAGAACCATCTTTCATGCCAACAGGCCTCAAAAGCAAGCTGGGGTAGCGATTCTCCTATTAGATAAATTAGATTTTCAGCTAAAGACTGTAGTCAGAGATACAGAAGAACACTACATCATTCTTAAAGGGTCTATCCTCCAGGAAGATCTAACAATTGTAAACATTTAAGAAGAGCATTTTAATCTTCCTTTTCTTCTTTAAAGTAGAAGGCTGAAAATTCCCATGTGAAACATGCCATTCCTGTACCAGAAAGAAAGGAACATTCTTATCATCAAGGATGAGAAGCTAAAACCTGAAGAATTCCATACAAACAGACTTTGTTAAAAATAATTCTTATCTTCCTTTAGCCTTCCCACATAGTTTTGTTATTTTTCCATAATTGCCTCTCTTTGCACAACCCACTATAAAAGCAGGCCATTTCTTGGAGTTTCTTTGAGTTTTCCTTCCTTATGAAGGTTCCTGTGTCATATAAAACTTGTATAAATTTGTATGCTTTTCTGTGATTCATCTATTTATCAGTTTCACTTTCGGGCCCAGCCAAAAGAACTCTAAGAAGGTAGAGGGAGAATTTTGCTTTCCCTACATTCTGAAATGAAAAATGGGAGACTGGAATGGTGTTGTTATTATTGTTTTTAAAGATTTTATTTATTTATTTGACAGAGAGAAAGATCACAAGTAGGCAGAGAGGCAGGCGGGTGTGGGGGAAAGCAGGCTCCCTGCTGAGCAGAGAGCCCGATGCAGGGCTAGATCCCAGGACCCTTAGATCGTGACCTGAGCTGAAGGCAGAGGCTTTAACCCACCCAGGCACCCCAGGAGTGTTGTTTTTAAATGTCTCTTCTCCCTTATCTCTCATGGCCCCAGTTTCGTGAGATAACCTTTTGACAAGTAGTGGCTCCATTCAAGATTATAACTGACCAAACATGGTCAGAAGAAAAACCCTATTCAGAGTTAGGGCCCTTTCCCATTAACCTGGAGACTCTACATCATCACTAGGATCTGCTGGTATAGAATTATGAGAGGGATATGCCTTGAGCAGAGAGCTCACATGGCCAGATCAGAATTTAGGTTAGTGGAATGCGTCATAGATCTAGACACTTGGTTATCAGTATGCTCCAAACAAGTGATATTGAAACAACTAGGGAATTACTTTCTCATCAGAAGCCAAGAGAAAATGTATATAACCAATGTACATATACCGAGGCTGAAGACCTTTGCAGAGAAAGCTTTGAGCAAAGGATAGTTTAATTGGAAAATGTATACCAGCACCATTTAGACCAGGTAGAATCTAGAGCTACTCTAAGTCTGGACCTTAGCCCTACATGTAAGAGGGTAAAATCTGACCATTATCTGCCCACTTTCTTTCTTTTTTAAAAAGTGGTCAAAGAAGTAGTCTTAGGAAAAAAAAATATCCACAATAAGAGCAAAGAAAAGTAAATCTTAGAAGGAAGCAAAGTGGTGCTACTAGCCAAATCCTAGTAGCCTGGATGAAGGTGGAGATAGCAAATTAGATGGCAGCTGCAATGAAAGCTTCTGGAAGCTTTTGGAGCCTTAGGACAGCAGCAAGGGAAAACTCCTTAACAAATATGTATTCTGTGCCTATGTTTGCTTTAAGAAATTACCACACACTTCATGTCTTAACACAGCATAGGTTACAAACTGCAAACTGCAGGTTTGTAGTTCAGAGGTGCAAAATGGGTCTCACTGAGCTAAAATCCAGACATCAGCAAGACTGCATTTTTTCCTGAAGGTTCAGAGAAGAATCATTTTCCTTGGCATTTCTGGCCTCTAGGGGCCTCCCACATTTTTTGGCCCATAGTACTCTTTCCCCATCTTTAAAATCAGCAACACTGGGTTGAAATATTCTTAGGCTGCATCACTCTGACCTCGTCCTCTTTTCCTGAGTTTAAGCACTCTTGTATTTACATTGAGTTCACTTAGATGACCCTGGATGATTTTCATATTTTTAGCAATCTTAATTCCATCTGCTACCTGAGTTCTTATTTGCCACATAACATAACATGTTTACAGGATTTGGAGATTAATGTGTGGACATCTCTTGGGGGGGGGGTTATTATTCTGTCTTCCACAAAGCTCTTTAAAAATCAACAAATGAGCTAACAGGATCTCTGTAACTCCCACACAGGGATATAGCTTAATATAGTATGATGAAGGAGAGAATGTAAGTGTCTCAAAAGGCTGCCTAACTAAAAGTGGGAGAGTAGCAAGGGAACTGAACTGAGTCTACCACCATAGGTTCATGCCAAGCAACCCAACAGCATTTTGTTTTTCCTATTGAATCAGGTAGGTATCATGTAAGTATTTTCCCAGAGTGGCTGTGAAAATAGAAAGGACTGAAACTTAGAGTACTAAACAGTGGGTCCCAAGTGACCAGTGTGTCCTTGACAATTAATGACATTGAGCTGAGACACTATCTGTGGTAGATATAGGATAGGCTTGGCCAATTTGTCTTAAAGACTAAAACCCACTGGAACTATGTCTGTATGGTTGTTTCTAAGGGAGAGTGGGGTATGGTAAGGAGGAAGACAGCACATGGAGTAGACACAGAAACAGGAGCAAGAGAATGTCAAAGCTGATCAAGATAACTCCCATTCCTCAGCTTTTGTCTCAAGTTTAAACCTCCAGAAACAGACTTTGAAACAAATACTTAAATGTGAAAAGTTGTTGGAGGTGATTCTAGCAAGCACACCTAGGGGAGGGGGAGGCATGATATGGAAGGGGAGGCAGCCAACTTAGTGTACATCAGTAAGCAGGTCAGTATGGGAATCTGTGACTTTATCCAGTGTGGAGACATCTGGAAGATTGGGTAGAACATGGCTCAGAGTTATCTCATTTGAAGGTAGGGAAGCTGGGGCATTTATTCACTATCTTCCACTTCTCATTAATTGAAGTATTCTTTTCATTACTTTAGTCTGCTCTACATACAGGCTGAACATGCCTCCTTGGCCAGAAGCAACAGGACCTTGTAGCATTGAGCAATATGCATGAATGCTAAATAATGAGGAAATAAGAGTAGATCGTCAATAGCTTCTGCTCCAAGGATAGAAGGAGGAAGGAAGGGGCACAATGGGATATCTTCAGGCTAGGGAGGATTATAGGTGAGTTATAGACACAGAGATTTCTAGATAAGAGGCTTGGGTTTGTCTCTAGGGACCTTTAAAAATTCTGGCCCAGGGTGGTGAACAACATGCACATATGAATACCTAGATGTTTTTTATATTTGTCTTCTATGTGCAGATACTCTATAAAGATAGAGACTGAACAAAGGCACACTGTCATGTCTCTTCTGGGAGAGTATGTATGGAACCTTCCCCTGCAAAGAGAGTCTGACAATTTTTATGCTAATGACTCCTCATTACTGAACACTGGAAGGAGAAATGGAGACAGACATTCTGATGGCAGATATAAGCTGCAGAACAGCATAAGCATAAGCAATACAGAACAGAGGAGAACAATATTAACCTTTTGCAGAGAAGTCTAAGAGAAGCTCATTCTTTGACATCAAGGACTTGCAAGAGCACATTAAGGAGGTGTTGATTAGGAGCATAATATTGGAATCCTACAGCATTTAATAATTTTTGAGCCTCCATTTTTGTGGTCCAGAAAGAATCTAGCCAATACAGACTACCCAGTATGTGCTAAGGTAGATTAGTACATTTCAGTTTGGCTTTTGTAGACCTTGGACTGTTGCAAAGGAGTCAGAAGCTTGTACTTGTTGCTAAGGAGTGAGGAGTCAATATTAAGTAGAGGACTTAGGGAGTCCCCTTGGCTGATGAGAACTAAGACACAAATTGCCTTCATTTCCCTGTAGAGTAACAGCAATTTATAAAGAGGCCTGGAGGCAAAATAAAAGGTTAATGAGGATGTGAAATACATAGCAGCGTTTGTTTATTTAGATGAGATAATTATTTTCAGTGGTAACAGAAAAATAGAAGCAAGGTCCTTTGGATGTCTTGTGTCTCAGAGAAAATAGTTTAAAGTTGTCCTTGGACATGTATTCATACATTCCTGAACCCCTATTCATATAGTGAACACACAGGGTCCCAACCGGGAGAGACTGTTGACCCTGAAAGTATATCTACTATCAACAATGGTAACCTCTAGCTAAACTCTCAAAAATGGTGGCCTCAAGCCACCAATCATAGGAAACTCAAAAATGATTTAGGGTTTCTGTAGATTTTCAGAAGACTATTCTTAGAGTACTAACCTCACAAAAGTTATAGCAAGGTTTCATTGGGAAGCTTGAAAACTTCGAACAAGGAAGAGAAAGACCACAGGATAAGCAATACCTATTATCAACTGACCTCAATTATCAGGAAGCCCCAAAGGAGCTCTCCATTAGGACTGGGAGAGTCTTCTACTTTCTCTTGAGTTTGGGCTGATCCTGAGTTAGGGGAGGTGATAAAAAAGTTAGGGGAGATGATAAAGGTTAAGGGTTGAAGTGTCCAAGATTATCTTCAAGTACGTCAGAATCTCACTGAACTCTTAAAGCCAACTAGAACTCATAAAACATATCTTATGCCAGGTGTCCCAAGCCCAACACATGAGCAACAGAATCCACTGTGTCACACTCCCAGAGGAGTGTTCTCCATGGACGTCTGTGATCTACCAGTGGTGAAGAGTCAATTGTGGTTTCAGTAGTGGACTAAAAATGTCTATGATAAAACGTGAAAAATGCTGGAAGATTACTTTAAAATACACTTTTAAATGAATGGCAGCTCTTGCAAGAAAGTAAGGGCAATACTGTGATGGCAGAAGTGAAGTGAGATCAGAAGTCCCAGGAGATTAGCAGGTGCTAAAGCCATCAGCTGATTTGGGAAGTCTATTTTTCACAGGAAGCTCATAACCTTCTGTTTTAACAGCTGCAAGCATTGGGAAGTGCTTCTTGGAGACAAAGAACAAAGTGGGGAAAGTTGACTTTCCAGATACCAAAGGATTATAAAGCCATAGTAATTTGAGTGAGGTTTTAGCATAGAGAGAAATCAATCAGTGGAAGAGTGAAGACTCAGATCCACACATGTATTCAATACATGTGTATTGTATTCAATGTATCAATACATTGAATACACATGTATTCAATAAACAGTCTGGGCCAATTGCATATCCACGTGGAGAATAAGAACGTACACTGCTTTATGCCATGCACCTCATGGAATAGAGACTTAAATCCAAAAGCATAATGTTACACTTTTAGAAGTACATATACGAGTGTATCCTTGGGACTTCAAGGTCAGAAAGGATTTCCTTAATAAATGTAAAAACATGAACCAAAGGAAATATAGTGAGGCATTCAAATTCATTAAAACTGAGAGCTGCTCTTCATCAAAAGAACTCAAAGAAAGTGAAAAGAAGTGTCATACAGATAAATGGCAATGGAGTAGGGGAAGGGGGGAGAGAGAGAGAGAAAGAGAAGAAAAGAAGCCTCAGATCAATAAGAAAAAGAGAAAAGGGAGAGAGTTGGGATTGACATTTCATAAATGAAGAAACACAAATAGCCAGGAAACATTAAAAATGCTCAACATCATTAGTTACCAAGAAATACACAAATAAATTTCATTATACACATGCTGTCTGGCAAAGTTATTTGATTACATCCGATGTCTGGCAGCGCTATGGAACAGCATGGAATGGTACAACAGTACAACAATGCATTTCTTTTTTTTTTTTTTTAAGATTTTATTTATTTGACAGAGAAACACAGCGAGAGAGGGAACACAAGCAGAGGGAATGGTAGTGGGAGAAGCAGGCTTCCTGCCGAGCAGGGAGCCCGATGCGGGGCTCGATCCCAAGACCCTGGGATCATGACCTGAGCCGAAGGCAGACGCTTAACGACTGAGCCACCCAGGCGCCCCACAACAATTCATTTCTAGTTAGGCTGTAAGCTAGGACAATTTGACATTATCTGGTTAAGTAAGGCTGCACGTATTCTGCCATTGAGCAATTTCACACAGGATCATCTACACTGGTGAAACTGGTCTACGTGCACCAGATATGTGTTTAAGAATGCTCACAACAGCATTCTTTTCATAGCAAAAGCCCTAGGAGCAACCCAAACCTCCACTGACAGGAGAAGAGACAACTAACTTCAAGGTGGCAGCTACCTCCAGGGGCGAGGTGAGAGTAAGGTCCAGGTAGTACACCTGGGGGCTACTGATCTATTTCTTAAACTGAGTGGTGGACATGCAGTTTTATTTCTGGGCTTTATGACACATACGTGTGTATTTTACTTGTATGTATCTAACACTTCACAATTTTTTTTTAAAAAAGTCATTTAGAAAGACCTAATCTGGGCTCATCACTGAGGGTGTGAAAGGACTAAGAGTCAGAGTGCTAAGCCCCCGTGTGAGAATTATCTTTTACTTATAATGGAAGCCTGGCCCAAGTAGGCATCTCAGCAACCATTTTTCCACTGGAGTTACTCTCTTTGGAACCTAAAGATGTGTTGCTTATTCATTTTACACCTTGTCTTCAAGCCTACTTCATCTGGAGTCAGAAGGCACATACCCAGGCCCAGGTATTTCTTGGTTCAGTGACTCTTGTCAGGTCACCTGTGGGATGTTGAGGATTGTGGGAAATACTTTAGCTCACTAAAATCTGGAAATTCAGATTTGTTCCCTGTCTCATCCATGAAGACCTACCACTAAGGGTATTTTCTCTGAATATGTCCCTTGTCAGGAGGCTGGGGACACTTCTGCTGGGCAGATGAGACTGTGGAGTCCATCTCTAGTCCCTCCGGGGCTGACACTTCTGCAGGGTGCCTCCATGACCTTAGGTCCATGCCCAGATCTAGTGGGGAAGCTGACCAACCCACCTAGTCCTAGCCTCCTTTGCCTGGCCCTCAGGGACCTGGAGGATGATGCCCACTTGTGCTTGTTGCTTTCTCTGGTTATCTCAAATAATCCATGGGAGAAAGTTTTGCACAGAAAGTCTTTGTCATCTTCATGATGACATTTGAGTTGCATAGAGTTTCTTTTGTGGGCACAAAAACAATTACCAGAAGGAAAAAAAAATGATAGGGGTCTTTCCCAACCTCAACCTGCATGCACACATATGTTCACACACACGTATGCACACACATGTGCACACACACACACACAGAGAGCCAATGGAGCTAGACATACATCCCTCACTGTATAAAGAAAACACAAAAGATCATTGATTCTTAAGTTAAAAATCCCACCCTTGGTGGAGGAAGAGGGAACAAAGCAAACTCTCTAAGCCTAAATGCTCCAATGTCTTCATTCAATCAGAGGATTCATGAGGATTTTCAATGTCTGGCTACTCACTTCTCTCACCTCATTGTCCCTTGCCCTGCACCTACCAGCTGTGCTTCAGCCACACTTTCCATTCCTTTATGTTTTGTTTTGCCTTGGAGTCTCTCACAGATAGATTCCTCAGAGAGAAGTCCAGAACATTCTCTTCCCTTATCCAACCCTCATCCTCACAACCTAACACCATGTAGCTTCAGTTTCCCTTTACTTTTACTGTGTCCTCTGCCCACATCTCCCTCAGAATTAAACACTCATTTGGCCTCGGCCAGTGAAATCTGAAGTGCTGTGGTCATGACCTTATATTAACACATGTCTGTTACAACACTCCGTGTCTTCAGAGTTCCAAGGAGTTGCTGGTCTCATTACCCCACATGATTGCTGGAGAGGGCTCTTGGAATCCAACGCTGCTAAGTGGAAGAATGGGCACAGTTGCAATCTGTTGCTTTGCCAGATAAGAAATGAAGACATGATCTCCCAGTTGCTTTCCATACAAGCCACCTTGCCAGAACTCCCTGGGACTTGGGATAAACATTTTTCACCAGTGGCTTCCACAAGGCAAATTAGGAAGGAGAACTCATGGTACACAGTAGCAAAAACCAAGCCACTTCCATTTCAGTGAAACCGTTGTGAGACGGCCATCACATCCTCCAGTTTTAAGCTGCCATGATGGGCATGTGATGGAATGTGCGACAAAACAGCTATCTGGTCCTCTGCCAACGCTGGCACTGAGTGTATGGCATGTATCTCTAGGAGTTAGTGGTTTCTAGCTGCAGAGATAGCCACTAGTTTCCCTCATTCCCCACGAAACAAAACAAAACAAAACAAAAATGCCAAAATGCCAAAGAATTGACTTTTCTGAGTTCTTATCTTTAAAACACCTACATTGGTTTGTAGCAGGGATAGACCAGGGGCTTCAGAAACTTCAGGAATCGCAGTCCTGGGAGTTAAAGCAACCTTTTATGGTAAATCCATACCTGCTGTTCTGTTCATCTGTGTGTTACCAGTTTGTTTATGTTTTGCCTTCTGAAGTGTCACAGAGCCCATGACTACCTTTTTAAACAAGATAGTTCTTCTAATAACTGAATTTCTCATAACTCTCATGACTATTTTCCTTTCCAAAAAAATATTTTGTTTCTTTGGTTATTCTTTATGGGAATTGTTTCTTAGGTTGTTCACCAGTTTATTTTATAATCTCTCAAAAGGTATAACACCCCACCTCTCCAGTATGTGCCCCAGGTGTAACCAAAGAGCAGGTGTTTCCTTAAAATACCTTAAAATGTTTTCCTTAAGATACAAGCTGCCAACCTGATTTGCGATGTTGCAACCATGCATGCTTAGATTTTCTTTGCTTGTTCACCCATTGTATGCATGCCTGCTCTCATCTGAGTCTGAGGGTTTCCAAATCTGCATCCAGGTAAAAGAGAAAAAAAAATCAAATTCCCTACATGAACCCCCAGCATATGCTCTAAAATTCTTCTCCCTCAGTTATTCCTGGGTCCATGCCAACTCCTTCCCACTGAACTGCACTGTGGCATTCCAGATCAAATCAATACTTTAAGTGAATTTAGATCAAACAGTGCAAGCTTCCCATTGACATCCACACAAAGTGTGCCAGGATGTGAGCATTAAGTTGTCTGGGTTTAATAGCAGCACTTGGTTTAGAATCACTTCTTGCATCAGCATAGCTTGAAAAAAACAGAACCCCAGTAATGACATGTATGTCACATTTCTCAGGGTGTATGAGGAAAATTGCTTTCACAGAAATAAGGAAAGAAACTGTCCCAACTGCCCCAATCCTGTCCTTGGGCAAATTTTCACTCTTGCATCCACAACAAAGGAAAATGGGTAGAGAACTGTCAGGTTCTCCAAACTAATCCATTTTTATTTTCTCCTTTTCCCCTCCACCTTGCTTAATTCTCTCTCTGCAACATTTCTCTTCTAGACCAAGGTAAGAGGCACTTTTTGCTTTCATAGCTGCAGTGATTTTAGAGACTTGAACACAGTAAGCAGCCTTGGAAAAAAGCTCCAACAGGAAGCAGGAGTGCTGAGCAGGGGATGCCTATCTTCTGTCGGCTTGGACAAGTCCCTGCTTCTTGTTGAAAGAAGAGAGCACTGTCTGAGTTCCAGTTTCCTAGAAGCCAACAGCTGAGACACAGGTTAGAGTACAAGCAATTTATTGTGGGATGACGACAGAAAGTATTGGTAGGACCATGGGGAGGAGACTGGGAAGGTAAAGCAGCCAGTAGAGTGTTACCCTCAGGTGAGTCACCATTCTAGGGAACAAAAGCTTAGTCCTGCTGGTGAAATCTGGAAACCAGGCTGCACCCACACCTTGGAGCTGGAAGAGAGGGAGCTGCAGTATCTATCCACCACCTCCATTAGTCATTGCTTTGAGGGTAGCTCCTGGGCATCACATTCTCCTGCACTTCCAGACTGTTGTGCTTGGGCAGAGCAAGCTCTGGCAGGCCAGTAGTCAGGCAAAGAAACACATATGATGGTAGTAAGAGGGCAGATGTGCTGGTCTGGATTCCTCATCAGGGAGAGAGTAGAAAACAGACTGAGCTAATGGGCTCCGGAGGGAATAAAGTAGATGGTACCTGTGATAGGTCAGCTCTTCAGCTACAGGGAGCAAGCAGGTAATGAGTGCCCTGCAGGTTGTCTGCTTACCAGCTACATAGCAAGGGCCAGAGGTCCACATCTTTCTCAGAATAAATGATTATAACTGCCTGATTCTTGATACACTTTCCTTCTTCCTCCCTTATTTCAAAGAAACCTCAAAATTCCTTGCCAGAAGCACACTAAATCCCATTTGCAGTATTGCAAAAAATGGTAAGATACCAGTCTTGAAGATTTTGGTCTGTCACAGTCTAATTGACTTAGCCATCTAATCTATCATAATTAGTCAATTAAGTCTAATTGACTTAGCCATCTAATCTATCATAACGCAAAATCTATCATAACTTTTTTTGGACAGTTTTCTATCATCTTCCTAATTTTTAATACAGTGCTAAAATCACTACATTGCTGCAATGTAAGTGCTAAGATTGTCCACCAAGCCCCATAGGAAAGTAAGGAAGATAGGTTGTCTTTTATGAAATAGGAGGGGAAAGAAGAAAACCCAGGATTCCATACAAAACTGAATTTCTTCACTCTAGTGCAAAATTCCAAATTTTGAAAATGGCAAGGTCGGTACAAAAGACATGGATCAGGACTTTAGTGGGGAAATTTGAAATTACCTTAAGTAAAGCAGGACAAAATCCTCATTTTCAAAAAATTTTTCATGTTAGGCTTATTTCATCTTTCAGCCGTCTTCCAAGATCATTTAGACTGTTTGAAAGAAAACAAAAACCCCTCCCAACAGCCTATTATTTTTTTTTCTTCCATAAATGTTTCAGAAGCTGTGTCTGGAAGAACTCTTTGCTATTAGCTATAAACATTATTAATTTGTCAGCTACTGAAAATCAAATAATATTTTTTCTGTTTGTAATTGGAAATGTTTATATTTAGCTAAAAGGATTTTCATGGAAATGAAGAGGACATTCATTCCAAGGGAAGATTATGGAATTGGTTTTATTCTCCATGCTTCTCACTGGCTATATTTGCCTTATTCTTTTTTTTTTAATAGTAGGGAGTATGGAGTTCTGGTTAACTGGCTTTCCTGATTAATTATACACTATAAATGAAACTATATTAAAGATCCTTCATGATGAAAACTCCTCTGGAGAAAATTTGATTCTTCCTTGATGATCCAGAAATGTTTATAATTAAGACTAACCATTATGCGAATGGATTCTTAGATGTTGGTTATCTGAGTGATGACTTGGAGTCTGGAAGAGTTGTTTCTGATTGATGGATCATTGAAAGACTATAGATAATATATTGTTCTGATTTTGGTCTCCTGAAAGACTAGGCATTATTTATAGGTTGTCAGTAATTATATATGCTTTTTATGATTCACAACATCATTCCTTTTTATTTTCCACAGTCATTATCAGTGAAGGGTTATGCATATTTGCCACAAGCATTGTATTCTCATGATTTACTCTAAAAATAAAAAGATAGTAGAAGCGAAGGAAATCTTTTTAGTTATACCATGAAGTCTGTGGCTGTCACAGTGACTGGTCATTTCTCTGATCTTGACATCATTATCAAACCCATAGGATCCCTGATCCATCCAAATCAGTGAAGGTTCATAAGTCAGGTCTTCCAGATTTCTTAGTCCTTGATTAGGACCCATCTTTTTCTTCTCTTCATCTCCTTAACCTAAGTTCCAAAGCAAAGCTGTCTTTGCATGTGGTTTCTATTAGGTCAAAAGGTGGGTCCTCCCTGAGAGCTTGTGGCTTGGGCACATCACCCCACTGTCTATTCATTTCTGTCTGAAAGGATTTTTATGGGAATTAAATGTGGTGACACCTGAATGGCACTTGGAATATCAGTATTATTTTTATCTACAGTAAAGAATCTTATATTGGTTTCCCCAGAAGTACACCCTAAGACAAGGATATGGGAGCAAATGGCCTATTTGGGAGGTAGTCCCCGGAAGCATGGGTGACAGAGTGAGGAAGTGAGACAAGACAGGGGGTAGCCTACAGATGAATTGATGAGCAGGTTACATCCGCAGGAAGCTGGGCTCAGTCCTGATGGGGACCTCTGACAAAGTAGGTAGGACATGCTTCAGAGTTGTCCCATCTCACGTTTGAGGAAGCTGGATTTTCTGTCTGAAACTGGTTGAGAGCTATTCCCTAGGGCACTAATTCCCAAACATTTCTGTCCCTACCCATGTTTATGGTCTATGGTCTGTGCATATCTGTGGGCTGAGCACCTCCAAGCACAAGACCTCAGGCAAAGTCCCAGGTGATTGCAGCAGGAAGCAGTTAAGTGTGCATGGGAAGATGAGTGTCTAAGTGAGCATTGGAACTAACTGGAAGGCTAATTAATACACAACTCAGGGCCTCTTCCTCAGAAGCTCTGATCCAGTAGCATGGGAGAAATCCAGTAGCATTTCCTAAAATTAGGTGAGGCCAATGATCTTGACTCAGGGACCAATTTTAGGACCACTGGCCTAGTAGGCAAAGGTGGTGTCTGCTCACAGAAAGCATGCTGGTAAAATCTTCAGTGACTAGTCTGTGTTGTGGACAGTGGATGAAACTCAGGGAAAGAGAGAAATGATGGCATAAGAGGGAAGTGAACTGATACAATATCTTTTTTCTCTCTGTCATAGAGGATACGGTATCTTGGCCCAGTGATCAGCTCTACAGCTACATTCCTGAATGTCACCTTTATTTATAATGGAGAAAAAAGTCCAGTTTTTGAAAATCATTGGGGTCATGGTGAGTTTTCTTTCTTTTTTTAAAAATTATATTATGTTAGTCACCATACAGTATGTCATTAGTTTTTGATGTAGTGTTCCAAGATTCATTGTTTGTGTATAACACCAAGTGTTTCATGCAATACGTGCTTTTCTTAATATCCATCATTGGGCCGACCCATTCTCCCATTCCACCCCCCCAACCCTCAGTTTGTTTCTTGGAGTCCACAGTCTCTCATGGTTCTTCTCATCTACCAATCCCCCCCCTTCTTCATTTTTCCCTTCTTTCTCCTAATGTCCTCCATGTTATTCCTTATATTCCACAATTAAATGAAACCATATGATAATTGACTTTCTCTGCTTGACTTATTTCACTCAGCATAATCTCCTCCAGTCCCATCCATGTTGATGCAAAAGCTAGATAGTCATCCTTTCTGATGGATGAGTAATATTTCATTTGGTATATGTAGCACATTTTCTTTATCCATTCATCCCTTGAAGAACATCTTTATTCTTTCCATAGTTTGGCTATTGTGGACAATGCCGCTATGATCATATGGCCCTTCTTTTCACATCTGTATCTTTGGGGTAAAAACCCAGGAGTGCATTGCCAGGTCATAGGGTAGCTCTATTTTTAATTTTTTGAGGAATCTCCATATTGTTTTCTAAAGTGGCTGCACCAACTTGCATTCCCACCAACAGTGTAAGAGGGTTTCCCTTTCTCCACATCCTCTCCAACATTTGTTGTTTCTTGCCTTGTCAATTTTTGACATTCTAACTGGTATAAGGTGCCTCAATGTGGTTTTGATTTGAATTTCCTTGATGGCTAACGATGATGAACTTCCTTGATGGCTAACGATGATGAACATGTGTCTGTTAGCCATTTGTATGTCTCCTTTGGAGACATGTCTGTTCATGTCTTCTGCCCATTTTTTTACTTGATTATTTTTTGGGGGGTGTTGAGTTACAAAGCTGTGATCACCAAGACAACATGGCACTGGCACAAAAACAGACACACAGACCAATGGAACAGAATAGAGAACCCAAATATGGACCTGCAACTCTATGGTCAAATAACTTTTGACAAATCAAGAAAACAATATCCAATGGAAAAAAGACAGTGTCTTCAATTAATGGTGCTAGGAAAATTGGGCAGCTATATAGAGAAGAATGAAACTCCACCATTCTCTTACACCATACACAGAGATAAACTCAAAGTGGATGAAAAACCTCAATGCGAGATAGGAATCCATCAAAATCCTAGAGGAGAACATAGGCAGTAACCTCTTTGACATTGGTCACAGCAACTTTTTTCAAGACACGTCTCTAGGGGCACTTGGGTAGCTCAGTGGGTTAAAGCCTCTGCCTTCGGCTCAGGTCATGATCTCAGGGTCCTGGGATCAAGCTCTGCATTGGGCTATCTGCTCAATGTGGAGCCTGCTTCCTCTTCTCTCTCTGCCTGCCTCTCTGCCTACTTGTGATCTCTCTGTCAAATTAATAAATATTTTTTAATTAAAAAAATAGAAAAAAAAAAGACCTGGGGAGGACTGAGCTTGATTCATTTGAGGAAAACTAAAAGAATTTCTCAGAAGGCAACCTCCTATGATTTGTTCCAAGGCAAGGTACAGGGAAGTGAAAAGTGAAAGTCTGATAAAGCACTGAGCAGGATCTTGGAAAGGTCTCTATCCTTTATGCTGAGGGAAATGGAAGGTCATAGAAGAGGTTTACACAGGAAAGGAACATGATCATATTGGCAGTTTTGAAGGATTTCTGTCTCCAATCTGGATGATAGATTGGGGTAGGGGCAAGAATGGAGGCAGAGAGACAACTAAGAAGCTGTTACAGTTATTCAGGCAAGAGGGGATGGGTTTGAAGGATGGATGATATGTAGCAAGTGGAGATGAAAGAATTTGGTTTGATGGGTGGTGATTGTTGGGGAGAAGGAAGAATCCAGAATGATCTAGAATGGTGGCTCAAGAAACCAGGTGGATAATACTTGCATTCACTAAATGAGGAGAAGGAGCAGGGGATTATGTTTGGGAAGAAGATGGTGGGTTTGGTTTGGGCTTGCCATATTTGAGCTTTAAGTAGGAATGTTTCTATTTGACATATACATAGGAATGTTGAATTAGATGGTGGGGTTATATGGGTCTGAAATTTAGGAAATAATCAGGGTATAGGTACTAAATGAAGGCATACAAATAGATTAAATATTTCAAGTAAACATTATTAATTAGTTTGGCAGAGATTGAGAAGATACAAGTGCCAGGAGATTCATGAGAAAAACGTTTTATGGGTGAGTAGCAATCAGCAAAGGAAGCCAAGTAGGGATGACTCAAAAGTATGGGTGGAAAATCAGGAAAATGGGAATATCACAAAGGACAAGAGGAGAAAAATGCTGTCAGGTATGAAGTTCAACTAAGAGCTTAAAACTCTCTGTTGGATTTCACGGCAAATAGGTCTTTCATGACATGGGGAGAATGATTTCCACTGAGTGATGGGGACCCAAGATCACTGCCAAGTGACTAAGACTTGAGAATGTAGTGTGATTGAGGCAGGTATAGACAGCTCTTTCTATAAATATGACCAAGAAAAGGCTAAAGGAAATGGAGTAACAGAGGAAGATGTTGGCTTTTAAACAGTCAGAAATTAAATCTGTGTTTTGACAATGACCATTAAAGGAACATAGAAAGTTGCTGTAGTGAAAAGTGTGAAGCCTGGTGGATTCAATTTCTAGACGCATATAAAAAAGTTGGATCTAAAATTATGAATCTGTCTTACAAGAGAATTTTTGGCTGATCTAAGAATCATCAGCACAGTAATGATGCTGGAGAGTGAATCTGATGGGAATAGAAACTTTGGGGGAAACAAACTTTTCCTCTATCCTCCTAAACTCTCTGGGCACAAGAATTAAATTGATATAAGACAGATCAACAGGAGAAAAGCATACACACTTTATTTTTCATGTGTATTTGGGAAACTTCACAGGAAAATGAAGACCCAAAAAGTGATTAAGCCTATGTGCTGATATACTAGCTTAGACAAAGAGTAATAATTGTAAAAAATAATTAAAATGGATGGGGAGCATAAAGGAAGATGAGGGTTATTTTAATAGGGTTTGTTTTACAGATTTCTCTCAGCCTGACTCCCTATCTCTGGTGATAAGAATATTGTCTTCCGGGGTGCCTGGGTGGCTCAGTCGTTAAGCGTCTGCCTTCGGCCCACGTCATGATCTCAGGGTCCTGGGATCAAGCCCCACATTGGCCCCCTGCTCGGCGGGAAGCCTGCTTCTCCCACTACCACTCCCTCTGCTTGTGTGCCCTCTCTCGCTGTGTTTCTCTCTGTCAAATAAATAAAAAATCTTAAAAAAAAAAAAAAAGAATATTGTCTTCCTCCTGGTGTACAGATGGCATCCTTTACATGGGAGCTTTATTGCTTGCTTTCAGAAAGAAGAGAAGAGGTCAAGAGTGCTCTTCCTGCATCTTTTTTTCTCATGTGCCTTTAGCTCAAAGTGATTTTGATATCAGAGTTGGCATATTTTGGGTTGATGTGTTCTCCTATCCTTTAGAACTCTGGTCTAAGAAAATGTTCTCTATGGTGAAGAATACAGAAAAATATACTTAGCAGTACTTATTTATTCAAAATTATCACTGGTGCTGGGGCACCTGGGTGGCTCAGTCGTTAAGCGTCTGCCTTCGGCCCAGGTCAGATCCCAGGGTCCTGGGATCGAGCCCCACGTCGGGCTCTCTGCTCTGCGGGAAGCCTGCTTCTCCCACTACCATTCCCTCTGCTTGTGTTCCCTCTCTCACTATGTTTCTCTCTGTCAAATAAATAAAATCTTTAAAAAAAAAATTATCACTGGTGCTAGACACTGTGAAGAATTTGGGGTAACCTAAGAAAGAATAGAAAGAGAACAGAGAATGAGAATGAAGAGCCAGGAATACTAAAAGAAGCCCATAGGTAAGATATGCAGATACCTCAAATGAGAGAGCAGTGATCTATGATCTCATGCAGACCCAAGGAGTTTCATCTTTGTAGGTCTTCTGAGTGGAATCCAAACATGTTCACTGCCTTTCTGCTCACTTGACCTCACCTGTATGATATGTAGGTCCTCTGTCTTGCTTCCTGTTTCAATTTTGGTCCTCAAATGCTATGCCTCAGACTTCTGCCCAAGAGAGACACCACTAATTTGAAATATGTCATCTGCACAGGTGTCCAAGGCCACACTAACCAGCATGCTGGTACTCGGTCATTTCTCTCCCTGTGCACCTTTCCATTAGCAGCTCTTAGCAACCCTCATCGTCTCACAGACTCACAGGGAACAATTCCCTTGTTTTACTTTCTAGAGAAATCTGTTAGGATTAAACTCAATTGTCCATTTTTTGTATTGATCAACACCATGAATACTTGCTATTGTAATTTGTTTCAGTGGTCACTGCCATTTTCATTAAAACCAAACCATCATGGAGACAATCAAGACCACACAAGGAATGCCAGGGGAGGAGGTGGGAAGAGGAAGAGTCTAAGTGGAATGTGTCTTGAGGATGACCAGTGTCCATAATTTTCTTTCTCATTTATTAAGTCAGCAGGAAATATTTCCAAAGACAACCCTTGTCACAGAGAGATGTTAGTTGACCTTCACCTTGTTTCTTGGTCTTGTGTCCTCTGACATCCTGATGTAGTTGATTACTTACATTTGCCTGACGTTGATTGTGATTTTATAGTACACCATTTGAAAAGTGAACTTTCAAAAATGTGTCCATAAGTCATATGTGCAGCTGTTATACATCTGAGCTTAAGATGAGCTCAGCACTGCATGATGCAACTGTATTTCTATTGTTTAAGAAACTGACATTTGGGAAAAAAGAATAAACAATAATATGCTCAGCAGGATTTATTTATTCAAAACTACTATTGGTGCCAGGAGTGCCTGAGTGGATCAGTCAGTTTAGTGTCTGACTCTTGATTTCAGCTCAGGTCCTGATTTCAGGATCATGAGATTGAGCCTGTGTCAGGATCTGTGCTCAGCATAGAGTCTGATTGGGATTCTCTCTCTCTGTCCCTCCTCACCCCCTCACCCCAGCACTCTCTCTCTCTAAAAAAAATAAAATAAATACTATTGGTGCCAGACTTTGTGCTCAGTCTGGGGGTGTGAGGGAAAGTACAAATATGAATACAGTCTCTTGAACTCATTCACTGGCAGGGGAGAGAGATTTTTTAAAAATTCACAATACAATATAATCTGTGCTATAATAGAGATCCACATATACTTTTTGGAGAAAATATTAAAGTGCTATCCATTTATTAATAATTAAAACCATATTTTATGTGAGAAATCATTAGAAATTATAAGAAATACATTTCAATTTAAAACCTCTTAGCTGTTTTGATAAATTTTTTCTAATTTTTCTATTACTGAGGAGATATTTTATGCAACTAACATGAGATTCCTTGGAATGAGAAATTAATGTTATCTTAATCACTAAGAAACATATATTAAATAACAGCTCAACATAAAAATAAGGCTTAGGTTGATTCTAGCACAATTGTTTTAAGAATCAAAGGAATGTGAAAAACATCTCAAGTTGTCTGGTTCTGAGACTCCACATTGCACTGGGTAATTAATAAACTTTTTTATTATGGAATAATTTTAGATTTACAGAAAATAATTGTAAAGGTAGTACAAAGACTTCTGGTACTCAGTTTTCTTTCATAGTTACCTCTGGAAGGGCCATCGTGAATTCATCTTTAAATCTGCTGTATTCAATGGCTAATAGACACATGAAAAAATGTTCATCATCATTAGCCTTCAGGGAAGTTCAAATCAAAACCACATTGAGATACCACCTTACACCAGTTAGAATGGCAAAAATTGATGAAGCAAGAAACAACAAATGTTGGAGAGGAGAAAAGGCAACCCTCTTATACTCCTGGTGGAAATGTAAGTTGGTGCAGCCACTTTGGAAAACAGTATGGAGGTTCCTCAAAGAATTAAAAATAGAGCTACCATATGATCTGGCAATTGCACTACTGGGTATTTATCCCAAAGATACATATGCAGTGAAAAGAAGGGCCATTTGTATCCCCAATGTTCATAGCAGCAATGTCCACAATAGCTAATATGTGGAAAGAGCCAAGATGCCCTTCAACAGACAAATGGATAAAGAAGATGTGGTCCATATACACAATAGAATATTAGTCATCAGAGAGGATGAATGCCCAACTTTTGCATCAACATGTTTGGGAATGGAGGAGATTATGTTGAGTGAAATAAGTTAACCAGAGAAAGTCAATTATCATATGTTTCACTTACTTGTGGAACATAAAGAATAGCATGGAGGACATTAGGAGAAGGAAAGGAAAAGTGAAGGAGGGGGAATCGGCGGGGAGACAAACCATGAGAGACTATGGACTCTGGAAAACAAGCTGAAGGTTTTAGAAGGGAGGGGGTTGGGGAGATGGGTGATCTTGGAGATGGGAATTAAGGAGAGCATGGATTGCATAGAGCACTGGGTGTTATACACAAAGAATGGATCATAGAACATTACATCAAAAACTAATGATGTACTGTATGGTGACTAACATAACAGAATACATACATACATACATATATACATACATCTAATGTATTCTTAAATCCTGATATTCACACACTTTGTCATTTTATTAAAAGGAACATCTGAATTTCCCTTTGTGTCTCATATACTCTGGTTCCACAGGCACATGCATATGTGTATATGACATGTCTGAGTGTTTCCTCAAGAGCCTTGAAATCAGGGGCGCCTGGGTGGCTCAGTCATTAAGCGTCTGCCTTCGGCTCAGGTCATGATCCCAGGGTCCTGGGATCGAGCCCCGCATCAGATTCCTTGCTTGGCAGGAGGCCTGCTTCTCCCGCTACCATTCCCTCTGCTTGTGTTCCCTCTCTTGCTGTGTTTCTCTCTGTCAAATAAATAAAATATTAAAAAAAAAAAGAGCCTTGAAATCAGTAACTGAATTCATTGTCTTCCTACAAGCCTGCTTCTCCTCTTCTAATATCCTCTACCTTGGTCAATGATGCAGTCATCCATTTGAGTTCCATGGCAAGAAATCTTAATGACGTTTTAGCTTACCAGTCTCTGCATTTTCTTCCATTCTGTATCAAGTCCTGTTAATTGTATTTCCTAAACTTTGTACAAGTCTGTCTCCACTTCTCCATCACCAGAGCCCATGCCCGGGTGAATCCCACACTGCCATTCATTTCCATTCCTATATTGAGTTATAAATCAAAGTGCTTGTGTTTTTCAACCACATTCATGTTTCACTGCACAAACACCAGGCTGTCCCATACAAATCCCAAACCAATCAAGCCACTTTGTTCTTAGAAACATGTGGTCTCCTACTTCCTAAAAGAATAAGGTTAACAATAAAACAAAACTATCATGCCCTAAAATGTCCTCTGTCTTTCAAAAATTCCCAAATATATCTTCATGCCTCCATGCCCCTTTCTCTTCCTGGAATTCTCACCCTTTTTGGAAATACTACTTACCTTTTAAGCCCTTGCTCCTCAAAGAGTGATCTGCCAACCAGCAGTATCAACATCACCTGGTAACTTATTAGAAATACAGAATGTTGAGCTCAACTTCTGACCATTGATTCAGAATCAGTAGTTTAATGGCACCCCCAGGTGATTCTCATGTGAGATGAAGGTCATACACTTATATATACACTTATATACACTATAGTAAGACATTTCAACTATCAGCTTCCCAAGGAAGCCTTCCCTGATATGCCCTTCACCTTTGCCGGATGCCTGTCTCCTTGCTCTCTACCTGCTTCAGTGTTGTGTAGGAATCATTTGTTGATAGTTGTTCATGTTCATCTTCTTATGCTCAGAGCTCACCTGTATTCTCAAGGATAACTTTCTTTCATCCCATAAATAACTACTGAGCACCTGTGATAGTTAAGTCACAGGACAAGATGAGAAGGATGCCAGTGGTGCACACATGATATCATTCCTGTTTACAGTCTGGGCGTCGATACGATGTTCATCAAAGAGAAACAGAGACTTTATTGACAGTCTTGTCAAGTTATCTAAGCTCCAAGTGTTTGAACTTGGAGGAGCAGATAAACATTCATTGACCTTGGATGAGTCACAGTATTCCATAAGCATATAACTATATCTACTCAAGGTCACCATTCACATATATAAGGTCAAAACAGAGGAAACAAGCACATGGAGTTAATTATTATGTTACTCAGTCACCTAGTAGCTGGGCTTGTACCTAAAGAATTTCACTCTTGCAAAGTTTTTACAGGTTATAGCTACTAACCTGTTGTTTGATTCTCGTTTTCAGAAACTCTGCCCCCAGGATTTCCCACTATTTGTTTAAATGCTGCCATGGTCAGAGAACTCCCCACACCTATAAGCTACCCATGGCATCACCAGTTATCTTTGACAGCTAACTTGCTCTCATTGATTGAGTTGATAAGTTTATCTATGCCTATTTTTTGTTTTTTGAATAGTATCTCTTGCTGCCTTGAATAACCCTCATGTTCTTCCTACTCACTGCTTCCCAGGTGATATACCCTATAAATATGAGTAGCCCATCAAAGATTCTTCATGAAGAAGTTAATGCTGAAGGCAAGTGGAGTGTCATCCTATTTAGGACTACTGAATGACCTGTCATGGACTCAGCCCACCTGAGTGGCCAGGAAGTCGGGATATCCTCCATAACTCATTCATCATTGGTCAAAGGCTGTTTTTAGGGGTCATATTGATTCTCTGATGCTTCTGGCTTGCCATCTGGGCAAAATGAATGTTCAATAGTCAGAAAAAGTGCAGGGTAGGGTGCCTTTGCTTGTAGAAGTGAGTACTAAGAGAGTATGAGAAAGACACTAGCAATACCTGCTACAGAGAGGGGCAAGGAGGAGAGTGTGTTTGTCAAAATAAAGACCTTGGCCGCTGGAGAGCTATAGTAGAAAACAAATATTTTACAGTATTTCCTTTAAGAAAAACAGTGAACAGTCTAGAATCTACAAAAATAGTATAAATAGCACAATAGCAGAGTTTTTAAAATCAGATGTTGCCAAGACAACTCAGTTGTTTCTATGCAATTTTTAGAATGCCCTCACTCATAGCCAAGGCAACCTGCATAGCATAGCCAGAAAATCTGAAGAAGAATCCCTTCCATCCTTTTTCTTCCTTCGGAAGGTGCTCCATGCTACCACCAGTGGTCCAGTCTCCCAGTCACACCAGGTATCTAAGGAGGGGCTACTCTCAAAATACTGAAATACCTTGGGATAATGGAATCTCTCAGTCAAGGTCCACCTGCATCATCTTTTATTCTTTGCATGTTAAAAGAATCTTCTCCACCCTAAAGAGTGCCCCTGCATTCTCTGAAGGTGTTTTCATGAAGACCAAGGCAATAAAGATAAGGATGCTATTCTAAGCACAAAGCCTTCTGCTCTTTTCCATTCAGAAATACACAAATTTTCAGGAATTCATAGTCCCTTATGAAGGTGGTAGCAGCAGGGTTCCTAAACTCAGTGCATGGGCCAAATAGAAAAGAATTCCCTGTTACCTACAAATGTGATCTATTAGGTGTAATCCCCCTAGGATGCCTCTATTAGGTGGGTAGCTTGTTAGTCTCTCCAAACGTGTGGGGAGGGACCTCCATTTTTAGACATGGAGGGTTGGGAGAATGGAGTAAAGCAGCCAAAAGAGAAGAAAGTTCTAGCTAATCAACTATTAGCTGGGAAGGGAATGAAGTAGTGAGAAAATTGGAGATATGATGATTTTAACTATTGAGAAGTTAAATTTAAACTTTTAGGAGGGAATCTGTAAATGTTAGATGGCTATATAAGGAAGAATCCATTCTGGGTTGTTTTAAGATACATTCTTTATCCAGGACCCTGTAACAAACCTTGAAAAAATACAGTGATTTTTTTTTTTATCTGAAATCAGTAAGATGAATCTAGCCATAGTGACATTTTTCCAGTCAGCACAATCATGAATCACTCCTTTCTCAAAGGACTTCATTAAGAGCCTCTAATTTCTCCCCATATTTATCATTCAGAAATAAAAACTGTTTACTTACTATGCATGCCAAGGAATAGATGAAACTGATAAAGAAAATTCTAAGATTAACAAGTACAATTTACTTGTCAAGTTGATGTATTTTATCACTTCTCTGAGTAGTTCTCTCCACAGGAAAGTGTTGGTATTTTGCACCAGAGACCAGGCTGGATCCAGCTGGAAGTCAGTGTTTTGGGGTTGGTGGGATAGACTGGGGGACAAAATTCCAGCTCTTCTACCACCAAAGAAGAAAAATAAGAAAGGACCTCGCCTTATATTCACTAAGTTAAAGAAAGTTTTAAGTATATTGCTATAGTAAAAAGAACCACAAAAATAAATGAAAACAATGTTATAGTGGACAAATATGGGGACATAAAATCTATACTGTCTACATTTCTTAAATTAAGACATAAGTATATATATTATTCATAACTATAGCGTATGAATCATAATGACAGCTAGACAAGCTAAAATGCACTATAAATCCTCCAAATTACAAGAAAGCATACATACATTATCATGAATATGGAAAAAATAAAGAAGGAGAGAGAAAGAGAGGGAAAGGGAGAAAGAGGGGAAAGGAGGGAGAGAGGGAGAGAAAGGGAGAGCAAGCAAAGAAAATAAGGTAATTCCTAGAGTAAATGAGGGAAATACAGACTATATTGAAAACTAATAAAAATCCCCCAAATTAAACTAGTGACATGTAATGTTCAATCAGTACATTTAGATGGAATAGTACTAATAAATGTAGATAGGATAAACATACCTATATGAAGAAAGACTTGCAGAATGAGGTATTTATAAGAGGAACAAATACAAAAAAGAATAGGCAAAGACTTGGCAAAGACTTACCAAGCAAACACTAACAAAAAGAAAGCTAAGCTCAATAATATCAGACAAGGATAGAGTTAACACAGAAAGTGATAAACTAGAGCAAAAGTGATAGCAAATATTAATGTATGGTACCAACCACAGTGATACGCAACTGCATTTTATGTGTCAAATGACAAAGAAAATAACTATAGAGCACAACTCTAGAGACTTCCAGAGCAAATCAACAAAAAACAAGTAGTATGAAACTAACTCATCCTTATGATATCACGATTGATTAGGTGGATATGAATTTACAATTAATTAAGGAGGTAGAGCAGTCATCCTGAGCTTGCCTCAGAATCCCCAGGCAAGCTTGGTCAAACACAAACCAATGGGACCCACCACAGAGTTTCTCCTTCAGTTGGTTGGTCTGGGTGAGCTCTGATATTCTACCCAGTTGGAAATTCAGTAAAAACAAAACAAAACAAGAGAAACACAAAATTATCTGAAAAGAAATAGTGCTGAAAAGAAATATGATTCTTTATGGAATCATAAAGACAATGGTGATTCAAAAAAGACCAGGTAACAGAAATCTCCAGGGAGGAAGAAGGTTTAGGCTGGTGGTTCTATCAACCTGGATTATTCTAAGAGAACCCGGAGGGGACTGATACAGAGCCTTGAGCTAACTGCAGCCCCAGTGTGAAAGTAACAAGCTGTGCAGGTTCAGAGAAATGACACGACTCACTTAGGTCTGTGGATGATCCTCCTAGTACAAGGGAAATTCTGCCCCAAGTATGAGGCGTATTTCACATGTGAGAGAAGAGGGAAGAGTCCCATGTCTTCTCTTGGTCTTACTACCTCAGGTTCTGAAGTGGTGAAATTTTCCCTGAAATATACCTTCTATCTCTGCCCCCATTGTTATTATTATTATTTTTTTTTTGTATTTGACCACATGCCAAGTACTTTACACACATTCTTCTACTGAATAGCCCCGCAAGGCACATTTTCTATTATTCCCATTTTATGGATGAGGGATCTGAGGTCAGTGAAGTCAATTAACTGGACACAGTGAGAGTTAAAAGAGGGACTTGACTCCCCATCTATCTTGATGCATATATTCCAGTGCTACATAACACTACCCTCTCATTTTCCTTGTCTACTAATGTCCTTTCTTCTGCATTTGCCTCTTTCTCCTAGCAAGGAAAGGTGAGGATGTTCAGGGTTCTTTTCAATTTTTTTTTCTTTCCTTTTTTTTTCCTGGTTCTTTCCCAGGAAACAGTCAAGTTTATATGTCTCAGTCAAAGCAGCGTCCCATGGTCACATTCCAAAATCTGCTTAACCTATTCTTTCCTTTTGGCATTTTGCTTTGTTTGGGGGGCAGAAGTTGTCATCAGAATACTGTCTGCTAATGACAGCCACAATTTCAACAGGCTGGTCTGTCCTCACATGGCCTGCCATGCCCCAGGGCTTGGTTCTCAGCTGTTAAAGTCTCCCAAAATGGCAGCATCATAGGTTAGAAACAGTTCTTCCTAATTCTTTAATCCAGAAATCATTTGCCTTTAAGGTGCCTTTAACTTTCCATGTTGACTTGATAAGTTAACTCCCAGAGTTTTGAAGACATTGTGCTTACTGTCTTTGTCTGCCTGTCCTGTTGACCAGAAGGCAACTGCCAGAGAATCTAATGCAGACCCTGATTTCAGCACTATCACAGTAGTCAAGTGAGGGTGGTCTCCAGGAGCCCTCCCTTGCTAGACAATCTGATGGTTCACCAATGCCCTCTGGGAATGCAATGTTGGACTCAATCCTGAAGTCTGGAAAACTCTAGACTTTTAAGGAGATAGTCATGCTCCAAAAATTGATATAGCAAAACAAACAGAGTTGAAGAGCCTAAGGACACTGCTTTAATTTCCAACTATTTCCAAAATGTTTTCAGCTGAGCAAAACCACAAACACATTTTGTAAAGCTCTTCCCCTTTATAGATATTAAATCTACATGTCAAACTAAGAGAAATCATCTCCATATGAATCTGATTCATTCATTCTTAACTAATGTAAATTCTGGCAAAGACTTTACATTGATGGTCAAGAAGCCTCTTTTGGTGGCTTGAGGACTTCTCTCCTTGCTCCAGATTGTCCACACAAAGAAGAGGAATGAGGAGAGTGGACAGTGGGATCTTTACATGAATCAGTCTCTTCCAATGGCCAGGATTTTATCCCTTTCCATCACCAAGAAAGCATAGCTAATGACCAGAGGACAGTAGCCATGATTAGGGTGAACATTGTGTCACATAAGGCTCCTTGCCCATTCACTACATCCTTAAAGAATGTCTCTCAAACCTTTGCCTTGCTTCCAGTCATGATCCTGGTTGAGAGACATTAACTTTTGTCTCCTGATTATCTCAGTAGACAACTTTCTGGTCTTACTGAGTCCCCTTCTGCTCCTGTTTAACCTACCTCCTTCCTACTCTCCATTCTGTTTCTGAATGATATTGTCAATCATATTACTGCTCTGCTCAACAATAACGTGATTTCTCTCTCACCAGTAAACTTTACAGACTGTGTTATTTTACATTACTACTTCATATACTTCCTTCCACACACCAAAAGAGCAACATAGCTAACCTGGCTTTTTTGTTTTTTGTTTTTAGTTTTTTTAAGATTTTACTTATTTATTTGACAGAAAGAGAGAAAGCACAAGCAGGGGGAGCTACAGGCAGAGAGAGAAGGGGAAGCAGACTCTGGTGAGCAGACAGCCCGATGTGGGGCTCAATCTCAGGATCCTGGGATCATGACCTGAGTGGAAGGCAGACATTTAACTGACTGAGACACGCAGGCACTCCTAATAGGGCTTTTTAAAAAGCATACTCTTTTATTCCTCTTCTTGGAATAGCAGAAGGCAAAGATTCTTCCCTCACTACTGTCTCTGAAATTCTATTCTCTAAAGATCCAATTAAATAACACCTCCTTTGTGAAGCTCTACAGCTATTTTACTTGTATTTTAAAAGAATTATAGATTTACAAGACACATACAAAAATAAGACAGTCCCTGTACTATTTCCTCATCTTTCCATAATACCAACAATTTTATTTAACCATAGGCCAAGTATCAAAACCAAGAAATTCACTTTGGTGCAATACCATTAAATGAACTAAGAATGAATTTGAATTTCACTACATTACTAGTCTTTCCACAAATGTCTTTTTTCCTGTTCTGAGATCCAATCGAAGATCCCACTTTCCACATAATCGTTGTGTTGTGTATTGCTTTGATCTCCTGAAAAATGAGATGTTTCCTAGGTCTTTCTCTTCATGTTCTTGACATCTGAAATGAGAACTCATCAGTTATTTTGATAAATGTCCTATCATTTAGGATTATCTGAAGTTTTACAAAGCTATTTGTGATTCCTCCACATGTGATATGATCATTTCTCCTCGTGCTCCCATAGCATGCACAGATGGACTATATCCTATATCTTCCTCACAGATGGACTGACAGTTTGTCTACCCCAGTACCACTGAGGAGAAAAAAATGTTTTATATATTGGCCTTTCCTGACACATATCATCTTGATAGTCAATATATGCCTGTCAAACCACTGAATTGATAAATGAATGAATGATGAACAAAAAGAAAAACAAAAGTTCATCAAGACCTTAGGCAACTTTAAAAACAGAAAGTCTTCACCAAAATCTTAAGGAGATTATTTTTTAAAGGGGGAGGTAGTCTTAGTGAAGGCTTACCACAGTAGTTGCCTTTACCAGTTTATTGTTTTTGTTTTTGTTTTTGTTTTTGTTTTCAGAAAAATGAAGGGGAGGAGTTCTGGATGGAAATAAATGGCTTTCCAATGACTAACACTGCTCTTTTCTAAGAGCCAGGGTACATTCTTGGCTCACATGCTTTCATGCCTTTGGTTCTACCACTTGAGTTTCTACCAACAGTCTTCCTCACGGTACAGATGGGACACGGTATTCTGTTAAATTTGTATTTCTCTGAAGAACAAATCTTACAGAAAGCATCTCAGTTGACTGCTAACTATACATATGACATTCAAAAGACTGGCAATATACAGACATAAAGAACAAACAATTTGAACTCTTCACCTCAAATCCAAATATATAAATGTCATGCAATAAAGAACCTCTCTCACCCAAAGCTATCATCCTTATTATTTTTTTTTTAAATATCAGGCAAAAGTTTATGTAGAAAAAGGTTGAAACAGGTCATCCTTACAATGACCTATTGATAGAATGTGAGGTATCTATTCAATAAATATTTATTGAATGCCTACATGTGCAAAATGGTTATGGAAGGAGCAAAGAGTCACCAGGGAATTGGGGACATCATGTTTTCCTGGAATCTGTGTTTATTCAGGGAAATGTGATTCCCAGAGCACCGATTCTCAGTGGATATTATTCAGTCCAAAACTACTCATGCTTTACATAGCTAGTCTAATGCATACTTCTCCTTTCTTTTACTTTAGATTCTCTACACTTTATCTCATGCCATGTTAGCTCAGGAGATAGCTCCACCCAGAGTTCCATTATTTTAGATCTCTTCATGAATGTCTATGGAATTGGGATGTACACAGAACTGCTCTTGCCTTCTACGGAGCTTGGCCTTAGAAATTTCTATTGACCATGCTGTACATTAGGTCATCCATGTCTTTTAAAAATCCAAGAGAGATTCTTCTAAGAGCTGAAATGCTTGGAGAAAAGTTTGTGTCTCCTAAAACAATAGCCTGATTTATTTTATTATAAGGAAATTTTTGCAACCCATTTTCTCTTTTTATCTGCTTTGGATATTATTAAATTTGGAGTTACATCTCATGATTGAACAGAACAACTGATTAGACACATATATTTTGGGGGTACAGTTTATCTTCACTATTGTCTTCTCTCCAGTCACCATCACCAAAAATAAAAGACTAAATTTTTGAAATATATTTTAATATTTTATTCTTTTTTGTTATTTTTATGTTGCTTCTAATCTTTTCTGGGAGTATGTAGTATGTATAAATAGAAAATGATAGATTGTGATGATAGATCGATAGTTACATTTAATTAGTTATGAAGAAAGGAAGTCATTCAGTCATACAGTTGACTTTTGTTGGCAGAACACAGAGAATATTTTGGAAATCCATTTCCAAACAATGTTAGCAAACCAGCATGCTCTGAACTCAGATAAGAATTACTCTGTAAACTTTCATTTGCTATAAGAACTAGAAGACAGCTTTCAAAATATGACTCACGTTTCCAAATCAAGAAAGACTATGGAAAAGAGTTAGCTGAAGAAGCATCCTAACTAATACAGTCTGGAGAGATCAAAGCTTCCAGAACAGTAGAATCATACTGCCAAAAAGATATAAGGAATATTCAGGGGCACAAACTGATGGCAGTTTTGCTTTACACTCATGTGTATCAAATCTAGCTGAAAAACAGACCATAAAAGAATGCACATGTTTATAAACTAAGAAGCTTCCACTTTGTCTAACCTCTGATGAAATCAGAGGCACTAGGAAACTTTCCTTTCTGGAGAAGTCTGAAAATTTTCAAATATCCTTTTCTTTCAAAAATAGTCTTCCAGTCATTAACAAGAAACACGTTTATCGTTCTATCTTGATACTCACAGACACTCCAGATCCATGTAGAAACTCATAAAGGTCCCACACACCTGAGTCCTCATGGGAGGTGGAATGTTTATGTCTGTTTGCCCTATTGATGAGCTAAAAGGTGACTCACTCTATGGTGAAGACCACTGATGGAATTAATAATGTTATAATAAAAGCTTATATAATCATAATATGAAAGTTGTTATTTACAATGTAATAGCTTAAGCCTATAAAATATAGAAGGACAGTTTCATTTTCCTCCACAATTCCTTCAGATTTATTCTCTGAAAAAAATGTTTCTTTGTGTGTGTGTTTATAACAAATTATATATACCTCAAACCAGACATATTATGTTAAACAAGGGCAGCCTGTGGAGAACCTGGCCACTTCTCTGACTGTGCTGGGAATATCCCCATCACTTTGCTAGTAAATATGGTGTTGCTGTGGCTTCCCATCAACATCCATGATCATGTTGAGGGTGTTCCTCTTTGGTTTCAGAGACAGTAATGGATTGAAAAATGTTGACTGTTTCGCTTTCCTGAATGGAATTCTATTTGGTAAGAGTATTAATTCTTTTACCATAATGTTAGATGTACTGATACTTGATTTATTATTTTTGCCTTTGGTAAAATTAGCTCTTAGTTTCTTCTCCTCCTTCTCCTTCTTCTTCTTCTCCTCCTTTTTGGATTTGTTTGTTCAGAATGGTTTCACTATCAGTCATATGCTCATAAAATGTATCATTCAGGGGCATCCTATTATGTAAACACATTATCTATTCCTTAAAAATTAGGTTAAATTATTCTATAACATCATTTGGGAATGGGGCCTTTTGAAAGGATGGATTTGAGAAACTTCATAGTTTCTATTACAGTAGTGGGTCTATTCACTATTGAATCTTTTCTTGGCAAATTTACGTAACTTATGGGGAAAAGCATCAAATTCATCTATATTTTAAAATCTTTTGGATGGGTGGCGCCTGGGTGGCTCAGTGGATTAAAACCTCTGCCCTCAGCTCAGGTCATGGTCTCAGGGTCCTGGGACTGAGCCCCACATCGGGCTCTTTGCTCAGTGGGGAGCCTGCTTCCCCCTCTCTCTCTCTGCCTGCCTCTCTGCCTGCCTGTGATCTCTCTCTCTCTCTGTCAGGTAAATAAATAAAATCTTTAAAAAAATGTTTTGGATGGAATTTATACAGAATTAAAATTGAATTAATGAAAATGTAATTTAAAACATTAATTTTATTTTCTTTTTCTCATTTTTCTTTTATTTTCATTTTCTTTTATTTCATTTTTCATATACCACACCCAGTGCTCCATGCAATATGTGCCCTCCTCAATACCCACCACCAGGCTTGCCCAACCCCCCACTCCCATCGCCTCCAAAACCCTCAGTTTGTTGATCAGAGTCCACAGTCTCTGTTGATTCATCTCCCCCTCCGATTTCCCCAAATTCACCCTTCCTTTCCTTCTCCCAATGTCTTCTATGTTTTTCCTTATGCTCCACACATAAGTGAAACCATATGATAATCAACTCTCTCTGACTCTCTCTGCTTGATTTATTTCACTCAGCATAATCTCTTCCAGTCCCATCTATGTTAATACAAAAGTTGGGTATTCATCTTTTCTGATGGAAGTATAATATTCCATTGTATATGTGGACCACATCTTCTTTATCCATTCGTCTGTTGAAGGCCATCTTGGTTCTTTCCACAGTTTGGTGATTGTGTCCATTGCTTCTATGAACATTGGGGTACATGTAGCCCTTCTTTGTACTACATCGTATCTTTGGGGTAAATACCCAGTAGTGCAATTGCAGGGTCATGGTGTAGCTCTATTTTTAATTCCTTGAGGAATCTCCACACTGTTTTCCAAAGTGGCTGCACAAACTTGCATTCCCACCAACAGTGGAAGAGGGTACCCCTTTCTCCACATCCTCTCCAACATTTGTTGTTTACTGTCTTGTTGATTTTGGCCATTCTAATTGGTGTAGGGTGGTATCTCAATGTGGTTTTGATTTGAGTCTCCCTGATGGCTAATGATGATGAACATTTTTTGATGTGTCTGTTAGCCATTTGTATGTCTTCTTTGGAGAAGTGTCTGCTCATGTCTTCTGCCTATTTTTTGATGTGTTTATCTGTTTTGTGAGTGTTGAGTTTGAGGAGTTCTTTATAGATCTTAGATATCAGCCCTTTGTCTGTCGTGTCATTTGCAAATATCTTCTCCCATTCTGTGGGTTGCCTGTTTGTTTTGTTGACTGTTTCCTTCGCTGTGCAGAAGTTTTTATCTTGATGAAGTCCCAAAAGTTCATTTTCGTTTTTGTTGCCTTTGCCTTTGGAGAC
>CM053610.1:39066384-39081619 GCA_028646535.1 Procyon lotor
TGTGAGTGTTGAGTTTGAGGAGTTCTTTATAGATCTTAGATATCAGCCCTTTGTCTGTCGTGTCATTTGCAAATATCTTCTCCCATTCTGTGGGTTGCCTGTTTGTTTTGTTGACTGTTTCCTTCGCTGTGCAGAAGTTTTTATCTTGATGAAGTCCCAAAAGTTCATTTTCGTTTTTGTTGCCTTTGCCTTTGGAGACATGTCCTGAGAGAAGTTGTTGTGGCCAATGTCCAAGAGGTTACTGCCTATGTTCTCCTCTAGGATTTTGATAGATTCCTGCCTCACATTGAGGTCTTTTATCCTCAAATGTCTTTTTGAGTTTATCTTTGTGTATGGTGTAAGAGAATGGTCAAGTTTCATTCTTCTACACACAGCTATCCAATTTTCCCAACATCGTTTATTAAAGAGACTATCTTTTTTTATCTGTTTTTATCTCTCTTTTCTCCTTTGCAGTGCTGCACTTTGTGAATCTTCATGTTTTTCTTAAAGAGTTGTGCATGAGATTGATTGGCTTTGTATAGTCTATAGATTTTTTGTGTGTGGTTATTCTGAGGATTACGTCTTACAACATCTTAAAGTTGTAATGATTTATTTTAAACTGAAAACAACTTAACTATGATTACATAAAAAAAGAACTTTACTTTTCTACAGTTCCACCTTCCTCACTTTATGTTATTGATGTCATAAATTATATCTTTATTTATTGTGTACTCATTAACATGGGATATTATTATTTTTAATGCTTCTTAAATGTTATTTTTTATTTGTTTCTTAGGTTATTCTGCAGATATATATTTTATATATTTTATATTTTTGTCTTTCAAATCTTATAAAGGATTTTGAAGTGGACTTTTGAATAAAAATTACAATAATACAGAAAACATAAAAATTTTATTCATATATTTACCTTTACCAGAGAACTTTATATTTTCATATAGCTCCAAATTACTATTTAGCATCCTTTTGTTTCAGTTTGAAGGACTCTCTCTACCATTTCTTTTACGGCAAATCTAGTGGTAATGAGGTCCCTCAGCTTTTGTTTACCTGAGAATGTTTCAATTTCTCTCTTATTTTTGAAAGACAATTGTTTTTTAAAGATTTTTTTTATTTATTTGACAGAGAGAGATCACAAGTAGGCAGAGAGGCAGGCAGAGAAAGAGGGGGAAGCAGGCTCCCCACTGAGCAGAGAGCCCGATGCGGGGCTCAGTCCCAGGACCCTGAGATCATGATCTGAGCTGAAAGCAGAGGCTTCAACCCACTGAGCCACCAGGTGCCCCGAAAGACAATTTTTTTCAGATAAAATATTTTCAGTTAGTAATTGTTTGTCTTCTTTTATAACTTTAAATATATCATCCCTTTGGCTTCTAGTCTGCAAGATTTATATTGAAAAGTCTGCTTTCTTAGAGATATTTCCTTGTATGTATCAAGTCACTTTTACTTCCTGCTTTTAAGATTCAGTATTTGTCTTTGACTTTCCACATTTGGTTATAATGTGTTTCAGTGTAGTCTTTAGGTTATCCTAATTGGACTTAATTTAGCTTCTTGTATTTATGTATCCATTTCTTTCCTCAAATTTGAAACATTTTCAGCCATTATTACTTTAAGCAAGCTTTCTACCTTTTTTTCTCATTTTTCTTCTGGGACTCCCATAATATATACATTACTTTTCTTATAGTGTCCCAAGAGTTCCCTATGTTGTGTTCACTTTCAAATTACTTATCTTCAAGTTCACTGATTTTTTAAAAGATTTTATTTATTTATTTGACAGAGAGAGATCATAAGTAGGCAGAGAGGCAGGCAGAGAAAGAGGGGGAAGCAGGCTCCCCATTGAGCAGAGAGTCTGATGCAGGGCTCAATCCCAGGACCCTGAGATCATGACCTGAGCTGAAGGCAAATGCTTTAACCCACTGAGCCACCCAGGTGCCCCAGGTTCACTGATTTTTTTTTTTTTTTACTGCCCATTTAAATCTGTTGTTGAACTCCTCTAGTGTGTTGTGTTTTGGTTTTTTTGGTTTTTGGTTTTTTGGTGTTTTTTGGTTTTTTTTGGTTTTTTTTTTTTGGTTTTTGTTTGTTTGCTTTTGTCCATCCCTAAACACACCCCCTATTTTGTTATTGTAGTGTTTAGCTCTAGAATTTATGTTGGCTATTTAAAAAAATTACTTATTTGTCTGCTGATACTCTCATTTTGTTTGTATGTAATTTTCTTAATTTTGTTTAGTTTTCTGTTGTATTTTCCTTTAGCTCAATGAGTATATTTAAGACAGTTATACAAAAATATTTTTAAGAGAATCAGAGAATTGTGTGTCTTTATAGTCCGTTTCTAGAGATTTATTCTGTCCCTTTAAATGGATAATATCTCCCTTTTTCTTTATATGCCTTGTGATTTTTTTTTTTAAATTGGGTATTTGAAAAAAAGCCATCTCCTTCAGTCTTTGTGGATTGGCTAATCAGTCCAATATGAAGGCTCAGGGTACTCTCAAATATAAAGGTCCTCAAGGTCTTCCCTGGGCCTCTGCACATACTTTTATTCCACTTCCCCTCCCCTCATATACAGCTGATCTTTTCTTTTTTTTTTTTTTTTTAAGATTTTATTTAATTACTTGACAGAGAGAAAGATCACAAGTAAGCAGAGAGAGGGGGGAAAGCAGGCTCGACCTGAGCAGGGACCCACTCCCCCAATGCAGGGCTCGATCCCAGGACCCTGAGATCATGACCCGAGCCGAAGGCAGAGGCTTTAACCCATTGGGCCACCCAGGTACCCCCATATATAGCTGATCTTAAATCACTTAAATTCCATGATAATCTTTCTCCTGCTGCTGCTGCTGCTGCTGCTTCTTCTTCTTCTTCTTCTTCTTCTTCTTCTTCTTCTTCTTCTTTTTCTTCTTCTTCTTCTCCTCCTTTGTTTTTTAAGATTTATTTATTTATTTATTTATTTATTTATTTATTTATTTGAGAGAGAGAGAGAGAGGAAGAGCACAAGCAAGGGGAGCAGCAGAGAAAGAGGGAGAAGTAAGCTCCCCACTGAGCAAGGAGTTTGACACGGGATTCAGCTCCAGGACCCTGAGATCATGACCTGAGCCAGAAGCAGATGCTAACCAACTGAGACACACAGGTACCCCACCTTTGCTGTTTCTGGTTACTGCCTATGTTTTACCTTAGAGTTTTGATAGAGTCCTGCCTCATGTTAAGGTCTTTTATCCATTTTGAGTTTATCTTCATGTACGGTGTAAGAGAATGGTCAAGTTTCATTCTTCTACATATAGCTGTCCAATTTTCCCAGCACCACTTATTGAAGAGACTGTCTTTTTTCCACTGGATACTTCTTCCTGTTTTGTCAAAGACTATTGACCATAGAGTTGTGAGTCCATATCTGGGCTCTCTATTCTGTTCCACTGGTCTATGTGTCTGTTTTTGTGCCAGTACCCAACTGTCTTAGTGATCATAGCTTTGTAGTAAAGCTTGAAATCAGACAATGTGAGGTCCCCAGCTTTGTTTTTCTTTTTCAATATTTCCTTAGCAATTCGGGGTTTTTTATGGTTCCAACAAATTTTAGGATTGTTTGTTCCAGCCCTTTGAAAAAATGCTGGTGGAATTTTGATCGGGATGGCATTGAAAGTATAGAATGCTCTGGGCAGTATAGACATTTTAACAATGTTTATTCTTCCGATCCATGAGCATGGAATGCTTTTCCACCTTTTTGTGTGTTCTTCAATTTCTTTCATGAGCATTCTGTAGTTCCTTGTGTACAGATCCTTTACCTCTTTGGTTAGGTTTTTTCCCAGGTATCTTATGGTTCTTGGTGCTACAGTAAATGGAATTGATTCTCTAATTTCCCTTTCTATATTTTCATTGTTAGTGTATAGGAAAGCTACTGATATCTGTGCATTGATTTTGTATCCTGCCACATTACTGAATTGCTCTATGAGTTCTTGTAGTTTGGGGGTGGAGTCTTTTGGGTTCTCTATATAATATAAAGTATCATGTCATCTTGTGAAGAGAGAGAGTTTGACTTCTTCTTTACCAATTTGAATACCTTTTATTTATTTTTGTTGTCTAATTGCTGTCGCTAAGACTTCTAGCACTATGTTGAACAAGAGTGGTGAGAATGGGCATCCTTGTCATGTTCCTGATCTCAAAGGGAAGGCTGTCAGCTTTTCCCCATTGAGAATGATATTTACTGTGGGCTTTTCACAGATAGACTTTATGATGTTGAGGAATGTTCCCTCTATCCTTATACTTTGAAGTGTTTTAATCAGGAACGGATGCTGAATTTTGTCAAATCCCTTTTCTGCATCAATTGAGGGGACCATATTTTTCTTCTCTCTTCTCTTACTGATTTGTTCTATCATGTTGATTGATTTACAAATATTGAGCCACCCTTCCATCCCAGGGCTAAATCCCACCTGGTCTTGGTGAATAATCTTTTTAATGTGCTGTTGGATCTTATTAGCTAGGATCTTGTTGAGAATCTTAGCATCCATAGTCATCAGGGATACTGGTCTGAAATTCTCCTTTTCGATGGGGTCTTTGCCTGGTTTGGGGATCAGGGTAATGCTGGCTTCATAGAATGGGTCTGGAAGTTTTCCTTTTGTTTCTATTTTTTGAAACAGTTTCAGGAGAATAGGTATTATTTCTTCTTTGAATGTTTGGTAGAATTCCCCAGGGAATTCTTCAGGTCCTGGACTCTTGTTTTTTGGGAGGTTTTTGATGACTGCTTCAATCTCATTATGAAATATTGGTCTATTCAGGTTGTCAATTTCTTCCTGTTTCAGTCTTGGAAGATTATGGGTTTCTAGGAATGCATCCATTTCTTCTATTACCTCACTATACTAATTAAAATTCTGATACCCCAGATGGGTAAAATCAACTTAGATTTTCAAGCACATTGACTTTTTAAAAAGATTTTAATTATTTATTTGAGAGAGAGAGAGAGTGTGATAGAGAGCACAAGTCAAAGAGAAAGGCAAAGGGAGAAGCAGACTCCCTGTTAAGCAGGGAACCTGATGTGGGGCCCAATCCCAGGACCCTGTAATCATGACCTGAACCAAAGGCAGCTGGTTAACCAACTGAGCCACCCAGGTTCCCCAAGCACACTGATTTTTATCAAGGCCAATGTACAGGAGTTGTCTGGTTCAGATACACAGTTGATGGAGACACTTCTCAGAATCTTGAGTAATTTTTATTGTTGAAACAGACAGTCATCTCAACAGACACAATGTTCTTTATACTCCTGAGTACTTTTAAATTTATAGCAATTTCTTTTCTCAGAAAGCTTCTTTCTTTTAATGACATCTCAAAGAACATCAACAGAAATCTCTCTGTGTTACAATGGGTCTGTTTTATTCTTTACATTCTTCTTACTTCTGGAAAGCGTCTTTTTTAGAGGCTTTAGCTCTCTCTTCACTCTTATATAAAACGTATAGTAGGTTTTGTTAGATTTGTCAGATCAATTTGTTAGATCACCCAAAAAAATTCCAGATACATCTTAACTTGACTGCCTGAGAGTAAATGGCTTTGTCCTCTGTTCAATAAATACTTCGAAATTCATTACTTTCTTCAGTTCTTCATGCAACTGTAATGAGAATTCAGAATGCAGTGTGTCTCTCTCTGCCTACATACTTCTTTGCTTCATAAAACACTGATTAGGACATTGGCACTACTAAAGAATTGTTTTCACTGTCTTTAAGTGGGATCCTCCAGTCAGGGACTCAGAACAAGCAGTTAATTGGGGAGGGGGTGACCGGGGAAACACCAATAGGAAAGTGAGAAATTGAACCATGGAAGGGGAGGAAGTCAACAAAAAGCTACCTTATTGAGCAGGTTCCTACCCTGGGCAACCAGAGCTCAGTCCCCTGGGTGCTATCTGGGAAAATAGGAGGAAGGTATCTAAGAATTGTCATATCCAGAATACAAGGGAATTGGATGCTGTCCACCAACATCTCTTGGTCACTGACTATCAGTGACTTTTCCTGAGGAATATTTTTTTTAAAGATTTTTTTTATTTATTTGACAGAGAGAAACACAGTGAGAGAGGGAACACAAGCAGAGGGAATGGTAGCGGGAGAAGCAGGCTTCCCGCAGAGCAGAGAGCCTGATGCGGGGCTCGATCCCAGGACGCTGGGATCTGACCTGGGCGGAAGGCAGCCGCTTAACGACTGAGCCACCCAGGTGCCCCTTTTCCTGAGGAATATTAACTTGCCAGTATTTCTGGCCTTTCCCATGGAGGGAAGCAGGCTTAGTCAAGCAGAAATTGCCCATTGGCCAGGAGTCTCAAGTACCTACAGTTGGCATTCTTAGTATCTGGTCTGCATAATGTAAGATGATGAAGAGTGTGGGTAGGTTTTTATATAACTTGAATGCCTCTACTCAGAAAACAATTATCAAGAGTCTAATGTGTGTCAGATACTCTGCCTGGTACAATAGATAAATGATAAATGCTCGCAAGACTTGCCCCAAGGATCCCACAGCTTCAGAGGGAAGAACAAAACACAGAGGGGAGACAGGTCAAAAGCAGAGGAAGAAGATCAGAGAGTAGAGAACTTATGAATGTAGACCCTGAGCCAGACTTTCTCTCCACAAACCCTGCCTCTGCCACTCACTGTTTGTCCCTAGAAAATTACTTAGCCTCTGTAATCTCCAGTTGTTCTTATCTATGATGCAATAATAATACTATCTTTCAGATATGTAAGACCATGAAGACTAAATGAAGTTAGCATAATGCCAGTAAATGTTTACTGCTATTAATTAAGGAAAAAAAGTTGGGCTAGCTATTAATTGCTGCAGAACAAATTACCACAAATTTGAAAGTTTAAAGTAAGGCACATATATTATCTTTCTGTTTTTGTGGCTCAGAAACCCAGGCAAAGATTAACTGGGTCCTGTGTTTCAGGGTCTCTCACAGGCTTCTATCAGGCTTCTACTAGGGTTGGGGTTGGCTCCAAAGGAAGACTCAACTCAGGGAGGATTTGCTCCCAAGTATGTGGGACTGTTCCTTGGGGGTTGGACTGAAGGCATCAATTCCTGGATGGCTACTGCCTGGAGGCTACCCTCATTTCCTTGCCATGTAGGTTTCCCCAATGTGACAGCGTATTTCATCCCAGCATGAAGTAAGGAGAATCTGATAGCAAAGGATCAATCTCAATCATTTGTTATCTACTCACGGGAGTGACTTCCTATCACTGTTGTTAAATTTTGTTGGTTAGAAGCAAGTTACAGGTCTCAGTCAGACACAAAAAGAGGTGATTACTCAAGGATATAAACACCATGAGATAGAGATAATTGGGGGCCATCTTAGGGTCTCCTGCTATAACATATTTTAAATATAATATGATGTAAAGTCTATCAAAGGCTGCTCAGAGGAAGTGAGGCTAATTAGTAAAGGATGTCAAAGGAGTCTTCCTCAGGGAGTAGTTGCTAAACTGAGACTGGGAATATAAAAAGCTTCTAAGAAAATTAAAACTAAAGGGATTTCAGGTACAAAGGTAGGCAGTGAAAAACCCATGTGCTCTTGCCCTGGGTACCACATGATAGGTTGGAGAGATGGGCAAGGAAAGGCCTTATATTTCACTGAAGTACCTTATAACTCCCCCTCTGGATCCATTCTCTGTGCCTTGGGAAGCTGACCTCAAGTGACCAGCAGATCCCTTTTCCTTCTTTCCCCTTGGTCCTGCTGGGTTCAAACAATGGTGAACACATCATCCGGAGGAGAGAAAGTTTGAGACTGCCACTCTCTGAACACCTCCTGTGGGATGTCTATGCTCTCTGAACACCTTCTTGACTTGTTGGAATACTTTGAGCAAGAGTAAAACCTTTATCACCCAGCTTTGTCTCCAGATTCTATGACCACCTCTTCCTTTACCTCTTCAGGACTGCAAGTGATAGCAATTTCTTTTGTTTCTAGATCCAAGGCATATTCCTTGTGGTTTTCTTACTCACTGCCTACAGTGTTGCAAACTGTCTCTTTATTAATTTGTCTTCAAATTACCCAGTTTGGATGTGTCCTGTTTTCTGCTGGATTAGGCTTTACATTAGGTTTGGGAGAACATTACTGTGGTCTTGATGAGAGATGCTGAAGCCCATAGTGAAGACTTGGGAATAGAGAGAACCTGGTGGAGGACAAGTATGTCTGGAGTATTATCCCAAGGACCTTGGGTATAGTGGATAGAGAAGAGAATTCAGATGACTTCTTGGTCAGCACTTGGCCATCAGAGGATGGCTGTGACAATAGCCAAAGTGGAAAAGTCAGATGAAGACTGCATTCAGAAATCAGGTTGGGATCAGACAAGTAGAACCTGAGGATTATGTGGAACAGTGAGAAATGCCCACGAGACATGGGAAGCAGGAGTTTGTAGCCTAGAGATTGTCCTGAACTAGAGACACAGATATGGCAAGGGTGGGTTTGAAGTTTGTGCTTTAAAATATGAGAGAGGTAGGGGTTATCTACAGAAAGAAGTGAGAGGAGCAGGAAATTTTAGAAACAATTTAAGAGGAATGAAGACCTAATAGATCTATACAAGCACCTAATATTTTCTCAATTAACAAACATTTTTATAATACAGATTTTTTCCCTTTTTCATTCATTTTACAAATACTTTTTTAGCAACTGCTAAGTGACAAGCATTATTATAGATATGCTTGATACCTCAGTGGTCAAAAGAAACACCAGCTTCTTGCCTCATAGGGCTTGCATTCTAGCAGGGGGAGGTGGAAAATAAATACAAACACTAGTAAGTAAATGTTATAGTAATTCAATTCCATAGGTGCTGATGATGTAAAGGAAAAAGTATATGTGGTGTAGGCCTCACAGACAGGTGACACTTGACAAAGTCTTGAAGGAAGCAAGGTGGCTAGTCATGACAATATCTGAGAAGACTGTACCAAGCAGAGGGAGCATCAGGGCCCTGAAAGAGGAATAAGTCTGGCATAGCCAAGGAGTAGCAAGGTCAATAGGGCTGAATAGGAGAGAATGATGTGGGCAGAGGAAGAAAGATGATGTTAGACACAGAAGACATGGAATTTGGGCCTTAGAAGCCATTGAGAACCATTATGAGGGCTGAGGAAGCCATTGGGAGGAAGTAGGAAGACTCAGGGGGAGATATAGTGAAGCCACTGTGAGGAGGGGTAGCCATTGTGAAGGAGGGGAGTCATTGTGAAGAAGAGGAAGTCACTGTGAGAAGAGAGAGCCACTGTGAAGAGGGGGAGCCACCATGAAGAGGGATTTTCCAGTATAAGGGAGAAGATGCCCTAATAGTTGAACAAAGGAGTGATAGGAGATGACTTACACTTTACCAAAATCACATTGTCCCTGGTCGGAAGTCTGGAAGGGTGGAGGTAGAAACAGAGAAATTACACAGAAGCCATTCCAAAAGCACCAAGATGAGACTGTGACCAGTGTGATAAGAGTGGGCTGGTGAGCTGTGGGGGGTTCTGTGCATATGGTGAAGAAAGAAATAGCAGGGGGAAAAACCAAACTAATTCTTGTCATAGTGGTTACTGATTCAGATGACTAGATTCTGAGAACAGTGGGTGAAAATTGATGAGAAACATGACCTTTATTTCAGCTATCTCTCCATAAGATATATATGAATTACAAAACTAGGAGAAATCTGGCAGACACAGACACAATAGTCATCAAGTGACCAGAGTTAATTTCACAATAATGGGACAAATAGACACTGTGTGTCTCAATGACATAAAGCACCAAGAAGGACACAGTGGCGTCTCAGTTGTGAACCTTGCCCAAATGTAAAACCTGAATCTAAACATGAAAAAAACATCAGCCAAACCCAAATTCAAGGACATTCTGCAAAACATCTGGTTTGTACCCAAAAAAGAAAGAAAAACAAACAAAAACAAAAACTTTCTCTTTTTTTCCCCCAAATACATTATTTTACTTTTTCAGTGTTACAAAAACTTTCTGATAAAAGGAGACTAAAGTTTCTTGGCAAGATCACGAATCATTCCTTTGCCACAAAGGACATTACCAGGTCAAATAACAAAATCTAAATTAAGTCTTTAGATTAGAAATAATATTACACTAGTGTTAATTTCCTGATTTTAATAGCAGTACTGGGTTAAGAAAGAGGATGCACTTGTTTTTAAGAAAAGTGTCTTGAAGCATTTAAGAATAAAAAGAAAGAAAATTAGATGTCACGTTTGCAAGTGACTCCCAAATTATTCAGAATAAATACTAAATATATATATATATTTAATATATAAACATATATTAAATATATAAATATATATAAATATATAAATTAAAAAATATATATAATATATATATAATATATATAAAATAAAAAAATATATATATATATGGAGAGAGAGAGAGAGAGGAGATGATAATACAAATGCGGGAAAATGTTAACTTTTGGGGAATCTGGGTGAAAGATGTACAGGAAATCCTCATACTTCCCTTGCAAATTTTCTGTAAGTTTAAGATTGTTTCAAAGTATAAAAGCAATTTTACTTCTTAAAAACTCTTTCCAGAAATGTTGGGAATTTCCAAAGTTTTTCAATCCTCTAATGTATTCCAGCTTATGACTCAGTGCCAATAATGTTATATTAAAGACATATTCAAGTTCCTAAAATAACCAGAAAGGAAAACCCATTACTTAATAAACATATTCCTGAGAATTTATAGATCTTTTCATTCACACTAAGTTCATTAGGCAGTGGGTTCTTTTTTTCTTTTTCTGTCGTTTGGTAGAGGAACATTGCTTGCAAATGACATTTCATGCAGCCTGTCTCCATATAAAATTAATCCAAGTCTGAAGCTTGATAGGAGGTTCTACTCCCCACTTCCTCTTATACAGAAGACTGGGACATCTTGGTGAGTTTTGTGTGCTCTTGGGAACCCAATTTGAAAATTGTGCACCCAAGAACCAATGTTGGAAATACTTTTGGAAAAGGAATGCTCATTAGCCTTTCAAGGCAATATGAATTTTGTACACCGAGTTTGCTTATATCAAACTATTTAACACATTCTTCATTTGAAAACAGAACTATTGCAAACTAGGATTCTTACCTGTATGGTAATATCTAAATTACTCTTCACTTTTTGATGTCCAACACATTGTTTGAGAAACTTTTTCTAAAAGATGCACACATGCAAAAGAAATCTTACATTGCGGACCATGCAGAAACAATCAAGAGATATGTCAACAACTCTGGGAATATGTCTTCAAATTGTGAAATATGGAAGGAGGAAGATGGCTTATCTGAGCCTGGAGATGTGGCTCATTGACTGGGAGTCTGGCAGCTCACTTGCCAGAAAGCTCACTAGTTTATTGCCTCTTGAGTTTGGGAAATCATGGTGGGGAGAAGCAGTGATCCAGAATTCAGACATCCCAGCTCAATGAATAGCATGCCATGGGCCCCTGATCAAGCCATGGTGTCCTTGGACATCATTTTTCTCATCCTTATATCATGGTGATTAGATCAGATGTTTTTATTTCACTGATGGCATCTTTTAGTTCTACGTATCACAGAACCCACTAAACTGACTTGAACAAAAGGGATTCTGGGAAAATGAGACACAACTTTTGAATATTTTCACATCCTCACATTAAAGCAAATAGAAAAGACCCCCTTTAAGCTTGAAAATATAACCCGATGAAGACAACCAACAAACAGGCACAAATCCTGAATGCTATCACCATGACAACAAAGCCAGAAAGCAGTGACATGTCTGATAGAGGAATACCACAGTTGCCAACAGGCATGAATGTACCAAGGCAAGCACTAGAGGAGAGGGCCCAACCTGGCTGGAAGGAGTGTCACTGACAATGGTTAGGACTATTATTTGAGGTTATAGTAGGGAGCAAAACAACTTTTAGCCACTTCTACTGTTAGCCACGTCCCTGCACCATCCTCACACCAGGGGCCATAACATCACAAAAAGAGTGACAACCAGAGATCATGGGCTTCCAGATGGACCACCACCATATTACCTAGAATCCTGCTAGACAGACTGAGCCTGAGTCTAGTTCAGTCTCTGGATTTAGCTATTGACTTATGGGAAATATCCAGGACACCTATGCAATCAGCATAATCCATTAACAGATCAAGCATCCTAGGTCTTCCTTGTTCAATGATAAATTATAAGGAAAATGGAGAAGTGGAGAGGCAATTAATGGACTAAAAGGGACTAATATAACAGCAGATTTATAACCATGGACAATATCAAACTATAGTGTCCAGGGATGCATATTTTGTGACAAAACTATGAAGAAGCACAAGCAAGTGATTACTCTAACATTCAGCATAGTAGTTATATTGGGGCGAAGGAGTAGTTTCAGATCCTAGGTGCTTCTGAGGTGATTCACAAAGTTCCATTTCCTAACATCAGTAGCTACAAATGTGTTTATTTTATACTACTCATTGAGCTGTGCATTGTGCTTGTGTCTCATTTTAGGATAAATTATTTTTAATAGCTTGAACAACAGAGGAAATACACAAATGGCACTAACTGGAAGCCCAGAGCAGCTAGCTCTAGATGGGGCTTAATCCAGCAGGTCTTAAACTGTCACCAAAGGATTGGTTTTCTTTAGCTCTTGGCTCTGTTCTCCCATCGGTTGCCTCAGTTAAAATGGCTACAGCTACCTCAGTAGTAAAATGGCTACAGCTACCTCAACCCTAATCTCTTCATACCCTCTTGTCCAGAAGAAAGGGAAACTTTCTGTTCTTAGATCCAGAAGAGTCATGGAATCACTCTCATTGGTCCAGACAAGGTCACATACCCACTCTGAACCAATCACTAGCTAAGCCAAGGTGACCAATCTCACCCACTATTTATTTCTGAGCTTGGTAGAGGGAAACAAGGACAGGGCTGGTGAGAGATAAGAAAATGGATACTAAGAAAGCATTCCAAAATGATGTCACTACACACTCCAACCCTAAATCCTTGTGACTTAACCCACTGGACAAAGAGATAAGTGGCAGAGTTGGAAAGTAGTAAAAAAGAGATGAAGGGGGAAAAAAAGATGAGAAAAAAATGACCTCATGGAACAAGCAGTCGTTGGAGAGCAGCCCCAGAAGGAGGAGGTCATGCAGGTGGGCCCTGAGTTCTCTGCAGCCCGAAGGCTCCACCTGCACAAGGACTCCTTATGTGTGCATCAGCATAATACTTACTTGCCACCATGTGCCAGGTGGCACTGCTGCCAAATTGCCATAGCACTGTCTTTGGGAAACCAAAGAACATGGAGCTTGAGGGCAGCTGGTTTAAAGAGAGAGGTTAAGGAAAGCAGCTGATGTAGTGTTCATTCATGAACAAATATCTAATGTACATCCACTGTGTGCTCACTCTTCTCTCCTCCACAGTCCATGATGGCTTCTACTTCAGACTCTGGCTCTCTTTTGTGGCAAAAAATCTTTGGCAGTGTATGGTAACCCTGCAAACTTCTTCTCATCATAGTGCTTTACAATGTACAAAACACAAAAGATTACAAAGGAAACCAATTATCTGAAAATGTACTTATCAAAATATTTTAATTGTGATATAATGATCTTCTTCTTCAACAAAATGAGAAATAATGATCCACCAGTGAGTTTCATACTGACCATGATCTCAAATTATTGATGAGTATAAAGAAGGATCCCAGATATCAGTGACTATAATGTGATATGAAAATACCTATGATCTTTAGGAGTGACAAGGCACAAGTTTTGCTAAAAACTTACATGGCTTACTGCCTACATTCATAATGCAAGGACAAGGTAAGCGAAAGAGGTGTAGGTTGTGCTCCATACCCATTTATGGACCCCTGTTTCTAAATTAAGAACTCTACCCCACAGCAACACTATTCTTCGGGCAGAACTGATGTAGACTAGATTTATGGGAAAACTTTTTAATATAAAATTTATAGGGGCACCTGGGTGGCTCAGTCGTTAAGCATCTGCCTTCAGCTCAGGTCATGATCCTAGGGTCCTGGGATCGAGCCCCATATCGGGCTCCCTGCTCGGCGGGAAGCCTGCTTCTCCCTCTCTCATTCCCTCTGCTTGTGTTCCCTCTCTCACTGTGCTTCTCTCTGTCAAATAAATAAAAATCTTTAAAAAAAATTTATAAAAAGAAATATAGCATATCAAGGAAGAGTCTTCATCATTTACAGTTCATACCATATTTGTAGTTTTTATTTTGAATAATGTCATATCTGCTTCCTTCCTAAGGGAGAAAGCAGATGAAAACACACTTGTTTGTGATTCTTTCAGTTTGCCCTAGAGAGTGAATGCCCTAGAAAGCGGAATCCCTGAGATGCAAAGGATATTTCTTGGTAGAGGGAAACCAAGTTTCCCAAAGAGAGGGAAACTCTTTGGTTTATTTAACCAAAGAGTAGAAATTTAATTGTTTGTTCACATTCAGACCACACACATCTACACATAAAAAGTGACTGAAAAAGGTTCTTTGAGAATCTTGTATTCATATGCATACATAAGGAATGTCCTAAAGGAAATAGTACTTTTTTAAAAAGACATTTTTAAAATGTTATACTGCCCAGAGCATTCTATACTTTCAATGCCATCCCAATAAAAATTCCACTGGCATTTTTCAAAGGGCTGGAACAAACAATCCTAAAATTTGTATGGAACCAGAAAAGACCCCGAATTGCTAAGGAAATGTTGAAAAAGAAAAACAAAGCTGGGGGCCTCATATTACCTGATTTCAAGCTTTACTACAAAGCTGTGATCACCAAGACAGCATGGTACTGGCACAAAAACAGACACATAGACCAGTGGAACAGAATAGAGAGTTCAGATATGGACCCACAACTCTATGGTCAAATAATCTTTGACAAAACAGGAAAAAATATCCAGTGGAAAAAAAGACAGTCTTTTCAATAAATGATGCTGGGAAAATTGGACAGCTATATGTAGAAGAATGAAACTTGACCATTCTCTTACACCATACACAAAGATAAACTCAAAAAGACATTTGAGGATAAAAGACCTCAATGTGAGGCAGGAATCTATCAAAATCCTAGAGGAGAACATAGGCAGTAACCTCTTGGACATTGGCCACAACAACTTCTCTCAGGACATGTCTCCAAAGGCAAAGGCAACAAAAACGAAAATGAACTTTTGGGACTTCATCAAGATAAAAACTTCTGCACAGCGAAGGAAACAGTCAACAAAACAAACAGGCAACCCACAGAATGGGAGAAGATATTTGCAAATGACACGACAGACAAAGGGCTGATATCTAAGATCTATAAAGAACTCCTCAAACTCAACACTCACA